>VWPU01003538.1:0-230121 GCA_013398955.1 Callaeas wilsoni | reverse complement strand
TGGCACGGCGCACCACCGCCGCGGCCGGGCCCCGTGTGCCGGCCGGGAGGCACCGCCCGCCCCCGCGGGGTGGGGAGGCCGTGGGGCCGGCAGGTGTCGGGCCCCGCTCGCTGCCGCCCTCCCCACGCCGCCGCAGCCGGCGGGCGTGAGCGCTACGGGGGAAGCGCCATGTCCACTCCTGCTGGGCGACGTCCGTGCCGGGTTTTGCACCGTGTCCCCGGGTCTGCCTCACGGCCCAGAGGAGCTGCCGCTGCCGCCGCCGCCGCTGCTGCCGCTGCTGCTTCTGCGGTGTTTACTGAGCGCTCCTGTCCTGATATCACTCCGCTGGCATGGAGGAGGAGGAGGTGGAGGAGGAGAGCATTTGATCATTGTGATGGTGGCAGGAGGAGCAGCAAGCCAGCACGACAGAGCAAAGCACTAGGCTGTATCAGCTCGGCGTTTGGCAGAGACTTCAGAGGGCTACTTTTTTTTTATTTTTTTTCCCCTCTGCAGCTCGGTCTGGATTGTTCATGTGTTTACTTCCCCCAGCCCGAGGATTTGCTATTTAGGTTCCTGTTGAAATGCAACTGAGCAGCCAAAGTACTTTGCGAACACGGTGCGGCATAAACACCAAAACTTTTTTCTAGAAGGAAAATACAATAAGCAAGCGGCTTTGCCTGTCTTTTGATGCCGTGGAGTGCGAGTGAGTGTGCCGTGTGTGCCCAGCGTGTGCCTGTGCTTGGATATGTGTGTGCGAACGTGCGTGTGAACGGGTGTGTATGTGTGTGCATGTGGACGGGCGCCTGTTTCTCCTTATCCATGGGGAGAGACGGCTTTTGGCAAAATCTCCGGAAATCTCATGGAATCTCTTTTGAAATAATGGATTATAAAAAAGAAAGAGGAGGAAAGGAACTGGTCTGATATCTCCTGGAGTTTGCTAACCCGAATTGCTGCTGCTTAGTTTGTTGTGGTTTTTTTTTTTTTTTTTTGGGTTTTTTTTGTTTTTTTTTTTTTTTGTGTGTGTGTGTGTGTCTGTGTTGGTTGTGTTGCTGGCGATAACCTTTTAGCACCTTCTCTCTTTATTTCCCTCCCCCCTTCCCTCTCTCTTTTTAATGTTTTGGAGCTTCTCGAGAGGGATTGGCTGGGGGAAAAGAGAAACATTTACTTCGGATCGCTGTTTCCCTGATACATGATGGTGCCCCCTTCCCCCCCCTCCCCGGTTCTCTAAAAAGTATCCCATCAGGACCCCAGAGGAGACTGTGTGTGTGAAGTGTAGGATAAAAAGTTCGTCCAAAATAGTGTGCACGGGGACGAGGATGGGGGATTTTGCAGCCCCCGCTGCCGCCGCGAATGGCAGCAGCATTTGCATCAACAATAACCTGAACAGCAGCCTCAGCGGGGCCGGCGGGGCCGGTATCGGGGTTAACAGCACTCCCCATGGCCCTCCTGCCGCCGCTCCCGGTAACAATAACGCTAATAGCGGCGGCATTCCCAAGCACAGCACGGTGGTGGAGCGGCTGAGGCAGCGCATCGAGGGCTGCCGGCGGCACCATGTCAACTGCGAGAGCAGGTACCAGCAAGCCCAGGCGGAGCAGCTGGAGCTGGAGCGCAGGGACACGGTGAGCCTCTACCAGCGGACCCTGGAGCAGAGGGCCAAGAAAACGGGCACCGGCAGCGGGAGCAAGCAGCAGCACCAGAGCAAACAGCAGCAAGATGCTGAGCCCGCCACGGCGGAGCAGAGGAACCACACGCTGATCATGGTAAGGGGATGCGGGCCAGGGGGCGGAGGGGTGGCTGTCCACTCCTTGTCGCTCGCCAGGATGAGCTGGAAGTCGGCCTCGTAGCTTGTGAAGGGTGAACGAGGCTCGGCTCAACTTTGGCGGTGGCAGGGTTTCTGGCGGGACGGGCAGGCGGGAGCTGCCGGGACGCTTCGCAACTTCTCAGGCTGGGGTGGAGGAAGCGGACAAACTTTTTTTTTCCCCGTTCCTTTCGGAAGGATAGAACTGCTCTGGGGTAAGGGGGAAGGAGCAGTGCCGGGCGTGCGCCGAGGGCTGCCGAGAGCCGGGGGAGGGTTTTGTGTGTGTGTGTGTGCGTGCGTGCGTGTTTCGCCACGGCTTCTCCGTGCGGAGGGCTGGCCGCCTTTAAATCCCGCCGCGGAGGAAGGTGGAAGGTGACTCCGCAGGCTGGGCTGGCAGCAGGAGGGAAAGTTGGGCAGGTTTCTCGCCTGGGCTGCCCCGGCGTGCAGCAGCCTGGCTCCCTACGCGAGCTGAATCGCTTCCCAAAGTTTCCTTGGGATTTAAGGAGCTTAGCGAGGAGCGGAGGGGGGGAAGGGGGCGGGGGCTGAGCCGGTAGGAGCGCAGCGGCAAGTAGGAAGCGGAGTTTCCCTCTCCCAGGCTGCACCGATGATGAATAATAAGAGGAGGTGCGGAGGGAGCCGGGCCCTGCGCTTCGGCAGAGCCTTATTTATAGCAGGTCGCGGCCGTCAGTCGTTCTGGTGGGGGGGCTGGTGGCGTTCGTCCCGGCCGGCGGGGGCAGGCGGGTGGCTCTTCGCGGGGGACACGCGTGTGTGTCCTGACGTGTCCCCGCGCCAGGGCGGGGTGCCCGGCGCTCGGGGGCGGGCACGGGGCAGCTGGGTCCTCGCCGTCTGCCGAGCGCACAATGGGCGGTGGAGACCGGCAGGGAGGAGGGGAGGTGCGGTGGCAGCGTGTGGTTTACAAGCTCCGCACGTCCCTCCCTCTCGCCTTCCCCTGCTGCGCGGGGAGGCGCGGCCGTACAGGAGGGTCCAGCAGGGCGGCAGCTGCTGCCGGCCCCCGCCAGGGGAGGTCTCTGTGACAAAGCGGCGGGGTGGCGGCCATCCCGGTGGCGGTCCTTCCTCTCGCCCCCTCCCCCGTACGTGAGAGCAAGGGAGCCTTGTGTTTCTCCGGGGCCGCGCCGAGCCTGCCCAGCCCCAGCCGCAGTGCCAGTTCGGTGCCGGGCAGCTCCTCCCCTGCGAGATGCCGCGCAGCCCGGCGGGTAGCACCCTTCCTGCTGCCCTGCTGGGGGCTTTGCCTGCCCCCCAGCCCAGCTTCCTCACGATGGGGTGGCTGGAGGTGGGGATCGCTTCGCCAGCGGCAAACAAAAGCTCAGCGCCGAGAGCTGCCCCCGCCTCGTGGCCTCGGGAATGCAGCTCCCGGCAAGGCCAGCCGGGAGGCGGGGATGCGGAGGGAGCGGGGCCAGAGGGAGCGCGGGCCGGAGCCGTACAAACGGCAGGGGTGGCGGAATGTGTGCGTGTGCGCTTCGCAAACAGGAAGTAGAACGACCTCACTGACATTTTGTTGCTTTCCTGATGTTACCAGCGAGGCATAACCATGTTTCTCTTCCTTCTGGGGCCTTTCCTGAGGACCGAGGCTTTTAAATACGCGCTGCACCACAGTACTTTGCCTCGGCTTACACCTAATCCTGGAGCAGCAACAGAGTCACTCCCTAAACCCCATGAGTACGTACTATCTTTTCGTCAGCCCAACTGTCCTCAAATGCCTTTCACATCTCATCTCATTTCCACAAGATACAGGAAAGGGCTTGGAGGCTTAGGAGACATTCTCAGAATGACTTCTCTCCAGGGCAGCGTTGTGGTGTGCTGTGTCCCCATGCAGCTCCAGAGTAGTTTGGGTGCTTTTGGGCCTAGGCTAGTGGTGGGCTGTCCTTTCCCCTTATTCCCAAACCCCAGTGCTGAAGCACTAAAACCAGGATTTTTAGATAAGCAGGTCATTGATCTTCCCTTTAAGATGTGGGACAGAAAGCCAAAGCTATAATGTGAAAGTTGTAGAAACAAAATAACAAAAGGAGGAAGTGCAGTTTCAGCTCTTACTGTTGCTGTATTCTTTCAGGTTGGGACATTTGAAGAGCTAAGAGTAGCCTAATTAAGGGGTAGTTTGCTATGAAATTCATCGTAACTCAATTCCTGTGCTATGGTCTTAATGTTATTTAAGTATACTCAATATGCCCTATGCTTTTAGTCTTAAAAACGTAAATTCTACTGCCTTATTAAAAAAAAGGACCCCTTTCCATTATTTTAAAGAAAATACACAATTGTTGCCAAAAAATCTAGAAACAGCATCTGCTTTGTTTCACTTGTGAAGTGTTAATTACGATTTTTGACTAATGTCTAAGAACATTGAGGAACATCCATGGGAACATGAAAGCAATACTTAAAACCCAAGAAATTACTCTTTTTAAAGCAGTTGAAAAGTATTTTCTCTGAGACATTTATGCTTTTTGCAGTAAGACCAAATGCAAACCCCCAAACTTCTTAATTTCTAGCAATCATAACAGTGTGGTAAGTTTAACTGTTTATGTGCATCATAATTTTTATTTAGCAAAACAATTCAACTTTTTTTTTTTTTTTTATCATATGAGGAAAAAGTTTAACCACATTTAGGGGTTTTCTCCCTTTCTTTATTCTCTGGTAAACTCCAGTGGAGAGTTTTACAATGGAACAGTCATAGATCTGCTATTCCTTTACTCTTCACACAAAAATAATTATTAAATTTTTCCCTTATATTATTAAACCACATGATTTGAGAAAGAAGATGTTGAGATTAAATGACACCAAACGCAATGAGGACAGCAAGAAATGCTTTTTCTAATTTTTTTTTTTTTAATCAAAGCAAATTAAAGGAAAGTGTTCTCTCTCTGTCTCTCTCTCTCTGTGTGTATGTGTGTATACGTATGTGTCCTCCAAACTGAGAGATGCTGAGAAGGGAGGGGAGGTGTGCTTAATCCAGGCAGCTAGTCACCCAACAAACCCTCCCAGAAGCTGGTACTGACACATGCTGAGTGCCTTTCAGCAAGCTGGGTAAATAAACCAAAAACATCTTTATAAGACAGTTATTTAAAGACATGCGCTCTGATTTTCTTCAATGGATGGAGTACAAGCAATTCAGTTGGTACAATGATTCTTGTTGCCACCCCCACAATTTGCACCCTTCCTCCCAGAGTTCATGGAAGGCACTGTGCAGTTTCCACTGTTTAGGACTCCGTGTCAACTGACAAGAAGTTATCAGTGGAAGCCTTTTGTAAAAATGGAGTGTACGAGCATAGGCTTGGCTGTAGTTCATGAGCTGCTCATCTACCCTGAATTTGTGTCTCCTTACAGAGAAAGTTTTCACTTGCTGAATTTTGAAATACCTGGATTTATAACTACTTGAACCTCTTCTATTGAGGAGAACAGTGGGTTACAGAACTAGTTTGCTCTCACACAGGCATAGATTGGGGTGTGCACAGAAATTAAAATAGTTTATAAATGTCTGTGGGGACCTTTTCCCCTCATCCCAGTTCAACCTGGCAAAAACCAAAGTTGTTTTCTGTGGTTTTGAGTTGGATTATTAAAATACTGTACCAGCCTGGTTTTCAGAGGAAGTATTGGGAGAATTTGCAATTCATCCAAAACTCTGCTGCTCATCTTTGGATTGGTTCCAGGAAATATCAACACATTATATCAGTTCTTTGGTTCTTTGTGAGCTAATCTACTTTCTTGTTTCCATCTTTCAGTGCAAGAGTCTTCCTGGCTCTGCATCCATGTTACTGTGTGGGGTTCAGAGGTTGTAGGTGTGTGTATACACATATATTATATATAGAATAAATAATGTGTATTTAGTATATAATAGCCAAATACATAATAATTACTGCAAATTATATCACCTCTGTTTCTTATCCCTGTGACTGTTGTTTTTACTGTGCATTTTTTGTCCAGTGACGTGTAATTATTACATTGGTCTTCTAGTGCAGATTTATTTGCATCTGAGCTCTCTTGTGAACTATAAAAAGGCTGGAGCTACTTTTTCCTGTTTTAAGGCTCTTCAAGACTTTTTTTTTAAATTTAGCATTATTGTGGGTTTGATAGCCACTATCTTACCGTCCATTTCTAACCCTAAACCCAGTTCTCAGGAAATTGTGTTTTAAACACCTTAAACCTAAAATGTTATTTAGATCAGAGAAATTAGCGACAGAAGTCAAATGACCTATTAGATCATCTCTTCTGTTCCCCTGCCAAAGCATACTATGCCAATTCAGAATTAGTTTAAAGTCAGAGAAAACACGGCTGGAAATATACAGTATTTTCCAGTCCTGCTCTTTACCCATTCTGGGCTAGTGCACTGCCTTCCAGAAGTTGATGATCACACTGCACTTCTACCTGAGGGAAGGAAAATGGGCAGGCCACTCCTTTCAGCTTTCTCTGTGTAGCGACAGAATGACATGTCCAGAATTATAGAGATCTGGTTATGTGCCTTCCTTCTTGGTAGATATTCCGCCACAGATAAGTAGTTCCTCCCTCCACCTCAGTCTCTTCTTTTTGTTGAATAAGGTATCCAGAGTGAAAAGTGGAACATCTTCATTTGTCTTAGTGATTCATGGATAATACCAGTAATGGAATTGAGTGCCAAAGAATGTTGTCAGGCTTGTGAGGAGTTTGTTAAATCTTACAGCTGCAAAGCTTACACCTGCTGTATTTAATATGTACTTGTATATTGTAATATGTACTTGTACTTTAATATGTAGTTTAATATGTTCATAAACCTGAGCACATTTCTAGTCTTCTTTCTTGTGTAATATTCAACTTACTTTACAGGTGCTTAGGAGTTCATCACTTACACTGTAGGAAAAGCCTATATCTCTGGCATGGCGAAGATCAAAAAAGAAGATAATTTTTTAGATATTTTGTTTTATTTTTCACAAGAGGTCAAAGACTTGTAGCCTTTACTCATGCCTGATGACTAAGTAGGATTAAGCATCTCTTCAGTTAATAAGCTATGTCTGATCTTTCTCACACAGGGGTAAAGTCAGTAGTAAATACACAACAGGGATGATACCAGAATTAAATCCCAGGCCAGCAATGCTCCTTCTCTTTCGTAAGCATCATAGAGGGAGTCATTGTGTAACCCTTTATATTTTCCTTTTCCTATAAGGGCGGATCCCTGTGTCTTTCTTACTCCACAGGCCTCTCCCATTTGTTTTCTCCTTTTCATACCAACTCGCACTTGATGCGTCTGTGTGATTACTGTCCTTTAGGACAAGGAGTTTTTGTGCTGACCTCCTTTTGCAGCTAGTCAGCACAATAGGTTTCAGTTTAGCAAACTGAAAGGAATGAAGAGACTCTTCACTTCAAGCACTGCTAGCCTCTGATGACCTTTAATGCCTTGATGGAAAGTGTGTCCCTTTCAAAGGTAGTGGGTTGGGTTATTACAAATCGTAGCTGGAGCAGGGCGAGTTGTATTTTGACATAGGCTATCCAGTCATAGTGAAATCTCAGCTTCAGATTGACCAAACAGAATGTGTTGAAAGTTCTGCAGTGAAATTCTAGGCATTGTTAAGTTCAGGAAGAACAGCTTCGTCTGGAACACATCAAAAACTCGTTCTGCTAATGCAACGCCAAAATATTAACATGTGATTTTGTTAGGACAATTGGTTGCATTTCGATTAACCTCAATTCACACTAACTTGACCTAAAGCTTAAGGCTTCACAAATGCCTTCAGCTGGTGTAACCTGAGCTGCCACCACTGAGGAAGTCTTCTCTTTCCTGCTCTTGTCAGGGGCTTTTTGCTGCCTTTGCTGAGGGCGGCTCTTGCTTGTGTAGCCCCACGGCCAGCGGGTTCACTGAGCAGGTAGGGAGGGCAGACACGCTTCTTCTTTTCTTCTGGGTTAGTTTTTAGCTGGATCAGATCCATCATTTGTTTGAGTGTCCCTCCCGTGGGTAGCACAGTCTTAAAACATCTTAATCCTCTTGTGAAACTTCACCCTTATCCCAGGATAAACATCTGGGACCTCTTAGTTCAAACCTGGTAGCATACATTGAACCTCAGCGAAGTTACACCTGGTGTCAGTGCACAACTCTGTTCCTGAGCACAGACAATGAAACAGGGGAGGCTGTATGTAGCACAGGACTCAGGGTTCATTTTTATTTAAACACTTGCATGTATATGACATTTGGTTGCATATTACTCCAATATGTGTAATTCATGTGAGATGTGTGCTTGGATTAGCAGAGGTTTAAGAATAGGCCTGACAGCCAGTAACTGCTGACTGGAATCCTTCAGGTGTGTTGTTTTGTAAATTGAAATGTGAGGTACAATCTCTGACTGAAGTTACGAACCTGTAATCAGTTTTCCAGTCTGGGATCTCACAGGCTGTTCAGATAAGCAGCGTGCTTGTACATTCAGTGGGAATTTGGGAGCCTTAACAATTTGAAATATATATTTTCCTGGTTTGTCTAAGCTGGCGAATCACAAAATCATGGAACTTTGATTGCTCTTTTGCTTCCCTCTTACTTATTTTAGTTTTCTGATGTTTGTAGCTCAAAAAATCGCTACAAACTTCTCCTTATTTGCTTTCTGAATACTTGAAACTAAGTTTCATAGGGCTTAAGAGAAAATGTCCTTTTAAATTTGCAGTAGTTAATAAGATTGCAGCTGCTGAAATTCTGTGCTTACAGGAAGGGGGAGTTGAGTTGCCTTCTTTCAAGTCTTCCCTCTTTCAGACTGATTTTGTTTACCACCACACACCATTGAAATTGGTGAGGAGGTAGGAGTATTTCAATCTTCAGCTGACCTGGGGGAAATGTGTCCACCCATAGGAACTTTGCATTTTCTAGAAGTTTGTGAAAGTGCTAAAGCTAACGCTGTAGTGCTGTTGGTAGCACAGATGATCTATTGTTGTTTGCTTGCTGTCAGTTTTTCACAACCACAGCACACATTGAGTAGGAAAGAGGTTTGAATCTATGACTTTCAGAATAACTAAGGGAATAAACAAAAAGATCAACAGGTCAAGGATTTTTTTTTTCCTTTTCTTTTGTTTTTTATTACTTTCTATAGAGTTTTCATATAGGACTTTGTAGTGTCCTATAAATTCTCAGCTCTCATCAACTGAAGCTTGGTGGAGTTGTGCTTTCACTGATGGAAGGTGGGGCTGTGCCTCTTCCCCTCCTCCCATCTTCACTTTTCTGTCTCCTCCCTATGTTACTTTTACTATGTGCCATACAGGAGCACTTCAGATTTAATAGAACAATTCAACTTCATTTTCCTCTGCTCTTCAGATTCAGAGGAACAATTGCTCAGTGCTGTGGTGAAGGTGTCGTTTTTCTGCATCATCTTTATGATGCTTGTGAAAATCTCGGGCAAATTCAGAAAGTCCTTGGATATTGTGTTCCTTGGAAAAGAGCAGACAATTGGTTTTCAACCTTACTCTGACCCTGGGCAGCATCATAACCAAGAAGCCAATATGCCTATGTATGTGTGTTTGTATAAACCAGTACCCATACTTACACACTGGTTTTTAAACTGTACTGCAAGGCAAAGTGAAAAGATTTAAGATTCGTTTTGATGGTGAAAGGGGATGTAATAGTCCAACAAGTTTAAGAATCACTGATATGTACTCCTTAACTGTATTTTCATCCCCTTTCCTTTAGCTCATATCTAATCTTCTGTGATGTTTCGGCCCTTCTGCATTGTGTTTCATCTAAAGGAGGAAGGGAGGTGGCTATGGCAAATGAGATTGTAGAAGAGTTCTGGGAAGTATGGGAGATTTTTAATCATTTAAGATAATTCCTTACATTAAGGAGGATAGATCGGCACTTTGCCAGAAAAGAAATTGTTGCATTCCCTACCCCTTCTGTTTATGCAGAATATTGTATTTCAGACTCTCTAGCATCTGCAAAAATGTCTTTAAATCTGACTGCCTTAGCTTGCACTAGTTACCTTTGGACTGCTAAAGGGATTGTTCCATTTCAGCTGTGGTCTGTGCTGCTGTTCCTTTTCGTCTTCAGAGCTGGTGGCTGTTGTTCTGATTTCTCTAGATTGCATTCCAGTACATAACTGAGGCAGCAGAGGGAAAACTGCTATTGACATTAAATAACCAATTTTTAACAATGTTTTTGGCAAGCAGTGTTGCTATTCATTATACATATTTTTAGTTGTCATCAAAGCAGGTAATGTAGCTTTGAAGACTTTAGTTGACTCATGCAAAAGACTCTAAATTTCTGTAACTGAACGGGAGTCACATTGTATGAAATTGGCTGAAGTGTTCTGGTATGTAATCCATGGCTGGATATGAAGCAGTGGTTCAAAGTAATCTGCATGTCCTTCTATTATTGCACGTTTCTGGGCTGAGCTCGCAGTCTTTGCCTTGAAGTAAGTGGAGACACCATACTGGGGTTGCAGTGCCATTTTTTTTTTTTTTCTGATTTGTGACAGGTCATTTGTACACTGAAAGCTTTAAAGGCTGAGTTGCTGCAATTTTGAAAATTCACCTGAGACAATTTGACTTTACATTTTTTTCACCCTGTAGGATTTTGCTGGAGCTTATTTTTTCTAACCCATTTTAATATGTATTCTATATCAAGCAAAACAACAAAAAAACCTCCATTTATTTTCTCTCCTCCATTGCATTTACAACAAAATAAAACGACTTTATGGTCACAGTAAGGTTTACTGCCCTTCCCAGTAACACTTTTGCTGTGGAAAATGTCAGTAGTGGGTAGGGGAGGATGAAGATTGTGAATGTAGAACAGAAAAAACAAAATTAATTTTGACTAGTAGCATTGAAAATTTCACCTATCACTGTAATAAAGTGTCCGTTTACTTACAGCCAGACAGGGGTTCTGGGAAGTTGATCATGGACTATATTTTTTTCCACTTAATGGTGTCTTCACATGGTACTTGGGTTAATTAGATTAAGCAGCTGAAACAAATTAACATTTTGCTGCCATGAAACAGGGTGGTCTGAGGGCTACAGTCCTACACCTACAGTCTGCCTGTGGTACTAACCTAGGAGGAAGATTACTTGTATAGGAGGAAAACAGTGGGGGTTTTTTTAGGTGTAAGGAGAAGGTACATGGTGCTGTAGTGGGGAGAGGGACTAGAGGAAAGGGGAGGCAGAAAGTCCCATGTAGTTTGCTTTAAACTTCAGTAGCTCTTGTAATCAAGTTGATCAACAATTCAAAATATCTCCTGTAATTTTGCATCTGTTGTCCTTTACAGCTTTGCAAAGACAGCCATTTTCCTCCCAGGATCCATGCATGGAGATACAGCTATGCATGTCCATGAACAAACCAGTTCTAGATGTTAGGAAAAGCTTCCTTCCTGAAAGGATGGTCAGGCATTGGATCACACTGCCCAGGGAAGTGTTGGAGTCTACATCTCTTGAGATATTTAAGAAATGTAGATGTGACATTTAAGGACGTGGTTTAGAGGTGGGCTTGGCCACACTGGGTTAATGGTTGGACTCATGACCTTACGGGTCTTTTCCAACCTGCCGGTTGAAAGCCTGGTAGTTGTGGTGTATTGCTGGAGTTAATTTGGGAGTGAAATACTTGCACAGTTTATGGACCATCAGGCAGAATATTATTGGAAGTGTCTTTGGGAATACTGCTATACTTACTCTTAAGGGTGAGGTGATGATCCAAAGTGTAAAGGATGATGAGGAAAACATATTTTCAATCCAATCTAGTCCAAAGAAGACATCAGCTGGCCACAGCATGGACTTGTATCAGGGAGGTGATAACTGTCCTTCCTGTGAGGAAAAAAAAGGGGGAGCTTGTGTTCATATTTTTTTTGTTTGCTAATTTCCTTCTGAAAATTGATACACTTGGTCTCTTGATAAAAGAAGGAAAAACATAGTTTTGCTTGATCTTTACAGTATGAGGATTGCATTTTTTTTAGGCTGCTCAATGTGTTATGCTCATTTTAATTCCACGTAGAACAATAACTAGGTCAAATAATTATGAAAGGTCCACATAAAAAGTTATCACCATTGTGATGTCTTGACTTGTATATGGAACGTGAGGTAACGTTGAAGCGAGGGGCTATGTCCAAGACAGACACTCACATGTAGTTTTATTTTCCGTCTATCTGAATCCAAGTCTGGGCAATATGATAATAATTGTTTAAGTTAGTGATGAAAAATTCAGATTTTTTGTTTGGGATTTTTTGTTTATTTGTTTTTCCTGCTTTCTCAGATGTTTTATTTCAGAATTAGCTCACTTGCTAGAATCCAACCTGTTAGCACAATAGGTTGATAAGAGTATTAGCAATATTGGTATTTCTAGTGCAGTGTGTTCCCTATGTCAAGTTCCACTAGTGGTTACTAGTGGAGAAGATACTGTTTCTGGTTTGAGAATTATTTACTTCCCAAATCTGTGACTTACCTCTTGTGGGTAGTGAATACATGGTGAAGATATGTCATAAAGTCAAATAAAGGGTTTATGGGAGCAGGTTTGGACTGGCTAGCTTGTCCCTAAATTTAATGGCAGGAGCAAATTGTACTGTGTCTCAAACAACAGTAGAATATGTAACAAATTTTGACAAAAGTACTTTACTTCTCATTTTTTTTTCCATTTTCACAATATGATTTTTTTTTAAAGAGAAGATTTTCTAAGCTCTTCATCTATATACTTAGACATTTGTAAATGTAGAAAGGTAACTGATAACTGAGGCCAGTAAGTGAAAAACAATGATTGAGTCATATACATAGGGCTCTGTAAGGAATGTAGCACAAACAGACTCATAAAATATTTCATAATATTCAGAGATGCTTTTTGTTTACAAATACACAGTTCTTACATGTTTCAAGATTCATTATTTAAGCTGAGGATGAAATGTTTTTTCTGTTGTAAAGGGAAGAAAAGAAGTGCCTATAGTTGTATAAAACTTCTATTAAAGTGATATCAGGCATATTTTTAAAAATTAGACAAGAGCCATATTTTTTAAATTTTATGATACACATTTTTTGCAAGAATTAATTTTATAGGATACATTTCTTGCCTTTTGCCCTTGGTATGATTGGTTGGGGGTTTTGTGAGGTGGGGGGTATTTTCCCTATTCTTAGATGGTTTTTGGTTGGCTGGTTTTGTGGTTTGGAAGGAGAAACAAGAAGGTGGTGCATCAGAAGTGCAGAGACCTGAGGAAGCAGATGGGAGGACAGGAAGGAAGCATGGGACAGAAGATGGATGGAACCCAGACTGGGGTAGACAGAGTGGAGCTAAGCAGACATCAGCTGTAACAGAAGGACAGAAATATATAGGAGGGTGTTGTACTTGTTGAACCAGGCTGAAGAGCAGAACTTTGCCTCTGCCCATGTACTTGGGCTTCACAAAGTCAGTGAAAGCACAGGTAATTGTAATGAACCCAGCTTTTGCCACCTCGAGTAGCCAGAGTTTGGTGTTGAGGCGCTTACCAGGGCCTTACTCACAGTCAGCTGCAAATACCAGGTGAATGAGTTCCTTTGGTCTTCTTGCTTTTCCAAGTCTTATGTCCATCAGAGCATTACAGTATGTTATGCTAGCTGATTTTTTGCGCTGCTGTTAACTAGGTGGTGACCTTTGTTTTGTTCAGATTTCAGGAATTCTAAACACTTTCCAGTGATATAGCTAATGAATATGTATGGGAATAATTCAGCAACTGTAAGCCTCTGGACAGCAGACTTGCTTTTCTTAGTTACCTGTTGCATATTCCCTGGAAGTCACCAGCAGTTCATTTGAAAACCATTGCCTGGGTAACTTCTTACACAGTAATGGACACGTGTGTATTTTAAACCCTTTATGTCCAAATCCTATTTGCACATTTCTAAAGTTGGTTAAGTAAGTGGTGTGGTTTTTTTTCCCTCCTGATGGATTAGCTTTGGTTTGCTAAAACAAGCTGCATTTCAATGCTTTCCCCCCCGCCCCCCACGCATATGTCCACTGCTAATATAAATCAGTTTTAAAAAGTGATTGCTGTGGCAGGTAGAAGGCAATGTGTATTTCTCAAACCAGTAGAACAAGTGAAAAGTATTTTAGGTGGTTTAGGCAAAGTATTTTAGTGGCTGACTGTGATCCTGTTTTCTGATGGATAGAGAGAACTGCTCAGCAGTGTGCTGCAGGCACACTCAACAGCTATGAGAGATTTCCTTTCCCTTGGGTGGTACTGTCTCATATTTTGGGAAGGGAAGGAATAAGCTTCTGTCCCTGAGGTCAAAATGCAACACCAAACAGCCAGGATATTTGGAAGATTTACAGCTTAATAAGCCACAGTTATAGTCATGTCCTATTGTTGTCCAAGCAATCCTGTCCGTGCCTTAGTGTGTTAAGTTGGTGCTTCAGATATTTGGGATGATTTGCATATCCTTAAAACAGGTAGGCTTGAAAATTAGTGCTGTTTTTCATCAGACCTATATGGGCCATTACTATCTCAGGCAAAAAAGTTGAGTTTTTCCATAAGAATGTCTTAAGAACTCTTCACCGTGTTTTGTAATAGGATTTGTATGATCCAAAAGTCTGCCTTTTGCGGATTTAGATTGTTTGGGAAGTTGACAGAACTAAGTTTTATATGCCATATTTCATGTTTCAGTCATAATACTGAGATGTCAGCATTCCTCAATTAGTAGTTATTCATAAAATTGACATTTCACTAAGACTCGTTGTGTCACAGAGTTGCCTTCTTTGGTCTGGAGGGTGGCAGAAGGACATATGTAGCTGACTATGTATTTTCAGTACAATGTTTTAGCTGTCCAATAGGTATCTGAGTTCAGTTTGGATAATTTGACTTTGGCCTTGAGGTAAAGACAAATAATGATATGGACACTTATTGTTGGGAGGGCATTGGAAAATCCAACCATTATGTATGTAGGCTGCACCATGAGAGACACCCTTTCCTTTCCCCTGAGACTGTAGAACTGGATGGAAGGTCTCATGTATTTTGGTAATAGTAAGTAATGGTGTGCTTATTTTCCTCTCTCATTGTTGACAGCTGTGTTTTTGTGTTGCTTCTGTTGCTTTTTTGTTCTGTGAATATCAATGTGAGTCAATCTCTTATTCTTTGTTATGTTGTAAAGAGATTGTTTGTATCATGAGATATAAAAGGTGTCCTATAACTTCAATTTAGTTCATCTTTGAGACACGGAACATGTAAGAAAAGAGGCAAACTGTCCGTGGTTGGTGACAGAAGTGAAATCTTACTGGTAATATTTAGAACAAATTTGGGGGTATATCTTGGAAAGTTACTGCTGACAGGCAGAACCCAATACTTGCATAAAGAGCTATCCTAATTCCTGTAAGAAACTGAGTTCTGGCAAACTGTGTGGAAAAAAAGATATTCCAGAAATCCCGAAATTGTTGCTTACATTTGAGCCATTTATATGGATGATTTTATTAATAACTTCTTTTCTGTTACATGTCAGCACTCCCTGGCCCTGTTTTCCAATACTCCCTATATATAAGTTTAATTTCTAAACCTCTAGAATTTAGAAAACCAGAGCTGTCATTTCTCACAGTTAAGAAAAACTATTTGTGAATAGGAGATTTCTGTAAGTCCTCTGCATCTCTGCCAGAAAAAAACCCTCCCTCCCTGAAACCTAAGGATCCACAAACTGTAAGCTATTAAAAACTAATACAGACCTTAAGAGCCACATGTCAAGTGCAATATATTTTTGCAAATTTAGGAGATACTAGATTCAAATGATTGTTCAGGTGTGTTGGTTGGGCTCATGACCGAAAGGAAGAAGATCAAAAAAACAGGTTTCCTTTCTTCCTTTCTTCCTTTCTTCCCTTCTTCCTTTCTTCCTTTCTTTTTCCCTTCCTTCCCTTCTTCCTTTTTTTTTTTTTTTCCCTTTTCCCTTTCCTTCCCTTCTCCTCCATTTTCCTCTTCCATTTTTTTTTTTTTTTTCCCCCCCTTTTTTTCCTCCTTTTTTTTTATTTTTCTTTTCTTTTTTTTTTTTTTTTTTTTTCTTTCTTTTCTTTTTTCTTTTTTTTTTTTTTCCCTTTTCCCTTTCCTTCCCTTCTCCTCCATTTTCCTCTTCCATTTTTTTCCCCCTTTTTCCCCCCTTTTTTTCCCCCTGTTTTTTCCTTTTCCCTTTCCTTTTTCATTCTGTGATAGGGGCTTGTGTCAGTCCTTCAAGGGGAAGAGACACGAATGTTCTGAATTTTTAGTTTTTATGACTGTTACTTGGTATAACTGATGTAAAAGCACATAAATACTGTGTTTCTAATTCCTCACAATAAACCTGTACTACATTTCATGTATGTGTGGCTATTTAAGTGCAGTCACTGTATGATCAGTTTTGTTCAGCATAGGTGATGCCCACCGATGGTTCAGTTTTTATAAGAAAAGATACTTTCACAAGTTCTCTGTAATAATAAATATGTTCTTTTGCTCTATCACTCTTTGTAGCAGAGGATGTTGCATTCGTTTTCTAAGTGTCAGGGCAGAGCCACACAACAAAGCCTTTGCAGTTCAGTGGCCTCATGCTGAAATTGCTCATAAGACAGTATAATTAATATAGAGAGAACCTTGCAGTGAGTAATGGATTTATTTATGGTAAATGTGTGTTTTGACAACTGGGGCCATACTTTTAATTTCCATTTGTAAGGTGGAAGTTTGAAGAATTGGAGGGTTCTGACACTTCAGGAAAATTATGTGATTGGAAAAAGGCTTCATTTCCTCCAAAATAATTTTTCTGCAAAGGCCTTTCATCCTGGCACAGGTAAGTTAGTTTAATTCCTCCAAGGGAAGTGTATGTGGGTAAAAGCTCACAACAAAACTCTGTTTCTGCAATAGGGTTTTACTGGCTGCTTCAATTCAGTACCCATCTATTACTGCATACAGATTTATCTCAATAATGGCTCAGTCACATAAAGGAGATGAAGTTTCAGAACTAAGTCATATTTAAAATTTGTTTAATGTTGACTTTATTCTTTCTGGCTGAAACTTCTGTCAGGTGTAGACCACTGCTTTTAAGAAAACTGGATTGTAATCTGGTCATCTCATTGAGCTGAATGTGTGGGAATGGAGAAGTGGCAATATTTTTCCCAGCAGTGGTATGTGGAACTATTTTCATTTGGTGTGATGTTAGGAGAAATATATTCTGACCTGTATAGTAACAAAGGCTGCAGGTTTTCCTCAGCATAGCCAAAAAACCGCATACATCTTTAATTTTAGTAGCAAATAGCCAGTGGCTTGGAAGGGCTAATTCCACACAGCCAGGAGACCCTGATGGGCAAAAATAAAATTCATTTTCATTTCAGGGCCTATTCTCAAGGTGATGCTAGCTCTGTATTTTTGGAATAGTTACACCTGTCTGTGTTAGTCCAGGAAATGAGGAAGCACTGGGAAAAGGGCATTAATCTGCCCCCTTATGCCACCAGCAGCACAAGGTGAAAAGGAATAAGGCCGTACTGCTGACCTTTTGTTCCCTGGTGTCCTGTTTGATCCATCCGAGTGCCTCAGTTTGCTGGTCAAGCTAGAGAAAAGTGTCGAGAGCCAGAATCCACTGGTCCCTGATCATCATGTGCTGAGCTCTAGGCTGATCCCTTCACTTGTGTGATTTCAGGGTTTTGGGGGTTTTTTTGGAGGATAAACAAGAGCATCAAAAGATGATTTCTTCCATATTTACTATTAAAAGCACTTATTCGTTTACTACATTCATATGAGCAAGTACATTCAATACTTTAAAGAATTAAGCAAAACAATTATAAATGCTGAAATGAAGTCTATTCTTAAAATACAAGTTAAGGGAAGTATATAAGTTACTTAAATCTCACGCAAAGTGTAAGGTGTTGTAACTTGGACAGTATCCAGAGCCCATTCCCACAATTAAAAAAAATCCTTGGCATTACTCCTGTGTGAAGAGGGAAACCCTTGATAATAAGGTTTGAGCTCACACGCTCTCCTGGACATAAAAATAGCCAACTGTCCAGGCTGTGCAGGGCTGCAAGGGGGCTTAGGAGGCAGAAGATGTGCACTCTTGTTCATTGTGTGATGTGCTGGTCAGCAATGGCCAAAGCACTAGTGTCCTTCTGGGGTTAAAACCCAGCTGTTGGGTGAATGGTTTTGAGGTAGAGGAGCAAATACTTTTAAAAAGATGTGTACAAAATGCATGTCCCTTTCATATTTCACCTCCCATATTCTGATTTTTATTTTATTTTTTTCATTTGATATTTTTCTGCAGTGGTTTCTTCCAATGCACTTTGTTCAGTCTCTCTCGCTCACTTTGTGCAGTGGGAGAAAGATTTGACAAGAGCTTTAAAACAAACATAGTATTTCTGCCTTAGTTTTTCCTATTTTTGGCATGGACTGATGTGTGAGAAACACACACAGGTTCACTGTAGCTTTGAGCACTTTTATTTGGATGTATTCCTGACTGCCCTCAGGTTGTTCAGCTCTGCCCCAGAAAGTTGACAGAGGCAGCAAGGGAAAAATTCACTAAGACAGAAGAAAGAACCCCAAGGTGGATTATCCTGGTAAAAGTAGCAGTTCTTGGTGTCTTTCTCAAGAACTGCTACCATACTTAGTAAAACAGATTAGTCTGGGGAAAGGAAAAATCTGCTGACTTTTTTTTTCTGCAAACAGGAGTGATGCTGCTCTTTGCAAGCTGAAGGAGGATACAGGGAGCCTAAAATAAGCCATATCTGTTGATCCCTACAGAGCAATCTGAAGGGTTTCTTTCAAATTTCCCATACCATAGTTCCTGTCACAGTAAAAAAGCACTGATAGCAGTGTATTACCCCTTGCATGCACTTCATCTGGATTTTCATGTAACTCACTTCAGTGGCATTAGAATAGTAAGACAAGGAATTTTGAAACAAGATATAGATATTTAGAATATCATATCCTAATGCTCCTTTTCCTCACGTCCATAAAGATCTCTTCCTCTCCCAGGTTTTGAGGTGGTTATAGAGTCATAGAATGGCTTGGAAGGGATTTTAAAGATCATTTACTTCCAGCCCCCTTGCCACTGACAGGGAAACTTTCCACCAGACCAAGTTGTTCAAAGCCCCATTCAGACTTATGCTGTTGTCCTCTGATTACTTGCAGTCTGTGTTCCAAAAAGAGAATTCAAAATTAACCAGGTTAAACTTATGGATGAGGGTGGTTGTTTTTTTTTTCATGTCAGCTGCAGTTATTCTTTCATGAGTCGTTTGTCATAGGTGTTTATTTCCATTTCTCTGCTCAGGCCCTTGTTTGGAGTGTGATTTTTTTTTTTTTTTTCTTTTTTTAATACATACACGCACATACATACACACTCTCCCCCCACCTGAAACACTGAATTTTATCTAGTTCTTAATTCAGATTTATGAGCTCTATTACTAAAATTAAAATTAATTTTCAAAACACGAATCAGATGTGAAAATAGGATAGCTTATGCCTGAACTTGCTGTCACCTGTTAAAATAATCCAACCATTTAAAAAAAAGCAACTGAGCACCATATTTATACTGAAATTTTGAAGGAAATTGAACCAGCAAAGGTTGACATTTAGGAAGTACTCTGGAACAAGAGGGTCTTAAAATTCTAAACAAGACAACAGAAGCCTTCTGTGCTGATACTGACATGGTATCTTCACCAGTTTACTAGATTCAATTAGTTTGTTTATGGCTGAAAGCTGAGCATGAAGACAGCTGGAGGAAATTTCTGCTTCCCATAAGGTCACAGCCAAGGTATCTACTAATCTTTAAATATTTGTAAATAGAGCAAAAACCCAATTTGTTAAACTTTTATTCTTACATAAGAGGTGCACTGGAGGTATTTTTTAAAATTAATGAGAAAACAGTATTTTGCTATATTAATGCAAGGTGGTTTGTGTGTTCATGCAAAGGACATATGGAGTTGCCAAGCAACACACTTTAATAGTTACCAATCAGTAAGAATTGGCCCTTCCTTAGAAAAATTAATACAAATCCAACCATGCTCCCAAACTGATTTATTCATATCAGGATTTCCTGCTTGGTAATTTAAATCCTGCTTAAATTCAGCAATTTTAATCACTTTAATTTGTATCAGCCATTCTGCCTTCAAATGAAGTGGGAATGTGCTGGGACCGAGGAGGCCCTTTGCCATTTAGCACTACACTTGTTCCATCCTCCAGTTTTAAGTCACATACACAATTTGACTGATACCTATCTGCACTTCCTTTGCTGTGCTCAGCAGTTCAAACATGTTCCTTTGTGTGTGTTTTTTTAACACATCTTATATCAGAGTAAGGAAGGGGTTGAGTAGTTTAACAGTGTAATTGAGATGGTAACGCAGCACAAATGTGTAATTTCTACAGATGTTCATGACCTGTAAATATTTTGTATCATAATGAAACTTGTTTATGTGCAGTTAACTTCTTTTATGTTTTTACCATTTTCAGTTCTGTTTGTTTTTTACTGGGCTAAAATTCAGTGAGATCTTGATGAGGTTTTTTTTCTTTTTCTTAACCAAGGACATCAGACTCTGTCCCTTCCTGTCTCTTTTCCTTTAACTTGAAATCAAAGGAGAAAATGGTACTTTTTCCATGCCAGTCTCCAGATCAGATAGGATTTATCTGTGTTTAGCTGCCAGGTGGTGAAGGTGTCTTCAGAGCAAGCAGATCTCGTAAATGCACTGTTCTACTCACTAGGGTAAATTGATTACTTGTGTTAGTCATGGTTTATGATATATCATAATGGGAAGGATTTTTGACTCGCCAACTGGTGTTTGGGAATCATTTGTCATTTTGAGTGTCAAAAGCAATGAAGATGTCAATGTGTTTAAGTAAAACACAGAAGTTTTAGAGAAATTGAGTAGTGAACTAGGGGTCTGTTGATCTAGTAGGTGCAAAGTAGAAGTGCAAAGTTGTTTTGTTGGAGGGTTTTGAAGAGCACACCACCCCCCCTCTCTCTGTTGAAAATTAGTGAGCAGACATTGTGACAAAAGATATATTTGTGTTTAAATTGAAGAGTAATACACCGCATTTCGTACCATGGCATTTAATTAGGAGATGGGCTTGAGGGTTGTGAAATGCTGATATCATCTCCAGAGTCTCAGTTTCAGTGTCTAGATTGTTAAATGGCTTGTTTTCCTGTTCTTCAAGGGAAAGGAATCAAATGTAATCCAGAAAGTTTGAAGTAGTAGTAGAGGTGAGTTTAAGTGTCCAAGCTGTTTTGTTCTGTTAGCCTGGCTGGTTGGAATGAGTCTTCTTATATACTCTCCTCTTCAGCATTATTTAGTGTATAGATTGCAATAAAATCAATGCAGACTGGGACATGTTTCCATCAGCAGTGAGTTTTATGTCTATGTTGGATTTGCTGGAGACCTGATCCTGATAGCTCTTTATCCTTAGAAGAATATGGGTGGGAAATATGAGGGTGCTGGATAGTGAAATTCCCTGAGGAAATGGATTTACGTGGGGATTAAAAGAGAGAAATTGTTTGGCAGATGTTCTACTTTTCTGATTGTACAGATCTTGCCACAGTAGAAAGCGAAGGGGCAAGTAGGAGGTTTTAACCTGTCCTGATAATTCCTTAGAACAAGAAGGCTGTGACTGTGTTTGGGAAGTAGCTGGCACACCTGGGATGCACCATTGATCAGAGGGAACAGGCAGCATGGTTTCCTTCATCATGGAGAGGGGCAAAGTCCAGAAACAAATTTTGAGGTTGTCATTATTACAAGTGACTGACATGAGCAATTACTTTAAGGACACTGTGTGTGTGTGTGTGTGTGTATATAAAAAATATATATAGAATGACATGTAGCTTTGCCAAAAATGCCAATGTAAGTCTATGTTTACCTATTGAAAATATAATTGATACTGTTGCCAATTCAGCAGTCCATAGAGATCTAGCAAATCTAATAAATTTGTATCTTTGTATCTCGGGAATAATTTAAGTGTAGTTTATCAACTGTAAACTGGTTGACCATATTGAAAAGTGGTTAGTTGGAGATCGCTCAAATATCATGATCTTTTCTTAATTTGTAGATATGCATGTAAGGGAGAGCTCTCTTCTCTTTTGCTCTTTGGATTTAGATATTGAGTGCAGGGTAATAAAATAAATTTGCATACTTTTCTTCCCCCACATATTCTGTGGTTAGGAAAATATTAGCAAATCTTGACTGTGACCAACCTTTCCTTTCTGACCATGGAAAAAGATAAAATTCTGATAGACTAAAAATAGATTTTCAAAAATTGGACTGTGGTAAAAATGGGAAAACAATTACATGGAAAAAAATAATGTAGAAACATTTATGTGACTTGATCTGCTTTTCCCAGTTACATTTGTGTTAGAATGTAGACAGATACACCTATATCACTTCTTTGCAGACACACTTGGCACTAAAGTTCTGTATATAATGAAGTTTTGAAAAATGAGTCATCTGTTTATGTTGTAGGAATAAAAATGGATACCTAATGAAGTGGCACAAGAGTAGAAATTATCTGCCATGCATCACAGTTGTTAATAAATACCTGCAGAATGTATTTCTGTATTTAATGATATCTGGAATGCTTGGCCCAAATCTGATTGGTGTTCACAACAGTTCAAAATCTTTGAACCATTCTGTGAAATTCAGACCAGGCCCTCAGTTATGCTGGAGTAAATAATCTATACTCTAGTACTAATTAGTTTTCCTTAATTGGTGTAACTGAGAAACAGTACTGAAGTCAATATCCTTCCCCCAGTGTTCCTTTTGGTGAAAAATTATTGCACTATTTTCTAGAAAACACTTTTTCTGCAGCTTGAAACCTCAGTTAAGTGTAACATTTTTTTGTAGATACTGGCAGGCAGAGTAACTCTCAGATAATCTGGTCTGAGAACTGCAAGGGCCTGGAACAGACTGTGTGGAGAAGTACAATGCATTCCAGACAGAGGTTAGATTCAGTATGCACACCTGTAGGTGGGTGTAGGATTTAATAAAATAAATGTTAATGAGAAATGTGAAAACTCATTAAAACGGCATGATGAGGACAGAAGGTAGTGGAAATGGCAGTGATGTCAAGGGTGTCCAACTGTTCATTAAGTATGGTCATATTTTTACCAGTTGTGGCTCACTAAAACTACGGCACATTTCAAGATGAGTTTGGAGTTACTGAAAGGGTTCTCTTGGTTTCTCCACAGTTAGTTGCTTCTTGTGCAAGTCCTCGCCTTCCCTAAAAGCTGGGTTTTTTCAAGGAAAGTGCCTGTGGCAGCCTGTAATTTAACGTCTCTCATTACTCATTAGCAAAGGCATCCAGGCTCACGTTGTAGATGTTTCCCTTTAGTCAGGCTTCACTTAGGAGAGGTGGTTGATTGTGATTTGTGGCTTTCTTTGCAACTAATATTAGTTTACTTGTTGACATATGGGAATTTTCATGTATGACATATTTTCTGTTTTCATCTGGAAGATCTCTTTATTGTTATATCATAGAAAAATAAATGTGCTGCACATATCCTTTAGGATTAGTCTGTATCTGCTATAGGGAGATGGGGGACTGATTCTAAGGGAGGACTGCTGTGGCTTGTTTGTGGCAGAGTTTGCCTTTCAGGAAGGGGAAGATCTGGTAGGGGATTTCTTTTGTTTATTCCTGAGGAAAGACTGAACATTGATTCAAAGTTACATGGGTTGGATGCTTACCAGACTCTGTACAAATACTAGTTCTACAAAACAGTAGTTAGATGAATACACATCTTTCCATTAGCAAAACCGTTCTTACACATTTGAGAAAGAAGTAGTGAAAGGAGATTTCACTCCTGAGTCTGTATCTATCGGTCAACTACAAGTGGAGCTGTATTACAACAGTTCTTATTGAAGTAGCTGAGTTTCTTGGCTCCAGCAAGAGGTCAGTACTGTGAAAAGCATTTGCTTGTTGTGAAGTAAACTAGGAAGGTATTGGTGAGATTAGCTCCATTCTTCATATTGCATCCATCTGGCAAGTCTGCACCATCCTTAGACTTCAGGTGAGATTTTGAAACTCAGAGATCCTGCAAGACCGAAGTTTAAATATAGGCAGAAAAAAAGTCCTAAGCAATAGGTCTTAGACAACACGAGTTAGGCATGTCTTTGGGTGGTTGCAAAGCCTAGCAGACAGGTGTTGTTATGAGTGCAGGATCCTGCATCAACTGCATCTGTATGAAAATTAAATGTGAATAAATTAAGCCTGAGAGGATAAATAAATAAGTACCAGAACAAAAATGCAGTTAGATACTAACACACACAGTGACAATGAAGCTGGAGGTGTCCAACACGTCCAGTTGAACATATGACTTGTTGTTTGTGAATGTGGTGGCTCATAAATATAGAAGCAGTCACTGAATGGAAGTACTATATGTGCAGGGATATCTGTATCTGGTGTGTCCATCTGAAAACACCTCAGCTGACAGAGAAGGTATCAAGTATTACACCTCTCCTCTTCAGCATGCTGCCAGCTGCAGCACTGCAGAAGGCACCTGTACTTTTGGAGGAGGTGCATGATAGATGTGGAAGCATGTGATGCATGGGTACACATCTCTTTGGTCACCCTTTGGGGTTTGATGCTTCCTCTCACTTTTAGGTGTGATTCACATTCCTGTTTGTGGTTCTGTTTAGTTGTCTGGGGTTTTTTTCTGCTGCCTGTTGTGCTCATTACATTTTGGGTTCCTGTAGTCTTTATTTATCTATACATAGCTATAAATATTATATAAAAAATGTCTATATCTGTAAATTCAGATAGATGAGACTGTATCTCAGATTTTCTGACTCATGTCAGTGGTAGGATTTTGCCCTTGCTGGAGACTCTTTGGGTCATAGTGGTTTCCATGTAGGTCTTTGATGCCTCTTAGCCACAGGAGTAAGAGTATTAACAGACCAAATACCTCAGAACAGCAGAGTTCTGATTTGGGGCACTTGGATTTTTACCTTCATATTTTTGCACTGGGTTTCTGCTGTCAGTCCACCAGACTGACTTCTCCCGCTGCCCCTTTCCAGCTGGCTTGTTGCCAGGAAGGCACAGTGTAAAGTCTTCGGTGATCCTGTACATGCACAAGATCCCAGCAAATGCAGCGTGTCCTTCTGTCCTGTTCCGCATGACCCCGTGCCACACATGATAAGGAGTGATGTCCTTGCAACAACTGTAGATGTGAGAGAGGCTTGGGGAGAAAAAGATGCCATCACCATGTAGAAGCCCTGTGTTTGGATGGTGGGTTTGTGGAAGACAGGGATGCTGGTGAAGGAGCTTCCCAGCTGCTATTCCTCTGGTAGCTGAACTGCACCAGAGACACAGAACACCAAAATTGGCTGGATTAGTGCAAAGGTAGGCCTGTGACATTTCTCTGGCCTGTTTCCAGTACATTTCACTCCAGACTAGTTGTATGCAGTGCTTACAAAGATCCTGTGTGGTGGTGGTCTGTGGCTACTCCCTGTGGCTGCTTTGTGCCTGTCCCCAGGCACAGGCCCCTGGACATGGAGAGGTGCTTACTGGCACATTTCACCTCATGCTATCCAGAATTTGCTAGACAAGATGCCTTCTGACCACATCAAGTTCAGTGAAGCATGCTGTTGTGGCCTTTGGCTCCCTGGGGTCATTCCTGAAGTCATCCTAAGCAGGGAGAACACTTAGGAAATTATGAATGAAACAGTCTATTAAAGAGTTATTAATTCTAATTTTTCCTTTTTCCTGACTTGGTAGAGTCTCAACACTCTGACCAGATCTTGCTTTTCATGGGAAATTTGTAATAATTAGAAAGATTCTTGCATAATAAAAACCAGAGCATGAAGAAAAGAGGAGAACCTAATCCTCATATTTAGCTAAACTGTTATTCTGGTTTACAGGATTATGCTTTTAGTTCTTGCAGTGGCTATAGATACCGATTCATTTTCTGACTGTTTCGTCAGCAGTGGCAGGTGGGCTCTGTCAGACTTATTCAGCTTCTTTGTCTTCCTTCTGGACAGTGTGTGTGTGTGTTATGTATTCTGCACAGGGACATTTATCTCAGATTAGCATTGACAAATAGAGCCAGCACTCTTCCAGAAAAGCAAAAATTGGTTTGCAGACTCTACCTATTGGTTATGCATTCCCTGTATGAATTAATAGTAGTTTAGTAAGATTAAAAACAGGAAGAGGCACCTCAACTCTAATACCTTTCCAGAGGCTGGGTATTGCACACAGAGGAACTCCAAAAGATGTAGCTTGTACAAGACTGAAAATATGCTATTTGAATTTATCTCTCCCATGGAAAGGAGAGAGAAAGGAATTAAGCGCATAAATGTGAGGGGGCAGGAACCAAATCTTCTCTGAAGAAGTTCTGAAGTAAATCATGTTTGGCACTCTAAGATGTCTTAAAAAGATAAGATAGAAGTTAGTGCAGTGGTTTTGATAGTACTGACATGCAGGTATAGTAGAAGAGGAAATACACTGCAACAGTAAGACATCAAAGAAATGAAGGCAAGGAATCTATTTGAGACACTCTACCTCTGCATTCCTGAAGTAAGAAACCAGTTTGAGGACGTTGCCTATCTCTGTCACGGAAGAGTCGTCAAGCCTCCATTTAAGGGGACTGGCCCTGATTAATTCTTCACTGGGAGACGTTCAAGACAAGCCATGGTGCTGGAGGAAGCGCTCTGCACAGTGCTGTAGGTGGCACCCTTCCCTTTGCGATGGTGCTGAACCAGTGCCAGAAGGCAGGAAGGAGTTGGGGGCACTCTGCGTGGGGGAGCCCTGGACCAGTTGCTCGACTGGTGTGAAGCCACATAGATGTGCTGGGGTGCCTGCTTTACCCCAGCTGAAAAATCTGTCCTCTCCCTTAAAAACATGCCAAGTGAAAGCAGGGCTTCGCCTATGTGTCATCAGTAGAGATTTTCCAACTGATGCTCTACGGGATCTGCTGTGAAGGCAGAGCCCATGCCAGGCCGTGCCTGCTGCCCCTCCGAACACATCCCTCTGCCCCCTTGGGCAGCCTTGGCTGTCTGTAGTGCACAGCCACAGCACCGGCTGTGTTTCTGTGGTGCAGGCAACTAGGTTTGTACCAGGCTTCTGGAGGGAGTCACAGCTCTACAGAAATGTAAAGATACTATTACCTTTGTTGGTTGTAACATTTTATTTGGCTGACATGTTAAAAGGTGTCATTAAATCACAGCATTGCTTCTCTTAAAAGTAATTCTGCCGTGAATGCTGAAGGTTATTTCAAATGCGTGCTTGAACTACATCAGGACTGAGGGTCCTCAGCCCTGTTTGTGTTCCTGTAAGTACAGACAAAAAAGACTGACTTTTTATTTACCTTGTGGTTTGGAAGTTGAGAGTTAGGACTCTGGGGCCTGAGCTACAGTGGGGTTACTGTGTCAGCTGAGCCAGGGTAACCCTGTATGCCAAATGCAAGTAATGTGCTGTGAATGAAGCTTTCATTTCCTGGTGGCAATGCTGTGGCCTAAAAGCATTCAACTAAAAATGTGTCTCTAAAATGGGCAGTCATCTGACATTTTATTTACTATTGTGGTTTGGACATGGGTGGATGAAACATTTTAATAAATTACTGTATCTTTTTGTCTGTCTGTTCCTGATTTATCACATTTTACTAATTCAAGAGATGTTTTTTACATACGTAAAAAATTGGAGCTTCGATGTGCTGACCGATTTGCATGAAGGTGCTTGGAGGAGAAGGAAGGATTGGGACAAGGAGTATCAAGTAGAAAGCAAAGCTTCTCATTTATTATGGATGTGACCTGATCCTCCAGCACCAAATTCTGTGCAAGTAGATGTTGTATTTGTATCTACTGCAGGATGAGAGTCCAGCATTTGCCATAGTTCAAAATAGATGCTGCTGGTCTGTGTCATGGCTGGATTCCCTCTGTCCTCTCAGTTCTCTACAAGGCAGGGAAGTCATGTCTCTGTTTTATGGGTGCAAACTGATTTTCATTTTACCTGATCTCCATCCTAATTATGGTCATGGCGATAGACAAAGGAATAACATTTTGGCATTTTCTGCCAGAGATGGAGGGAATGCAGTGATCCTTTAGGGGCAGTGATCAGAAAACATAACATTCTGAAGCTCGGCCCTGCAGTTCTGCTTTAAAAATGAAAAATGAAAAGACAGTTCGTTATAGAGGGTGGAGAGGAGGAGCTGCTGCTCTGCTGTCTCAGACACAGGGTTCCCTCTGTTTAGTGACATGGTCATCTGAAGAGCCATGCTGCTTGCTGAGACTGCTGCTGCTGCACAGTGCAGCATGGTGCTTGTTCATTTTGATAGGAAGAAGTTTTCCAGGAAGGGGAGGGGAAAAGAGGGCAGCTAATATCCTCTCTTCACCTCCAGTGCAAAACCAAAAGGATCTTAAGCGATGCTGTACAAATAGAAGAGAAATTTTCATTTATCCCTCTTAGTGGTTGGTACATTTCTCTGCTTCTGATTAGTCTTTCAGCAATGCAAAGAGCCAGTTTGCTCACACTGCTGCATTTTTCTATCAGCAGACTTGCTTTTCACTCTTTCTCTCCCTTCCAAACCCACTTAAGGTTTCTTTTGAGGTTCGTTGGTGGTTTTTTTCTTGTTGTTTGTTTGTTGGTTTTTTTTTTGGCAAAGCAGCCATGAAAGAAGAATAAAATAATTTTGAACAGCATTATATGGTGCGAGTTTTGACAATGAGTGGAAGATTGTAATTACTCTCTTCCATTAGACTCAGTGGCTTTGGACAGATAAGCTGTATTGAAACGTGTGACCAAGGCATGGGATCATGGATTGTCTTTCACTGTTGTCATGGCGACAGTGATGCAGGTGGCCTATAACTGGCTGGCTGTCAGATCTTATACATCAAACTGGTGCTAAGTGAAAATATGTTAGAGGCATGGGGGGAAAAATTGCCAGCAGTGTTTATAGGATCAGGTGGAAGAGAGCTAGATAGCTTTAAAAGCAGCTTTTAGTGAAAGCTGCGAATGGCTCAGGGATGCTTCTTTAGATTGTTTATGCCTTCATATGAGCAAAATCAGTTTTAAAGGGGGAAAATATATACAAATATACATCATTATTATGTCTTTGCTGCTTTCTCAAAGTCAAAATTATGGTCGTGTTAGGCTGAGATGGAAAAGGAATGGAAAGAATGGCAAATACTTCTAGGTGAGAATTGGAGCAGGCTCTAGAACCCAATAATAACTGACGAAAATATGATGATTCACTACTGTACCTCAGAGTTGCTAACAGAAAGTTGTCCAGATTTAGAGATATTTAAAAAACTTAAATTGTGAAATAGCACCTCAAAGTCAAGACATTTTATAGAAAATGTTTGTTAGATTTGCTATAAAGTAATTTATTTTCCAGATCTGTTCTCTCTCATGGGTTTGAGGCCTACATTCCATGATGTTTCAAATAGATCCTGACTCTCATCCCTTCCCCTTTCCAGCTGATGGTACCTTTCAAACTGCTGAGATTTACAGTAGTTCCTGACACTAAAATTAATCTGTATCATTTTGGCAAGTCCCCCTTGCCTTGTACTAGCTACTGAACTACCTTCCCTCTCTAATGGAGACAAACTCTGCAAAGAGAATAGTGAAAGTGATGGTGAAAAAATTAACTTCTAATCTTGTCAAATGTGAAGTATTTGTTTCCTGCAGTACTTTGTCTATGCAATTTTAGTTGGGTTTTGTAGTTTACTTTGATCTGAAGTGCTACTTTGTCTACTTCTGGGAGAGCCTAAGGGAGACTTGCTTACCTCTTGCAAGTTTTAATTGCCCTTTGTAATTGTGAATTGAAGAACATCAGCCAAACAATGTAAATGTTTTATCAGTTGAAGGGTATAATCAATCTGATGTGGCTACAATTTTAAATAGAAAAAAAATAAAGAAATAAAATTATTTTTTAACTTCCTGGCTTAGTTCTTTCTAACCTGGTATTCAGCTTCTCTGCACTCCAGAAGCCAGACTTACATATTTTGGTTTGATGTATTTCTGGGTTTGTAGATGACACAAATGTTTTTATTGCTAGTAGGAGGAACTTTTATTTTCATCGAAGTTCCCTATGGAGCATTTAACTAGAGTCAAATACTTACTTATGGATCTGTCAAAGATACTATTGATGTAGGGAGTTATTGAATATTTATAATGAATTAGCAAAATTAAAAGCTTTATACAATGTGTCTGGTAAAGATACATTGTAAAAAAGGGAAGTTTTGATCTGGGTGAGAGTGGAGGAGCTTCTGGATTAATTCTATTTTTCACCTCTGGGTTTTTTTGCCATTTTTTGACCAAGCTTTGACCAAGGTTTGGTCTTTATCCCTGTTCTAAACATTTCAGTGTTTTAGACAAAAAGTGAAGGATGAAGTGGGAAAGGTCCTGCAGTTCAATAGCTGGTCCTGGCTGAGCAATCTGTTCTTTCTTCTCTTAAATGGCCAGTATGTCTGCAAGAATTCTGGGAGATTTGCCTACTTTTTCATTCTATTGATGGAAGGCATTAGGTAAGTTAGACACTATGCACAAATGCAAGATGAGAGTAAAAAGGTTTGATATAGTAGTGAGGGAGTAGTGTCGGATGGTTAGAACACATGAAAAGAAATTGAGCACTGAGGTTTCCATTTCAAGGTTTGTTGTTGGTGAACAGTGCAGCACAGAGAAGGAAATCAGCCTTTCGTATGCCTTAAACTGGAGAGGAAACAAAAACTGTAAAGGTTAATTATTAGTGTTACTAAAACTTTGAGACTCTTGCCTCAGAAGTGTTGTGGAATTGCATCTTTACCACTGACTGCTGAAGTATGTTAAGTATGAAAGCATGTAGTGATGTTCTATACCAAATACTGGATGTTTGGTAATGGTACTCAAGTAACTCAATAGGCATCTCAGTAATCCATGAGAATTGCCTTCAGGGAGTGTTTACTGACAGAAAATAATCTTATCTGAGATTTTGGGTTCATTTGTTGTTGTCTTTAAAGGTACTGTGGTGTCTTTAGCTTTCATTCAGACCCCAAATGCATTAGACTAGCTTACATAAAGATTTGCATCTTTAATATAGCTTTGAGATCACTGAGAGCAAGAAAAGGCCCAGATGTGTGCATATATAAGGGTTTTCTAGCTTAAGACGAAAAAACCATGTTTAAGATGATGCCTTAATTCATGTGCCTGAGGTGCTTCATTGTTTTTTTAATCATAGGTTGCTGGTACCAAATTAGCATTTTGTAATAATTTTAGCATTAGTATTCAGGACAAGTCTGGGTAGGAGGGGGTTATTTTTTTTCCAGTGTTTTTTTCGTCATTGTTCTTTTTCTCTTGAAGCTGGAACATAGAGATGGTTTGATGTGTATGTTTACAGTAGCTGTACACAATTTTAAAGAGCAAAAATAGGTGCAGAAATGTAGTTGCTCTAACCATTTCCTGATTTGTTAGTCAGACTAACAAGTTGGTCTGACTGGTGAACTAGACTCTTGTTTCTGGTGTTGTGAATCGCATAATGCAGTTTGGATGTTAATTTAGAAGTAACCACAGAGGCTGGAGGCTGGGAAGGGTTATTACCTCATTATCCATTGCTCAGGGTTAGCTGTAAGGTTTTGACCATCTGTACGCACACAGAGAGGAGGAGGGAAATGGACAATACAGATTACATATTTCAAGCCAGTATGGATCCTGATTAAGTTTGCAGTTCATCACAGCAGGACAGAGCTCTCTGGTTTTGTCTCACCTTTACAGCTCAGAATAGTGGCTGCAGCCGTTGCTTGCTCTTAACCCATGCCTTTTAACAGGTATTTTTACTAGGTTGCTGACATTATGCTTTCTGGTTCTTTTGGTAAGCAATGTTTTCTCATCCCAGTTTTGCTGCAAAATTGGGACTTCTGACTTTTAAACAGTTTAATCATACTCTAGGTGAAAACTAACTAAATAAGAATATTATTATTTCATCCTCAGAGTTTTTAAAATACAATGCTATACCTAAATAATTAATAAGAAACCACTATAATCCTGGCACAAATAGGCTGTAGTGGCATTGTGGTTGTTGCAGCTACCACAGTGCATGTTGTTTTGCATTATTTGCAAAAATAATATGGCAGAAGCCATATGGTGGCATATCATGAGTTTTGTACGATGCTGTTTGCTGTGCTAACCCACAGGAAATATGTTTTTGTAATATCTTGTTCACTGTCAGCCCTTTGAATTAGAGCAGATTATTTGTTGGATGAGTTGAAAGATGCTGCATCCCGAGATGTTTCCCATTTCAGCTGCTGTGCAGTGTGTTCCAGCGGCTCCTCTTGCTCCTGCAGAAAAGGGAGCAGCAAAAGGCGAGTACTGGTAGGTGCCTCCGAGAATCCAGCGCTACAGAGCGGGGCGGGGGAGTTTCCTGTTGTAACAACAAAGCCAACAATCATAAGGATGCTTGTCTGCCATAGAGGAGTGTCTCTGTTTGGGTGTGAGCTGTGTTTCCTGCTTCCCTGTGAATCGAGAATCGTTTATTTTAGATCTCTAAGGGTTTCTTTTCCCTTCTCTGGTAAAAGGCTCCCCCCCTTTCCTCCCTCCCCCTCCTTCCTCTCCCCCCCCTTCCCGACATATCTTTCAGTGGGCAGGCTTTACGTAATGAAATCCTATGTCTAAGAACAATGGCATCTGCAAGAGTCACTTGCAGAGCTTCAGTGCTGCTGACAAGGATGTCTCTTGCTGCACTAATGAATAAATGCAGCAATCTACTTCTTTTAATTGGGCGAGTAGAAGGAAGTTTGGGCTCTGAAGCTGTGCAAAGGGAGAGACTGAAGTGGCACATCAGTCCCCTCTGCATATCCTTAGTTTGTGAGCTGCTTGAGATGGAGACACAGCCTTTTGTCTCCCTCGAAATGTCCCTTGCATGTTAGGTAGTACTGGAAATAAGTGCAGATCAGGGTATGTTTGGAGGTGCGGCTATACAAAGGCCACTCTGGGCACTCCTGAGTTGCAGACGGGGGCGAAGAGCAGAGATTTAATTCCCCAGGGTGCATTTTTAGCTCTCAGATTTCCTATGTTGCAGTATTGGAGCACACACAATTTCCTGCATTAAACTCAGCGCAGAGCGGAGTGTGCCTGCCACATCCATTTGCAACTGCTTAGCATGAGCCTTAATACTGAGACACGTGCCACTTAAACCAAGTGGCTGTGTCTAGTGCCAAGAGCCTTAAATCCACTCATGGTTAGTGTCCTTTCCTGCGCACTTAGCCCAGCCTAGTATAGCTTGTTTACAAAGAGATAAGGCAGTGCAGGCATTGCTAGGGCTGTAGTGGCATAGGAAATAGCCCTCTGGATTTGTCTCTGTTCACCAAAACCATGGTCTCTTGCACAAAATTGTAAGGAAAGGCAGAATTTGTGAATGGTGAGCCCTCCACACATAGCAGATGGGCAGAGCTTCCTCCTTTAAAAATTGCTCCTGGTCCAGGTGTGTCCTTTCCTAGAGTTTGCTTTTTGCTTACTTGGGTTTTTTTAAAATGTTGCTGCTCTTTAGGAGCCTAACAAAGTCTCCCTCTCCTGTGTCAGCCTTTGTCTCCTTTGTTCTGCCAGTGATGCCAACACTGACATGCTCTCAGTTTGAGTGCAGCTGTGGCACAAAACAAAGGGGACCAGAGCTTGTGCTTTTACATGATCATCATTTGGCTGATCAGCATGTGCCCTGGACCAGGCAATGGAAAGCCAAAACTTTTCACATTTTATCAAGAAGTTGTAGCTGTGGTGATTAGTCCTAACTTTAAGATGGGTAAAAATTGCAGTGAAGGTGGAGTAGTTACATAGTCCATTCTCAGGACTGACAGACATTCTGTGTCTCAGAGTTTCAACTCTCTTTGAAAGCACATCCCAAAGCTTGGGCTGTATCAGTCCATGGCTGTCATGCCAGCTTGATGGGTACACCACATGCTTTTAAGATTAGTATGTGCTAATGAGAGCAACTCTTCCTTTCTGTCTGCCTGAAAATGCCCTTGCACAGTAGAGAAAATGATAAATATGCTGAAGAAGAAAACATGCCTGCCCTCAGGGGCCAGGGCAAGGAACTCCAGCAGCAGAGGGGTTTTTTTATGCCTTCTAGCAGTAATGGAAGAATCACAGAATCAGTTAGATTGGAAAAGATCTCTGAGATCGAGTCCAACCTGTGACCTACCACCTTGTCAACCAGACCATGGCACTAAGTGCCATATCCAGTCCTTCCTTAAACACCTCCCTGGACAGTGATTCCACCACCTCCCTGGGCAGTATATTCCAGTGTTCACCCTTTCTGTGAATAAATTCTTTCTAACATCCAACCTAAACCTCCCTGGTGCAGCTTAAGACTGTGTCCTCTCATCCTGTCACTAAAGAAAAGAAAGGTAAAAAAGCCGCTGCCCAAGTAGCAGAGGAGGTGACGATGATAGTAGTGATTTACGAAGCTTTTGTGCAACTATTTTTGATCGAGGTCAGCACATGTAAAGGGATTGGTATGTACTCCTGTGGGTTGGTGTTGTAAGTGGTTGAATCTATTAAACCTTTCTGCAGTTTCCCTGTTGCTGATGCTCTTAACTTTCTTGTATACCAGAGTATCAAGAGCTTAGCCAAAGCCCACAGCTCTCTTGTGTCAGGTGTTATACTAAAAGACGGTTGTATTCCAGGTATAAGAACAGATCCCAGATGGACAGCAGGCAGAAAGCAAAGTGGCTGTGACTGGATGTTAACTAACATGATAGCAATGGTTTCTCAGTACATTCTCCACCCCAGCATTAAAGGAATTTGGGCAATTATGAGAGTTTATGGGGAGCATGAAGAGATTTGTTTGACAGTTTAACAAGTAGAGAGAGGTCAATGTCTGCCATGGGCTGATCAGAGGTGGAAGTCTAAATGTGATTTGGAAGAGACAAGGAGAGGCTATGAAGAACCTTGAATGTGAAGAGAAATGATCAGTCCAGAACCTAACACAACCCCTTTGCAGTGCATTTGGGATAGGTGTAGTGATGCCTGTTTGTCGAGGCAGGAGAAAAGAATGCTGGACTTGGTTGCCTCTCCCCACTTCTGAAGTGAAAGATACTTTTTCCATCCAAATAGCTTCTTTTAAGTGCTGAAGTATGCTTCTGGGAACTTCTGGAAGCAAACCTTCAGGCATGCAGGTTTGAAAAGTACTGAATGAAATATAGTAGTATATCAGTGCTGGAATTGTTCTTCTGTAATAAAAGCAAGTTGGTGTAGCATATATTGTTGGTTTGTAAGTTGTTATGGACTTCTGTTTGCTAGGAAAAAATAATTTTCCTGAGTACCAATTGGAAAGGGAAATAGATGATGAGAAGCAGGAGCATTGTCTGATGAGCTGTACATTCAGGGGAAACAGAAGCTTTAAAAAGGTGTACTTGGTGCTATTACTACTTCACAGATTTCGTAGCCGAGTATTGTACGAGCTGGCAAAAAAATTGCCTTTTTCATCCTTTCCCATGGTTTGACTTTACATCCTTAATTTTCTTTTATTAGAGTTTACAGTGTACAGTGGACTACTTCTTTGCTTATGGGATTTGAGGTTATTAAGGCATCTCCCATTCATTTATTAATATTCATTAACTGTTGAGATAGAAGAAATATTTCATCTACTCTATGTAATAAGTACTGCTTGAACTGAACACGTTGGCAGTGAGGAACCAGAACCTGCCTAGGCTTGGTGGGGATACCTTTCTATGCAAATTAGTTACCATGTGAAGTCCATTCCTCTAGTCCTTCCTGGAAATGAGTTGGAGGGCTTTGGGGTCTTGAGTGGTCTTGACCCGCCCCCTATGCACTGTCACAATCCAATTATTAAAGTTCTTAGAAACATCTCTGCCCAAATTAAGGTGCAAACGAGACCATATGCCAGAGACAATGGTATGGATTTTATTTAATAGTAAATATGAGAGGACGAGAGAGTAAAAGGAAGAGAAAGTAATAGGAGAAAGAGGTCGGGGGGACAGAAAGAGAGTGTCAGAGACGGAATAAGGAAAATATCACCATCTGTGGATCCTGATGATGTTCCGTTGATCCTCTCCAGATAGTCTTCTTGGTGGTGATGGTCCCCCTGAAAAGCATAGAATCCGATGGGTTAATATACACTCAGGCTAGGTAGGAAAACCCAGGCACCACCTGGCGTGGGGGGAGTTTGCCATTATCTCTTACAACAGGCTCTGGATCTGTTGCATTGCCTCCAGTCCTGTGGTGCAAGGCCTCTGGGGAGCGCTTTGGGGGATCTTTGATGGATTATGACACCCCCTCAGCTGCGTCTCACATGAATGTCCAGTGCATGTGGCCTGTGGGTCTGGAGATTTCACAGCTAGGACGGTTTATGTAAGGGAGGATGGGTGTTCACTGCCTCTGACCAAAGGTTACACCCAAAACCTCCTCCCCTCCTTGTTTCGGGGGGAGTAAGCCTGGTTTCCGTGGGCTAGGGTCTCCCTCACCCCAAATTTAGCCAGGAAAGAATTTCTGCTGTGTTTGGCTCTCTTGTGGGTCCAGTCCACTCCTTCAGCCATGTTTGTTTCTCCCTAGACCTGAGATGATTAAACAATTGTGTGTTCTTTATCTTATCTAGGTGGCTTAACTCACCGTCCAAAGTTCTTCAGAGAGGCTTCTGTGGTTGCAGCTTCTTTATATAATTTTTGCTATAACGGACAAAACTTCCTAACAGTGTTTAAGGCATGAACCATTTCAGTCTGTGACATACACTCAATGTCCGTTTCTCAACCTCATTCCTGCGCTTGTGCAGTACCGTGTTGTGCTTATCTCCAGGAACTGGAACAAGGGTGTTATCCTTGAGGAGTGCTGCCCTACCTCTGCATAGCCCCCTTCTCCAGCCACATCTTGTTCTTTTTAATTGGTGTCATTACCAGAAATCCTTGGTCAGCTCTGCAGCCGTCCCGCTGTTGGTATTTGAGACATATACGTTAGCCCCTTATCTTCTGGGATTCTACACCACCCTGTGGCACAAACATCAATATGGACTTGGTGAACCATTCCTTGAAAAGGGAAAAGATGAGAAAGGGGCAAACGCATTCTTTAAGCTTTCTCTATCTCAACTCTTTGGGGGTAATCTCTCTCTAATCCTTCACAACTTGATGTACAATGTGATTATAAAAATGGAAAGCAGAAAGGTTGATATTAAAAGAACAATCACAGGATGCAACACCTTGTTAAAAACTCCTGTTGCTGTTGGCAACCATTCAAATAACATGTCCCACCAATGTTCACCATCCTTTTTCACCCATTCCATCACCTGGATTTCTTTTACATCATGAGGAGCAGTAATTAGTCTTTTGTCCATTTTCTTGTGCTTGCTTCAGTAGCAGCTTTATCAAGCTGAGATTTGTGCCAACAGGGGCTGGGTGTAGGTCTTAAATCAGTGTTAAATCATAACAATTGATAAGATGTAACAGAAGCTCAATAACTAAAATCAGATCCCATGATTTCAACACAGTTACAGACACAAATATGAGTGATTACTTGTATCTACAACAAGGCTGTCTACAAGAATAAAATCTAAAGGGGTTCTTATGCAGACACATCCATTCCATAGGGCCCTTACTCTGTGTTCCAGGGAGTGGAGTACAGCGCTGCTGGGATTTAATCATGACACAGTGATTGGGTACATAGCATGTACTAAAGCATTGCATATTGTTAAAACAAAAATTTTGGCTTTACTCTTGGTGGAGTCAAAAGTGAAATTAATTAGTTACCACCAAGAGTGGAATTCCCTTTCAAATTTGGTTTCATTATGCCAGGCTGCCTTTTGAATTTCAGTGGGTAAATTACTTTCATCTCCTCCTTTTATAAATGCCACAGTAAATTGCCCCCACAGCTGAGAAACATGTGATGCAGAATGTACTATTGTTACCATAAATAAAGAACAGAGTCTCTACCGTGTGGGTTCAGGTTGTTGATGTGTGAACCAAATTTGCTTCATGCTGGCAGTCTTTGCTCCTGCAAGAAGGATAAGCAGTCCTTCCATGGTTAACTTGATCTTCAGTGGGGGTATGCTGATATCATTCCCCGTATTGTTCCTGGGATGAGAGAATAATACGAGTCCTGGTGGGGTTTGTCTGGACAGGTTACCCCTTAGTGGCTCAAGTTGTTTAATGGCTCAAGCTGATTACAAAAATTCTTTTTTCTCCACTCAGAATATCTGTCTCTTTAAATGTAGTTGAGTTGAATAGTAAAGCTCTCTTTGGTCTGTCAGGGTAAGTTTGGCCTTGGCATTCCTCAGGTGGAATCTCAACTTCTACTTCATTAAGTGCTTGCTGTACTGCTGTTGCTGCTTCCCCCACCTTTTTGGGAGGGTCTCTCGTGGTTCAAGTTGCCTCCACAAATGGGATGCTCTCTGAATTTGAGTTACTGTTAGAAATGTTATTATTTGTTGATAAGAACCTACTGGAATCCGAATGTATGGGCCATCACTATGTATACAATAGGATTCCACTTGCCGGATTTCCATGTCATCTGGCTTGCATCCATAATACTCTTGGCAAATCAGCCACCTGAATCAAATAAAATGTGGGAGACTGGGGGGTGGTGCAATTTTTTGTGTGATTTTTCTGCTCTACCATGGGTTCTAGTAGATTCGGGGAGTCTTGAAGATAAAGAATCATCTTTCCCCTGTTCAGTGTTGTCAGGATCAGCCCATGCATTTCCATATGATGCAAGTCTGCTATACTTTTTCTGGAACTCTGATATCTCAGTTGCTGTATACAGCACTGTTTGGGTAGCAGTTTGCTAACCCTGACCATTGTCTGTGGTTTCAGTTTTAGTTAGGGGTTCTAATGTTACTTCCTCATCATCAGATGACAATGCAAACGTTACATTTGGCTTTGTCAGAAAAACAGACCTGTGTACTGTCTTCCAACTTCTTCATTGGATACAAAAAGTCAGTGTTATGAGATGGTGTTTCTGCAAATGGTCTGAATTCTAAATCCTGCAATTCCTCCTATAATATTCTCTCATCCACATCCCAAAGCTCCACCTGAAGCCTCGTAGTATATTCATGCTCAGTAACAAACAACATTTTCTCCCAAAGCCTGCTTTCTCTCTTCTCATTTAACTGGTCCTGCAACCTTTTCACCAAATCCTGCAGACTTCAAGTAATTTTTTACCCTCTACTCGTTTGTTGGTATACCTTTCCTTTTGGGCAGCAGTAAAAGCCACTCCCAAAACTGCACATAAAATTGCTTTACCTTTCCTCTTTTGTACCTTTTGTTCTCTTAACACCACATTTATGCATTTAACCACCACCTCAGGATTATACCAATTTTCATTTGCATAGTCTGTGCCCAGGGGAATTGAGAAGGCATTATATTCTCTCAACTTTTCTAAAATCAGGGAGCAGTCAAGCACTGACATTTCTTGGACAGTCTTGGCTTGCAGCTGCTTGGATCTCTCCCAGCTGTTAACAACTAATAGATCACTTCCCAGCATGCCCTGCCCAGAACTCAGGGGTAGAGTGATGGTATCCCAAACGGACTCTTTCAACCACAGCATCCTGCTCATGACACCAAAAATGTGATGTCACACCCTTAAGGAGAGGGGAGCAGACAAGATTCATAAATGCTTATGGTCGAAAGGAAGACCAAAAGCCAGAGGGTCCACAAAAACTCATGAAGTTTTATTAGTAAATTACACTCTTGGCATGGAGATTGATGCGTTAATCTCTGTCCTACTGTATAAACACACAGCAGATATAAAAACACAGCAGTGGGTTTTGGATGAAGGGGTAAGACGAAAAGGAAGAGAAAAAGGAGAGAAAGGAAGGAAGAAAGAGGGCAAAAGAGATCACCAGTCCTGATTCCAAAGTCAAGCACCCAAACTTCAGCTAAGTTCCAAGATCAGTGAGTGCTGTCTGCCTCCGGAAATCTGCCTGATGGCTTGTTGTCAAGGTGTAAATTATAGCCAGGTTACTTTTGCCTGCTGTAGCAATTAAAGATTGCCGTTAATTAAACTGACCGACCATTAGGAGAGAACCTGAGATGTATACACTCTCAGCTGTTTCTGATGATATACGCACATGCATGCAGAAGAGAGCTCTGCCTCTGATGCAATACTAAATCTCAGTCCCAAAAGAAAAGAGTTTTGTCCTCTATGGGTTAAAAAAAGATGTAGCTATTTGTTGCAGTTCTGCCTGTGCTTTCCTTATTGAGAGCCTCTGGATGACTGTATGCACTGTTAATCTTAGAGCTGGTTTTTTCATACTGTTTGACTTTGTATTTGCTTGGGGATGTGCAGCAGGCAGAAAATAAGCTGGTGTACTGTGCGTCCTATTTCAAAGTGGTCCAGGATTTCAGTGCAATTCGTCTTGCTTTTTGTAGTTTAACATTTCAAATAATTACTGCCAGTCAGCCAAAGGTCCTAGTCTATCACAATTGGGAGGACCCAATGTACAGTCTCAACCTAATCAGTCAAGCTATCGTTGTCTCTTGTTGATTCTCTCTGGTGTTCAGATAGCATAATCTTCTAAAAATTCAGTATGAAAGGGTATTGGGCACGTGAAGATGGTGGCGATGATCACTAAAACAATGAGTTAGAGGAAATCTAAGATCCTTTGTCCTGGGGTGATGTTATGATACTGTATTCCCCTATTGTCTGCTTTATGCCCAGAAACGGTTCCTGTAACTTTAAGCTAGGCCCAGGGGAAGCGGGGGGAGCCGGGAGAATTCTTTCGGCAGTCTATGTTCAAACACAGATACTCCTCCGTCCTCTCTCTCGGTTCTTCCTCAGCAGAGAGAGGGAGAGTTAAATCCTTTGCTTTTAGCTAGCTCCTTTTTTGTTAGCTGAGGCAAGAAGTTTTTCCCAGGACTGTGGCTGCTTCTTCTGGAACTGTTCAGCTTTGCTCCAGTCTAAACACCAGAACATCACTGGGAGCCCCACACCCCAGCCTGGAGGGAAGGCCCTGGGACGCTGCATCTGGGCTCCGGACCTTGGGAGAAGCCGACAGGACTCTAAAATCCACCAGCTTTCTCCACAGCAAGAAGGTTCAAATATTAACAGTTTGGGTTTTTTTTCTCGTGCCTTGCATGCACTCTACTTGTTAAATTAACAGTTTTTTTCACTTTCTTCCAAGAAATTCTTTTAGTATTGGTGGGGGAGTATCGAAACCTGCCTTCTTTAGAGGAGATGTTCGTTTCAGGACATTTCCTCCTAACTTGTCTCAAAGCGAGACATCCTTCTAGAAAATTACATGTGGAGAGTGCTTCTTACCTGCTGTTACATGAAGTGTAGATACTGTGTGTTCTTAAGGAAGCAGCATTTCTATGTAGGATGGGAGCATGTACATCCTTCAGTTTGTATGATAGGGACACCAAAATGAGAAGCAGCAGCAGGTTTTAGTCAAAGCTCTCTAAAAAGTGACAAAGGCTTCCACAAATATGCAGTAATTCAGCCGCTCTGCTGATGGGAAGGTGAGCCCTCCATGGCCAAGATCCTTTGCATGAGAGCTGGCTGGACCAGTCGCTAAAGGCAGGGTTAACAGGATAAACTTGAGGTGGGGCATTTGGGAAGTCATCTCTCCTGAGTCCCAGCACTAAGGAGCCATCCTCAGTCTTTAGCTCCTGCCCTTGCTATGTCACTTTGAGAAGCAATAATAGTCACTGAATTCATCCCAGATGATTCCAGCAGACCATTCTTCCCCAGCTGTCATTCAACTTGTTTGAAGAAATTCCCTCTGTGGAACTTCTTTTCCACCTAACATACTCAATGCCTGGATCACAGTTCCACTTTTAAAAGTGCAGAAAAAATGCCTACTTCATAAATGCATATTTTGAGTTGGGCAGAACCAGATTGGTAAACCAATTAACAAAAGGCTGTTATATTTTGTGGCATGAAAAAACCATAAATAATATAGAATTATAGGACAACATGAGGTCAGTCAAGCCAGTATGAACTGAAACAGAAGGATAGCCCTGTCTATGTGCCATGGTGGTGTTCAGAGGCAGAATGCCTGAGTCAGGAGTTGTGTGGACTGTAGTGGTGGAAGTTTTTGTTCTGGAGACCCTGTTTCAAACCCTTCTTTGCTATCTGGCTTAGCATTTTTGTTCCTGGTGATAAATAGAAGGTTTTCAAATTACCATTGTGTTGTGACTTAGTGGAGGGAGAGGGGGAAGACTTATTTCCCATACAAATTTCTTTTGGCTTAGAGACAAAAGAGAAAAAAGCAGGTCGTTTGGCTCAGGTTAGCAGATAGAGAGCCAGTAACTGATCAGCTTATTAATACAGAGGATTTCAAATACACAATCAGCCAAAAAAGGCCATTTAAAAACAATTATGGAGAAACAAAAGAAAGGGCAAATTACTTTTCTGTTGGCCTTCAATTAACCATAGTCCAATCTCTGGCTACTTTTTAGAAGCAGCTTTATCTTATTTGTTTAAACATCCTTTATTTTTTTTCCAATGAGAGAGCTCATGATGGCAGGGGAAAATAAGCTCTGTGTGAGCTTTACATGCAGGTGCTTTTTTAAATTTGAAGTGGCAGTCTAGGTGTCACAGCAAATCCTAGTCTTCCATCACTTTTCTGGTGGCTAGTTAAGAAGAAAAGGCAAGCCGTGTATTTTGTTTTGGTTTGACTTGATCTCTGATTTTCCTTGGTTAGCATGGAGCAAAATACTTCTCAGATATGCTAAGGATAGTTCATAGCCTCTGACTGCAGCTCATCAGTGACAAACAACCTTTCCCTAGCACACTCCTAAGTAGGAGATAGCATTTGTTCCACACTCACTGGCTATTTGTATCCCACTCCATTTGTCAATGGGTGGACAGTCTGAGTCGCCCATAGAATTTTTAAAAATTCTTTATTTCATGGGAAAACCCATGGAAATGCATCTTGTCAGTAAATAAAACTGATGGTTCTTGTGTTAGGTTAACACAATATGATTTTTACTGAAGGTAGAGGAAGCTGCAGAGGCTGCTTCTGAGAAACAAGCTTCTCGAAACTTCTACTGTGTCCAGCAGACCCAACCCCTAAAGGCTCTGATGACTGACATATTGGCTGGCCCAATTAGAGAAGTTAGCAATGCCTCTGTGATAACATATTTAAGAAGGAATAAAAGGCACACCATTCCTCTTTTTTCCTGCCCTCTCATGGGTGAGGGCAGAGCCAGGCCTGCCAGGCCTCCTTCCTGGCGTGGCTGCCAAGGTCATGCTGCTGGGGGGGGAGCCATCTCGGCGCCATGAGCAGCCTTGTGGCCAGCGCTGGGAGCAGCCCCATGGCCCAGGGCCAAAAAGCGGCCACGCGGCCGCTGCCATCTTGGCACGGCCAGCGATGGACTTTGCCTGCCTGGCCACTTCTAGCCTGCTACACTGCAGGCAGAGGGACAGAAGCAGCAGCAGCAGCTTCTCTTTTTTGGTGCCCCACATGAAGAGAGGCATTAAATAGAGCTGATGCTGCAGCAGCTGGCGCAGCCCACATGGTGCCAGCAGGGACCACGTGACCAACAGTGAGAGGTATAGCGAGCAATTCTTCAATGCGGAGCCTGGACGAGATCAACCTTTCAGCGCTGCAAAACTATAAAAACTTTCCAATTGATAGAACGTGAGAATAAATGAACCTACAAACACCAATTCTCTCCCGAGTCAGAGAAAAGGAAAAGGTGAAGACAAGTGAAGAAAACAACATGGCAACACCAAAGTCGGGGCAGAAGAGGGAGGGGGAGGAGGAAGTGTGCGGAACGTCAGAGCTGAGATGCTTCTGCAAGCCGTGGTGAAGACTATAATATAACAAACTGTTTCCCTTTAATTCATGAAGTGCATGGGGGGATGCAGAATTCACTCGCAGCCCATGAAAAAAAGGTACTCACACTGAAACGTGTGAATGCTGAGAAGCTGTAATCTGGTGAAAGGCTTGAACAGAGAGAAAACCCTTGTTTTCAGAGATAGGGGAAGAAGATCCTTGCTTTTATACTAGAACAGCTCATCCTTAAAAGATGAGGATCATCCCCATGAACCAAATGGCCCACAAAAAAGCAGTCGTGGGAAGACTGTTTTGCCCGTGGGAGGGTCTCATGTTGCAGCAGGTTTTTTTTTGGGGCGGGAACTGCTCTCATGAAATTTAGAACCACGTTGGAAAAGTTCACAAAGAACTGTCTCCCGTAGGAAGGATCCCATGGCATAGCAAAAGAGTCTCCTCTCCCTAAATGAACTGAAGAAAGATTTACCTTTTTGTTAAAGGTGACAAACTGACTAAAAACCCCATGTTTTCTCTCCCTGCGCCATCAGTGAGAAAGAAAGAAGGGCTGGGGTGGGGGGGGAGGTGTTCTAAAGGTTTATATTAGTTATCATTTTCCTCTTTTAATTCCGTTAATAAGTTTTTCTTTATATCTTTTAAAATTTTGAGCCTGTTTTGCCCTTAAAGTGCTTTTTCCTAATCCTTATCTCACCCTATGAACTTTTTAATTGTTCTTACCCCTCTTCAGCTCAACTATAGCAGAGGAAAATGAGTAAACGTTTTTTTCTGAGTGCACTGGCGTTTTGCCAGCGTCCAACCCATGACAGTTCTGTACCCCTGATTCTTTTTGGCTGCAGATATCAGAAGAAATACTATTTTCAGTGACAGAGGCCATGTTGAATTAGATCTAGCTGAAGTGGTTCTTCCCTCTCAGAGGTCTCTGCTGCCCCTCCTATGGTGATGAGATATCACAGAGCAGCCTGACAAATGCGGGCACCACAGACTTTTCTGTCAGCAAGGAAGAGTGATCCCTGAGCTCCAAATACTATTAAGTAAATGGATTGTTTAAAGAGCTGATACACCTCTAAAACTGGTGGTAAATTTTTGTTGTGATACTTAGCAAATAGGCAGGCTTCAACCTTCAGTGAAGGGAATCCATTAAGTATTGATGAACTTTTACATGTTACTGTCTTAGCTGCACTGTTTAGGAAGCAAAGCAGTAAATGTGAGCAGCTGTAGGTGCTGTGTTTTTATCTTACCTCCACAGAGTATGCAATCTCTGAGGACAACAATGCAGTTGTCCTCTGGAATTCCAGCCTCCCACAGCCATCCTAGGCCCTCTCACATCCACTGCCAGCTCTGTGCAGTCAGGTAATAGCACACCACCAATATGTACTGTGACCATTCCCTAGCTGAGAAGCTGAGAGTCCTTGTTTTATCCATGTTCCTCCTTGACCAATCCAGTATCTTCAACCTGCTCAAATACACAAGCATAAGCATCCAGCATCATGGGCCCCAAGGTGCAGCTTCTGCGTGTAGGTGCTACAAGAGTACAAATACTGGTGCCCTGTACTCACACCCTGGTGAGACCTCACATGGAGTACTGTGTCCAGTTTTTGAGTCCTTAGTACCAGAGAAATAGAGCTCCTGAAGGGCTGTGAAGGTGATTATGGGACTGGAACATTCCTCTTCAAGAGGAAAGGCTGGGGGAACTGGGCCAGTTTAACCTAGAGAAGACTGAGAGGGAATCTTATCAATGTCTATAAATATCTGAAGAGACTGTGTCAAGAGGATGGACCAGGCTCTTCATGGTGCTGCTGGGCAATAGGATGAGAGGCAACAGGCTGAAACTGGAACAGAAAGTTCCGCCTGAACATGAGGTAGAAGTTCTTTACTGTGCATGTGACCAAGCACTGGAACAGGCTGCAAGAGAGGTTATGGAGTCTCCTTCCTAGGAGATGCTTAAAATTCATTTGGACACAATCTCGAGTTAATGAATTTTAGGGGACCCTGCTCAAGCAGGGAGGTTGGACTAGACCTCCAGTGGTCCTCTCCAACCTTACCATTCTGTGTGAAGTACTAAAGAACAGTCATACTGAAGTACACCAACTCTGCCTTCTGTGCAGCTTTGCAGTGCAAATGGTTTTGGAGTAGAAAATGCAACCCGGGATGATGGAATGTGGGGAGATGCATCAGAAACAAAACGTGTACCGTTGGTATCCATCGTGTCTTTCATGCCTGACCTCTTCTGAAAAACTCCTCTGTGGCCTCTTGCAGGCTCTCAGCTGGGCTTGGGATGTCTTTCCCATGGCGATTCCCTGAGTGCCCCTTGGAGCACAGCGCTGAGGGCACAGGTTGAAATGCAAATGACAGCAGTAATTGGCGAGAGATAAACTCGGCTGGGAGGGAGCCGGGCAGCGGGGAGTGAAGTGCTTAAGTGACAATTATTGCTCTGCATCCCCCAGCATCCCCAGCAGCAGTAGCCTTTGGTCTCTGCTTTAGAGGAGCTGTAAAACGTTAATTGGAGTGCTTCTCTGTTAACATGTCTCACTCAGTTTCTTGTCTGATGCTGCTTCAGTAGGGAGTCGGGGAGAAGGCTCCTCTTTGTTGAGGTGGCTGTTTATTGTTAAATCCTATTGAAATGTGTGTCGTTTGTCATGTCGTCTCCTAAGATTGACTAGCTGCCTTTTTTTTAAGGTAGAAGCTGCAAGGAGAGAAATAATACAAGCTAGTTGTAGTATTAGCTGCAAGTTGGAAATAGGATTTAGTATTCCTGATAAGCTTACAAATTAAAAATGTACATTTCACACTGACCAGCTTAGGGGATGACATACTTCCTTCACATCTTAAGAAAAATACTGGTAGCAATAACTTAAATGGATAGATAGTATACACATTTATTATACTGCATAGTTATTTTTCAGTCTATACATAATTTATCCTTAATTTGAAAATTATTTTTTACAGCTTGAAATTCAACACTAGCCTTAGTTTGGAAGACTCTGACTGGGCTTCCTCGGTGCGTTTCCACCCTGACTTGCAGTATTAACAGGTGAAAGTAGTTAATTCAATAACGTTTGTAAGTGACAACCAAAACTTCCTTCTTTTAAATTTTAAAGACTGAGAAGACAAGAGTCCAAGGAGTCAGATGCTGATGCTATGACAGAGCAGACTGGCCTGGCGTGTCTGAGGCGTAATGTGGGCAATGAATATTGTAATACTGACACATAACAAACTCCAGAGAAAAACACAGATTGCTTTCACCCATGGAAAAGTAATGCATTACATAAAAGATTCCAGGAGCTCTCTTGCAGGAGTGTTTCAGATTGAAGGCCTATAAAGTAGAGAAATGGCAGGGATAAAAATTCCAGGATAGATTGTAAAAGCTGCAGCAGTAAGTAGTGTGCTGTCAGTCTCTGGATCAAAGTAGTGACAGCAAGCGCAGGAGCTAAAGAAGAGTTTAAAGACCTGGGAAAATCAGGCAGAAGGGCAGTAATGACTCCATCTGCCCACTAATGTAAACAGGTTGCAAATGATAGAGGATATAGCTTGTAGGAGTGGGTAAGGACAAACAATGTTTTGAAATGGGGTTGGTTTTAGTTTCCTAAAATATTCAAGAGGAAGGCTGTTTTCTTTCTAGGAGTAAATATATCTGGCCCCTTTCAGCAGTTAGTTTTATGTCTTCCAGTAGTTATCTTCATAAAAGATTGTGGTTGCACTGTACTGTGAAATGGTCTTTCATCTCATCTTTTAAGTTACTAGACGAGGCAGGTTGCTGTTTGGTGGGAGACACTAATATGACTAATTGTAGAGGGAGAGGGAAAGGTGATAATTTTACTGAAAAATATGACTCCTACAAAGTGTAACACTGAGGTACCTACAGCTTAAATGCCTTAATTCCGTGCCCAGGTATTGTTAGCTGCATGATGAAGAATAAAGGGAAAAGATAGCTTACATGAAATGTCTGCTTTTAAGAAAGGTACAGGATGGAGCAGAATAGAACTGCTCTTGCGTGCTCCTGATCTAGGGCTGATCTGCAGCTTGAAAAAACTTCAACATTATTTACACACCCTAGTGGTCTGACACATAACTAGAGGTGACTTACATTAGGATAACTGGCCGAGATATCGCCCTGAGCAAGCTGCTGACTTCCACTGTATAGGTGGCAGAGCTGCTCATGGTAGATTTTGAATCTATAGTTTGCAGCCTGATGTCTTAGAGATACTGAATCTGGCGTCTGCCAGCCTAAAAATGGGGTGGTTGTTACAAGCCAGGATTGGCTATAAGACACACAGCTGTCTGTGGGGCAAATAATTTGATGAGCTGTCACAAGTAAGCCAAAATGTGCTCATGAGTGAATGTGTGCCCTGGGATCATATAGCTGTCTGTGGGGCAAATAATTTGATCAGCTGTCCCAAGTAAACCAAAATGTGCTCATGAGTGAGTGTGTGCCCTGGGATGCTGTGCATTGGCCACAGGACCATGGCAGGTCTGCAGTCCCGTCTGATAGGGGCCCACTGAAATGTATTTCTGGGGATGCTTGTTTCATGCTGCTGGCTGAACATGAGCCAGCATGTGCCCAGATGGCCAAGAAGGCTGATGGCATCCTGGCCTAGATCAGCAATAGTGTGGCCAGCAGGACCAGGGCCTTGATTGTCCCTCTGTACTCAGCACTGGTGAGGCCACACTTCGAGTGCTGTGTTCAGTTCTGGGCCCCTTACTGCAAGAAAGATGTTGAGGTGCTGGAGCGTGTCCAGAGAAGGGCAATGGAGCTGGAGAAAGGTCTAGAACACAAGTCCTGTGAAGAGCGGCTGAGGGAGCTGGGGGTATTTAGTCTGGAGAAAAGGAGGCTCAGGGAAGACCTTATTGTGCTCTACAACTCCCTGAAAGGACAGTGTAGCCAGGTGGGGGTTGGCTTCCTCTCCCAAGTAACAAGTGAAAGGATCAGGGGAAATGGCCTCAAGTTGTGCCAGGAGAGACTTAGGTTGAATATAGGAAAAATTTCTTCACAGAAAGGGTTGTAAAGCATTTGAACAGGCTGCCCAGGGAGGTGGTGGAATCACTATCACTGGAAATTTTCAAAAAATGTTTAGATATGGCACTTGAGGACATGATTTAATGGTGAACGTGGTGAGTGTCCTGGTTTGATGGTTGAAATTGATAATCTAAAAGGTTTTTTCCAACCTTCATGATTCCATGATTCTATATTGCTACTTGGAAACTTTTCCAAGGAAGACCACGAAGTTAGCTGTAGAGCTAGCTCTCGGTTTTGCCACACCATGGGAGCTTTCAAGTTGAGCTCCCCTTCCCTGTTTCTCTTTCAGTACACAAGTACTGAAGCAAGAGGTGAAATTTCACCTTGTGTATTTTGGATGAAGTGTTTACTCGAGAATTTGAAAAATATTATTAGTAGTTATCCCATGACACTTTTCCTAGAGAAAGGATGTTAACAGTAATGTCTAACCTAATTCCAGGTGCAAGAATTATATTTTGCTTGCCTAACTTCTCACTATGTTGTCAATGTGCAACACTTATCCTATTGTGCTCCATGTTTCCATGTGTTGATAAATAGCTGCTGCATATCCTCCTCCTGTTCATGGATGAGTTGCTTCAGTCAATGAGACTGTGTAGGGTTTCAAAAGCTCCTTGGGATTCTTTTAGATAACAGACACTATGTACACTGAAGTTATTAATATTAATGTGATGTCTAGCATCAAGGAAGTGTTTTTTTCAGGAAAGAGGAATGAAAGAATCATCAGGTTGTCATTAGAAAAGAAGACTGAGGAAACTAATTAAAAAGAGCCTGAAACAAGGTGGAGTACTCCTTTGACTTAATACAAGGAAGACCGATTTCACTCCTAGTCTTCAGCTGCACTGAACAGCTCTATTTTAGCCCATTTTGAGGATCTGGTCCTGAAAAAAAATTAAGAACCTAATTGTTTACTGCATGCAACTGATGACGGCAGGCTATCTCTGAATCCATCAGCTTGGTGCTACTGAATGTGATTAGATGTTTATACGAATAAAAGACTCAAACAGAATGATGACACATTTTTATAGTGTAATGGGAGAGAAAGGACTATAAGGAGAGAAAAAAAATGCTTAAATGAGAAGAGACAAATATTAATGCAAAGCAGAGCAATACTTGGTGAGGGGAAAATAAGCTCAATATGAGTCATGCAAGTAGTGAAGTGTATGCTTTTGTAGGAAAGCTAGAGACCAAGATGAATGAAAGAAAGCTAAAAGGACAAATATATTCAAAAAAAAGAGTAATTTTCTTCCAGAATTATATTAAAAATCTGCGAGAGAGCTGATGAGCCTGAGTAGCTCTGGAGGCTCAAGGGACAATTAAGAAGAGAAAATTAGAATGTAAAATACTTTTTACACTGGAATACCTGGTGAGCTTAACATTACCTTTTGGTAAAGAGTTGGCAGGAGTAGAGATACTTTTATAGTTAATAAGCCCTCGTTGAATCTCGTGATTTAGCAGGCAGTGATACAAGTAGGAGATTTGGACTCAGCCTGTAACTTTGCCCCATAATGCCCTTGTCTGTGCTTCATTTTCCTGGTGTTCAAAATGGAGATAAAGATAGTGGCTTTGTTATTAAAGCAGTTTGAGATCTACCAACATGTATATGTAAATATAGAGAGTATTATGATTATTAATATTTGGACTACATTAATCTATCTAGTCAGCAGTTAATTTCTTTAGTATTAGCCGAATTACCTCCTAGGAAAAAACAATCCCAAAATAAATGTGATTTAATTTATCATTACAGCTATAATAAGAATCTGGAAGATTGCCAGTGCTCTTTTTATTGAGGTGGGAGAGATGATAAGGGTGATCCAGGGAATTATAAACTCATGACCCTCATTTAAGTGCCTAAGAAAATTGTTGAGAAAGTCATTATAGATGTCATTATAAAGTACCTGAGGTGCAAACCAGCATAACTTTCTCTAACCGTAAACTTCCTCTAATATATTAGAATTCTTTCAAAAAGTCAAAGTAGTGCACAATGGAAGAAATGTTACATATACTGTAACTTATTTACACTCCTAAAAGGCTTTTGTTGAAGTTTTTCAGAGGACGCTGTTAGGGAAAGCTGGTAATCAAGAGGTGAGTCTTATAGTCATACTGCACGTTTAATAACGATCTTAAATAGGAAGCAAAGAAATTGCAAATTTGTACCAGGGGAAAAGGCTGGTTTGTCATAGTTGGAAAATGTTAAGAGCAGAGCACCTCGGGGGTCATGCTGCTGTACGGAATGATATCAGTACTAATGGTCTGGGAGAGAGGCTAAGCAGCTTGAATACCAACTCTTAAAAGAGGTACAACACTGGTTTTGTCAATTAAGCATACATAGATGAACTGGGAAACCTTCCAAGAGGAGTTTTCAAAGTGCTTAGTCCAGCTAAACCCTCAGTGTGAGGAAACCTCCCTTGGAGCGTAAGGACTTAAGTGGTGCCCAAAGATAACACAAACTCGGGCATATAATAAATATTTGACAATACGTTCAAGTGTTTGTGGCATAGTCATGTGAAAGCTTCTTCAAGAGGCTCAATGGTGAAATAATCAACTTTGCGTGAAGAGATTAGCGGGGGTTTATGTCCAACTCTGATCCATGCTTGGAAAATAGCCTTGTTCTAGAAAGAGAACAAGTTGGCTAGTGCAGGTCTGGCCTTATTGGTTGGGACAGAACCAGTTAAAAGCAGTGTCTTCTGGGATGGTTTTGTGCCAAGTTGTAGTTAGCCTTCTGATTTTGGTAGCAGCCATTAGCAGATCCTAAGAGGGCAGAGAGTGATCCTCCTTATATCGTGCCTTTAAGCCTTCCAGTTTCTGATAATCTGTGGCCAAGGAAATTCCTCAAACAAAGACCTTCCTGTTTAGAAACAATTCTAAGGACAGCAAAAGGAATCTACAGTCTATTAACTTGTTTTAATCCCTGGTTGAGCTCATTCCTAGTTTTGGTCTGCACCCACAATTGCCCAGTTTTCTGCAGTTGCATAGCAAGCAGCTTTTTCCTGTTTGTCTCAAACCTTTTCTGAAAGGCTCAGAGATAGCTTGCTACAAAATCTGGAAAGAGAATAAATACTCTTCTATGTGTGACTTTTAATACCCACAATTTTCAGCTTCTGGTGTCTACTTCCTCACTGTTTTGTCAATTGGTAGGCCATCTCAGGAGATTATTTTTGTTTATTTTGTTTATTAAATCTCCCTTAACCACTGGAATTACATGTAACTTTCCTGCTGCCCATCCCCTATGCTTTCTACCCTTTTAACATATTAAAATGGCTCATTTTGCAGATATGACAAGGATCAGTGCAACATAGAGTAATCTTTGTAGCTGGGAGTAGTGAGAGACAAGAGGTGGAAAGAGAATATGGGAGCTCCTCTTTTGGTACCTGTGAGTTGTTAAGGGGTTTTGTGCCCTAAGCATGACTTTACATCTCCTAATTACTCATCCATACTTCTCTATGTTGTACATTCTCATGTTCAAAAGAATTGTTCCAAAAACTAGAGGATTTTTACAGCTTGTGGGTAGCTCTCAAGAAAACATGCAAGATGCTGAAAACCTGTAGTCAGAGTTTATCTGTTTGGAAGTGAACATGCATTATTTTCCCTTTTATTGTGGGATTCCCCTGGATACCCACATGCCTCTGGATACACTTTTTTCTTTAGTGAAGAAATGGAGACATGTGGGCTAATGCTCGACTGAACCCATGTCTCCAGATATGGAAAGCTAATGCATTCAGAAACTGTTTTCATGCACACTCTTGAATTTGAAGGAGACACATTGGGGGAAGCACAGCAGGAATTCTTTATGTTCTGTGGCTTCCCAGCCTGTTCCTTATGCTCATGCAGAAAACCTCATTGGACAGCTACTCTCAGGCTACTTTTTTTTTTCCTATGGGAGCAGTCACTACAGCTTAGCCCTTTGTTGCCATGGCTTCAGCTGTAAATTTACTACCCCCTTAGATTTTTTAGAGCGGCCCTTCAAAGCCAAATTTCCCTTTTTCCAGAAAGGCACATGGCAGTAAACTAGGGGAAGGTTAGTGTGGGAAATGTAAATCTGATCGAAGGAGTGATAGTTAAAACAAACTTCGGCCCCATTCCAGAAGGGCCTTTGATGCTCATGATATGCCCTGTTTATCAAGGTGGGAAGGGCACACGCTGCCCACCTCTTGGACTGCAAAATGTAGTTGCTGTGTTTTAGGCGTCTGTGTAGGTGAAATGGCAAATACATGCCCTGTTTACTAGAGCGGTGGTGAAATCTGATCTGCCAGAATTTGGTGTGTACTTCTACCAAGCCAGAAGCATTATGGTGTTAATCCCCTTCCTGCTGAGGCTTTGCCCTCCCAGGGTGGGGACTTACACTGAGGTAGAGCTGATTCCCCTCTGCCCCCACTGTCTGTCATAGCACTAGCAGAAGTTTGTGTAGATATGTGGCTTTATCCACTTCAGCCCAAACAAGCAAACGTGGTCTCAGAGCAAGGACCCACCTGTTCACATTGTAGCAGAGAGCAGTCATTACCCCAAGTTCTTTTCTCTGTTGTTTCCTCTGTGTCACTGCTCATCTCCTGGGGTCTCAGTTTTCATCGTGATTCCTACAGTGAGAATTTTTTATGTGTGAGTTTGAACATGTGTATTTTATTTTCATAGTAGAATGGGAAAATGTTACATTGCACTGAAAAGAAATTACTTGGGGAAAAGAATTTTTCAGAAGATATATAGATTTCACTGTCACTTCTTAAAAACCTGATAGCTATCTTTCATGTTTAAAGTTTGTTCATTATCTGGTTTTACATCAGGCAGAATTTTAAAAAATAACGGGTGTGGGACACCTTTCCATTCTTAATTGAACAATTCTTTTGAAGTCTGTAAAATATTTAATGAGTGGTTTAGGGGTTTTGTTGTTTGCTTTTGATTATTTTGATTTTTTTTTTTTCTTTTAAACACATTTCTGTCAGTAGGTTATCTTCACACAACTGCAAAGATAGTTCTAGTACTTATAGGCTTTTTAAATTTTTGCAGTTCTGGTAAATTAGTAAACTCCAACTATGCATAATGATCTTAAAGATCTTTTCTGACCTAAATGATTCTGTGATTATAGAAAAAGTGAAGCCAGAGCATGTTAAATAAATAAGACAAAAGCAGAAGATAAACAAGCTGAAAACCAAGGTCTTTAGAGAGGACATAGTTGACATGAAAACTTGTGAACTGTATTTTGAAAAAGAAATAGTCATAATAAGTAGTAAAAGCTGTTTTGGAGACGGCACCTGCCCAAAGTTGCTTGCCAATTAGTGTTTTGTAGCAAGTGTCAGTGTATTGTAGCTGGATGTCTCTGTGCAGTGTGTCAGCAGTTACAAAAGTTGTGAATCAACAACTTCACTGTGTCAAATAGTCAGAAATTTTTCTTCTCTAATCTGTTTCCCTTACAGAGCTTATAAATATTAATAGTAAGAATAGCAAGTGTGAAACAGAAAAAAAAGAAGCATACAGCATAGGTCTTAAAAAGGGGAAAAGCTCACTACCTTGAGGTACAACTATGTTGGAGTTTTGCCTGATTAAAGTCAGAAAGATGAGATGCTTTGTTTTTCGACTTGCTTAGTTCTGCTCTGTCTTATTCTTCAGTTTCATAATATATATTCTGCTTTATCTGAGAAAGAAACCAACTGTGATTTTGAAGTACTAGGCTAAATTCACCCTGATCAATCCAAGTGGAATTATACAGAGGAGGAGTTTGGCCCAGGCTTTCTGAATATACTGAGAGAGCAATTATAATGTAACCTGCAAGAAAAGTATGGAAAAATCTGAAAGAGCACACAGTTACCAACAGCATTTCTAAAGCACTTTTACTTGTCTTCCCATTATTTTATGCTGATTACAGTTGTGCCAATTACATATATTCCCTTCTTCTTTCCTGTAGACTAACCGTGGAAGGAGAAATGTATTTGCACACAAATATATTTACAATAGAAAACTTTGTCATCCTTTTTAAAGAAAAATCTATGTATTGCTTACAACTACAGATATATACTATTTTATCAGATCTTAAATGTTTGTTAATTGAAAGAAAAAATACCTGAACTACTAGATTTGCTTTCAGCTTAGGAAGAACTAGGATAATAAAAATATACTGTGTTTGTTTGTCTCTTCTATGCATATCCCATATAAAAAAACCACAACAGTGTAGAAAGTTCCGATAATGTCTCCTCTCTTCTGCAAGAGACTTGGTATTCCTTACCTTCTCTCTACTGCCTTTTATAAGTTTGGACATGTCAATTAGATTCTTGGTGCATCATTTCGTATTGTCAATGGGATCTGTGGAATGAATATAAATATATCTTCCTGGAGGGTGTTTTAAACATCTGGATCAAGTTGAAAGTCACTAGTACCAGTGTAAGTCTGTATCTGCAGGGGCCTGTCATACAGGGGTACTCTAGAGTCTCTAGCATGACTGAGAGGAAAACCATTCCGCTGGGCTCCATCTAAGAACTGCTGGATTTGATTCACCTTGCACTTGCTCTGTTTTCTAACCATGTTACCTCTGTGGAAGTTATGACAGTATAAAACTAGGGTTCTAGAACAAGCTCTGTGTCATGAAACACTGCTTATTGGCAGTGCCTACGTTACGTTTGGCCTGGCCAACAAGTGCTGAGGTTTGACATCCCAGGAGAGAGCTGTGGATGTCAGCAGCTGTCCCTGCATGATGGCCCCAGCCCTAGCCAAACTTAGCAGCAACTGCATCCTCTTACCAGTTTAAACTGCATTCACAAGTTCTTCAGCCAACCCCCCCCCACCCACGCACATTGAAAAAAAAAACCCCACCAAAGTAAATCTGAACTGCTACAGTAAAATGTTAGAATAGCAAAATCTTTTTAAAATATTCCTTCAAATAGAAAAAAATATCTGAGTTTGTTAACTGTACATGACAGAAATTACATCTGTTAATAAGAATTTAGCCAATTGATGGTTTTGGGGACCACTCAGAAGTGTGACTTATGCTATCCTCCTTTTAGCTAAGCTAAACCAAACTGGATCAAGATGTTCTTGTTCCACAGGGGGATATCCACAGTTGCAGTTCTTCAGGATCAACAATTGTGCTTTAGTTTCCCGTCCTAGCTTAATCTGAATTAGTGTTCAAGTCCAGGCAAGTACTATCCTTGGAGGAAACAGACCCTGTTAAAGCAGACAGAAAACAAACTATGTGCTGTATGTGATTAAACGTTAGTTAATTTCAACATAAATCCACCCACACAGTGATCTTGCTGTTACCCAGAGTTCATAAGACTTATCATTAGAAAGTGGAAACGTTGCTATCCCAGCCCTACTTGTTGAGGGACACAGCATCATGTCTCAGCCTGATCCCAGCCCCACCCAAGCTCCTTCATGACCACAGCCAAGCCTTGGCAGCAAAAAAACCACGACTCCAGCACACAGATTTGGTAGCAGCAGCTACTAAAACAAATTGCGACAGTGCTTTCTGCAGCTGTGCCCCTTGCTTTGCAAGCCCCATCACTGTCTTGCTGGTGTGGAGGGTGCAATGTGGCAGCCGCACAGCACCTGCTTGCCTCTGTACCCGAAACTCTCCCTTCCTCTTCCTGTCCCATCTTGATGTGGTGTCAGAGCAAGCTGCAGCACTGCTCTGAACTTGTTCTATCCAGTTTATGTAGCCAGCCTGTTCCTAGAGATACATTCCTGTGGCTGCCTGAAGCTTCACAGGAGGAAAAACCTTCTTGAGCTCCCCCCATGCCTCCCAAGCTGTTTTTTAGGCAAAGGTCAGATCATAATTTCTTCTGCTGTCTGTTCCCCAGTTTCACACTGTCTCTTGTGGCACGACTCAGGGAGGAAAATACCCCAGCACCTTTTATTTAAATGTGTGTTTATAAGGGAAGCTGTGGATTGAGAAAGGGCAGAATTAATCTTCCTAATTTTTAAAAATGTTTCCTTTCCCTAATTAAACATTTTTAGACAAATCAAATTATCAGAGTAAAAGGTGAGCAGAAGATCTTACAACTCCATCTATAACTTTATTTAGGAATGCAGAATTTCTTTGGAGTTCTGTACTGTGGAGAGCTTTGTTAGCTTAGGTTGCTGATGAAAGCAAAAGTGTGTTTATAGTACATGATCCAGGATAAGCAGATGACAGTTCCATTAAGTAGCAGCACAAATGGCCTGGGACATGACCAAAAAACAAGGGATCATGCTCCCCATTAGCCCTCCTGGAGGACAGCTGGTGGAGGCAGCAACGCTGACCAGATCAGTCAGTGTGGGGGAAGATGGTTTTATCCTCAATTCCTCCTTGTTTTTAGGCAGCCAGGTCACGATGATAAAGCACCCCTCATTCCTTCATGTTAAGATTATTCTTTTGGTCTGCACTGCTGTGGAACTGCTTACACTGCACTCATGGTGGGCTGTGAAAATTTATGCCTACAGAAAAATAAAGATAGTGACTCAGCAGGCCTTACTCAGTGCAGATTATTGGAAAGATTATGTATCGTGTTCACAGCTCCATGCGAATAAATGGCTCGGGAGGTATCTGTATCCCAGAATTAGGCTGCTGGGTGTTTCAAGGCCACCACAGACAGGTAGCTGGAAATACTTGCTCAGGGAGATTGTGAATGAAGGTCAGTCAGTGTTGGTGAACGAATACAGTTAAAGTGGTGACAGCTGTGTTCTCTGGTAAGAAAGCTGCTGAGAATTATAATTGTGGAAATGATACACAGATGCTCAGTGCTAGGGCTTAATGCTGCTCTGAAGCCTGCAGAATTCAGGCTCTGTGCCTGAGCGTGCTTCTGCTGGTGGCTTATTTTCTCTACAAAAGTACCTCGTTGAGGGACTAAACCCTGTTCCCTTTGCTCACTGACCTGGCGGAATTGCTTCAACAAGAAAAGGTGGAGGGAAGGCTCTGGGAGTCTCCACCCTGTAGGAAGGAGATTTGGAAGTATGGGTGTCAGGTGTGAGGTATCTCAGGTGGCCACTTACCTTCCTAGACATGGAAGAATTGGGGCTTCAGGACATTGTTATTGAGGTTGCAAAAGGCTTTGCTCTGTGGCCTGGGGAGGGAAGCTATGTTGAGTACCTATGTGCTTCCTTGCCCAGCTGTCCTGTGCTGTGCTTTGGTCACTAGTGACAGGCACTAGAGGGACATGTCAAGACATGATTTTACGTGGGACTGTGCTAGTAGTGTGCATGTTCCCAAGTACCTGATCTCTTTCCAAATCATCTGTGGGAGCTCTGGTACCCCAAGAGGGGTTATCTGTTAACTGTAAATGCTTTCCTATTCAGAATACTCCCATGTAAACTTAACAGCATCTGCTTCAGAAACTTTCCTCTTAGTGTCTTTAATGCTTTGGCTGGAAGAGTGGGAATATAAGAGGCCTACTCTTTCTGGGTGATCATCGTTGTCTGGGTGTGGATGACTCTTCCACAATAGATAGGCCCCTCCTTGGTTTGGTGGAAGAGACACTAATAAGTTGTGTTGGCCACTTACTTGTCTCTTGGTGAGATTTCAGTCCACATTTGGCTTAACAGCTTTTCCAAAATGCCTGCACACCTGAGTAACAGAAAGCAGGGTCCTGGAAAGCAAATTGGTACCCTAGTATTCAGAGACAACTAGAAACCCAGCTCCTTGCTGCAAGGGGAGCTGTGTCCTGCCAGCACGTGGTCAAGATGTCAAAGGTGGTTACACGTGGTTACCCTTTCAGTATCCATCACATACCTGCATTCTTGACTTTACAGAGACCCCGTAGTTGGCAGAGCAGCCCAATGCACCCCTCAGTTGTACCTTTGCCCTTTTGCAGCATGAGCTCCATCCTTCTCAGTGCAGCCACAATGTAAAACCAGGTCAAGTAGTTCTGTCCTGAGGCTGAGGCACATTAGTCCTGGATGCAACTCAAGCACAGTGAGTAAATGTTTCCCCAGGAAATAAATTGGATCCTTAATAAGCAGGTGTTTATGAGCTGATAAAAGTGATCTCAAAGGCCAAGAATCAGCCTCACAAGTGGAGAGAGCAGAAATGATCGGTGACTGTTTCTCCCGCTGTTGAGTCAGAAATCAGTCTAAGGGTTTAGTGCAAAGAGGGTTAAAACACTTGTAATTCAGTGCCTGCCAGTTGGGAAGAATAATAAAGCCTACATTTCTGTGTTGGTATGGGGCAAATGCTGCAGAAACAGGAATTTTATTATATAACTATGCCTCCTATGTAAAGCTTTGTGGCGGGGGGGGGAAAGCTAGCAGGGCTGTGTGTCATTAAAATGACACAAAACATGCTGCCACAATCAGAGTCCTGTGTGTGCTCAAGACTGTATGATATGCACACATTCCCTTGTGTGGCCTTGCCACATCCATGGATTTCAGTTTGCTTGGCGCACAGCTGGGAGGGAGGAGGCTGCCTGAGCAAAATGTGCAGTGCTTTCTGCCATGGAAATGGAACATGAGAGTGTGGGAGGGGTGTTGTTGATTGTTATTGTTTCACGAAAGATTTAATTAAATGATTGAAAGTGAAGGGAGGCAAAATTCAACTCCTAACTCAGAAAATGCTGAGCTGGGCACACCGCCTCTTAGGAGCAGGGAGGCTCAGGAGCACTGCAGGATCCATGAAACACTTCTGGATCATGTGTGGTTGTTTTGTGGTGGCCCCTTTGCCTTCTGTAGGAGTGCTGCTCACAGACACTGGTGGAAGCTGCATTCAGCTGTTGTCAGGATGAGGTGGTCCACCCACAGTGAGAGACCAGGAATGACACTTGGAGACTTGGGGAAAAAAAGAGGTCCTGGTAATTTTAATATTGGAGTAAAGAGAACCCTTTGTCTCAAAGCACTGGATAAGCAACAAATCATATCAATGTCTCCTAGGATGAACTGAGCAGCACTTTTCCTGTTGTACAAGTGAAAACTCTGACATTGAATGATTGTAATTCTCTCTGAGAAATGGCAGCTCCATGGATTTTCTCTGAGCACATGCCTAGTGGTCTGTCTGATGAGATTTGTGTTTTGTGTCGTCTGCTTCTTCTTTAAGATCCAAAGCAGAAAGTTAAGAGGAAGTGAGAAGATATTTCTGGTTTTGTGTGTGCTGTCAGCAAGCCACCAATGCAGCCATGAAGAGTATTCTTCTATCTGATTTTTCAATTCTCTGTAAGCCAAAGTTAAAGCATTCTTTCTGTTCTGAAGAGGTGACAGTTAAAGGGTTTCATTCAGCAAAGTATTTAAACCATCTGTATTTAAATAGGCATTTAAGCATTTCTTTGGATTGTATCCTAATAAGGATGCTTAGTTGAATGGGGCTGAAATAGAAAAACTGAAGGCAAGGTGTGTATTATATTAGTGAAACACCTGGGGATGCCCAGAAAGCATTTTGCTGCTTCAATTTCAGTTTTGCTTTGTTTTGATTCCATTTTTGATTAGTGGATTGAGGGGAGTAATGTAGACATAGCCCCAGTGGAATAGGGCAGGGAGAGGAAGCAAAAGGGTGATGTAGGTGATATAGCCAGGGCTGTTCTACAGGGGAATGGCAGAGGTGTGAATAAAAATCAACTTTTTTTAACATACAAAACAAAGATCCAACTATTTCAGTTCTCATATGGTTGGGAGGAATGAAGAGCTGGGTCATTAATATTGGGATCCTCTAGGTGTTTACTTGGCTGTTGGTACCCTGTGAGGGATAATAATGTGTGACTTCTGTCACCACTGGGGGAAAAAAAGCCAGCTCAGAAATAATGGGTTAAATTCTGAGCCTTATTGGTCCAAGCAAAGTTAATGGGTTTGCACTACCCTAATGAGGAATGCAAAGATTTAGAGGTTGCTTAGTTACTGGGCCTGCAGAGATTTCAGACAGCATGACATAACATATATCCTCCAGGTATATTTTTATCACCACAGTCATAACATATGTCATGCTGCCATGCTGCCACTGTAGATGAAACATCACAGTTGGTGGTCTGTGTGTTGTGTTACAGTGTGCTTCTGTGTAGTCTCCCACTTTTTCCAGAGGATGATGGAATGGGTTGGGTTGACAGGAACCTCTAAAGATCATGGAGTTGCAACTTCCCTGCCATGGGCAAGGACAACTCTCACTAAACCAGGTTGCTCAAAGCCCCGTCCAACCTGGCCTTGAACACTTTCAGGGATGGATCATCTACAGCTTCTCTGGGCAAACTCTTCCAGTGCCTCACCACCTTCACAGCTGTGTTGAAACCCAGCTTTTGTTTTGCCATCTTTATGTTTAAGGATCTCTTCCTTCTTCTGTGTGTGTGCAAGGCCCCACAGATGAGCACATCAGAGCATCAGTACAACGTGCAAGGTTTCCAGACTGCAGTACTGTTGCTCCCAAGGTGAAACCATAGTCGAGTCCCTCTGTTTCAGGACATCTTTGCACTGCACATCCAGCAAGTTGTAATTATTCATTTCAATGACAAAACCAAGGCTTTCCTCCTACTAGCATTGCTATGTCAGTGGAGCAGCACTGCTGAGTCTCTTTTGTCTGAACACAACAGTCAGGTGGTTCTAGCACTGCAAAGTCCTTGGCACTGGCTGTAATGCAAGAGGCAGAGAAAAGCAAACTTCACAGTGGATCTGATCTGTGCTGAGCTGACAATAGCAGAGGTTGGAATCGATCGAAAATCATTGAGAGAGAACCGAAAGGCTGATTTAGTTTTAACCCCATTCTTCAAGTGCTCTCTCTGCCTGTCTTAACATGCAAAATCCCAGCAGCCCCACTAAGGTCAAGGAACGGGAGTGAATACAGCAGTTTTTTCTGCCTTAGCTACAGAAAGCATTTCATGCCTGACTGACTTGGGTGCACCATGAGCAAGTTACTTGATTACAACCAAACATATTAGAGGCAGAGATGTTTTATAAATCTCCCTGTAAGTCTGCAGCTAACTTAAAGAAGCGGTCAGCAAAATTTTTAAGCAGCCAAACAGTTTGCACAGCCTTTCCAAGCATACGCTGCTTTTATAAAGTCTCTGCCTACACAAGGCAGGCACAGGAGGCCTGTTCCATGTTCATAATGTCTGCTGCACGTTTCTAATGTAGTGTCAAATATTGAAATTAGCCTGTAGTGTTTTAAAGTTGTTGTTAAAAAGCTAACATGGCTGGTATGATGTAAGTGGCTTGATAAAGCCAAGGAAATCCTGTGCAGAGGTGAAATTCTGGTGCTGCTGAAGAAAGTGGCAGGCCTTGTGCTGACTGCAGTGAAAGGCAATTTTACAGTTTGCAGTGGTTAGCAAACTGAGAGTCAGGCCTGGGCTTGTCATTGTTTCCCATTTCCTGTCACCTTCCTTGTGAGGAGACAGATGCAGCTTTATTTGTCTTGCAGTTACTGAGCTGAGAGGGCTGAAGGTACATGAAAATAGCCTTTAAATAGTCTGTGCAGTTACATATAGGAATATAACATGCAAAGTACCTATGGCATGATTTACACATTAAAATCACAACTTGTGATATGTTACTAGCTATTAGAAACTATAAAACTATGTAGAACAAACATCTGAAATTGCTCTTTGCTAAAGCTTATAATGCAGAACACATGAATTCTCTCTGAAGACCCTTACAGGTGGAAGGCTAGAGGAAAACAGGCATGAAGATGTAGCTGAATAAGCCCCAAGCTGCAGCATGTTTGCCATCAAACTTTACACAGTTGTAGTCAAGTGTACCTGTACTGCAAACAGACCATGTCCTGTTCTTTTTCTAACACTGCTGTGCTTGCCCACACGACACAGTATTTCTGAGGTCAGCCCTGCATCATATGACCTGTTCTCAAGCATTTGCTTTTCTTTTGGTGATTAATGAATTTGAGTGACTAGTTTTTCAAGTGATGGACTTTCCCAATAGTGAACTTGTTCTCCTGGATTATGAAATAAAAGAAAAGTTTAATCTACAAATATTAAAAGATATGGGAGGCTAGGTGGTTCTGTGTTTTGTAAGGCGCCCTCTGCTCTGAGATGGTGCCCCACTATTTCCAGCAGTCATAGAGTTCAGAGATCTTCACTCAGTGTGAGGCAAGGTAACTCAGAACTTATCTCCATGCCCAGGACTGCCTGCTTTTTGTTGGTCTTTTGCTTATATGAGAATGCAAAGCATGAAGTAGCCCATTTCCATTCCTTCTTCTGCAATTTTCTGATGGCCAGAATGCAGCCAAACTCCTGAAGGATGATTGAGGGGATAGGGCAGATAAAAATTTCTATAGACAGTATAATGACACATGATTCAAAGAAATTCACTGGGCAGAAAAGGAGGACTCAAGTTCAGTTTTCATAGACCAGAGATGCCAGTAAAGTTGAAAAGCAGATTCTGATTTGCATTATCACCACCCACTTTTTCCAAAGATGTTCTACTTTTCTAAGCAGCCTCCCTATTGCTGTAGCTATAAATAAGTATGTAACTGTATGCATGTGAGAGATTCAGGTTTAAGCTTATATTTAAGCTGAAAGGTTATATATAACAGAACTGTATTAAAGATGATAAAAGCCTCATTGTTCTGTTCATGTTTTATCTCAGTATAGCATGTATATTCATGGGTATGTATGCATACAGACAGATATTAACATAGGGAGACATGCATAAGACAAAAAATCAGTCCAGATTCTCTACTCTATTTCTGTAGTTGGTGTAATTAACTTTCATGATGCAAAGAGAGTAATTCTGTTATAAGGCAACAGGCCAAATAGGCGAAACCCTGTCTGTTTGCACACAAAGACTAAAATTTATATAAGTATGTTATGTGGCAAAATGTGTAATTGCTAAGTTTGGCCATTTCAGGTTCGCTTTAAGCATCTCATTTTCTAGACCTTGCCAAAGGATTTCTAATGCTGGTTTCCTCTTGGTGTTTGGAAAGTAATCATATTTTATCCTCCCAGCAAGCTTCATAGTGCTTTTTTTATTAAGAAGAAAGTTTTGTTTTGATCAGTGCTTAAAATGGCTGTGCTTTTGAGGACATGGAAATGTTGGTCAAGTTTATATAGAACAAGGAAAGTTATTGGCATGGTAGCTGGGAAATGCCTAGATAGTATGGATCACTTGCCAAAAAGAGCAGGAGTTTGGGATGCCCATCCTTTGCTTAGAGGAAGGTCTTTGACAACTTGCTGGGGATGTTCCTAATTTCCTAATTGAGAAGCAGGTTAATGATGTAAGCCTATAGAAGACTGTAGTACCTGTAGTTAATTTTGCTGTCTATAAAGATCTCAACACAGAGGTTCTGGAGTGTAGTTTCTTCCTTACTCTTGTTCTCTGCAGGCTATTAAGGAAACAAACTAAACCAGCTACAAAATGGACAGTCACACCTGTGAAATTGTTGGAGAACATTGTCGTGATTTGATACTGGCCATACACCAGGCACCCACAAAAGTTGTTCGCTCACTCTCTTCTGCTGTAGTTGGGCAGAGGAGAGGGGGGGAAAAATTAACGAAGGGCTCATGAGTTGAGATAAGGATTGAGAGAAAAACACTCTAAGGGCAAAACAGACTCAAATTTAAATTTACTTTTAACAGAGTCAGAGGGGAATAATGAGAAGTAAAACAAACTTTTTAAAACACCTTTTTCCCCCCCCAGCCCCTCCCTCTTTCCTACTGACAGTGCAGGGAGACAGGATATGGGGTTTTGGTCAGTTCATCACTCGAGATATTCTTCTGTTTGCTCAGAGAGAAGTCTTTGCTATGCCATGGGGTCCCTCCCACAGGCAAACAGTCTTCCCAAAACTATTGTGGCGTGGGTCACTCATCCACGGGGTGCAGTCTTTTAAGGATAGGTTGCTCTACTTTGGAAGCAAGGGCCCTCTCTCTCTATCTCTGCAAGCAGGGGCCCTCTCTCTCCATTTGGATCTCCCACTAGATCACAGCTTTCTCTGGCATACACCAGCTCCAGCGTGAGCACTTTTCCCATGGGCTGCGAGTGGATCTCTGTATCCCCCGTGGACTTCATGCATTACAAGGGGACAGTTTGTTTCACCACAGTTCTCACTGTGGCTCACAGAGGAATCTCGGCTCCGACACTTGAAGCACCTCCTCCCCCTGTATTCCCACTGACATTGGTGTAGCCATGTTGTTTTCTCTCACATGTCCTCACTTCCTCCTCTTCTCTGCCTGGAAGAAAAACTGCTGCCTGTAGGTACCATTGCCAACAAGTTCCACCAATTCAAAGGTTCCTGCACGATCCCACAGCACTGAGAACTTGATCTCGTCTAGGTTCTGTGCCGGGGAGTCATTCGTCATGTTTCCACTACTGGCTAGGGGGCCCCGCTGCCACTGTGAGGGCAGCGGCAGCCACCACGGCACTGGCACTATTAAACGCCTCTGTTCATGCAGGCTGCCGGGAAGGAGAAGCCGCCACCACCACCCCTGTCCTTCTGCCTGCGGTGGGGCTGGTTAGGGCTGGCCAGGCAGGCAAGGCTCACTGCGGGGTGCACTGAGATGGTAGTGGCCGTGGCACATCCCTGCCTGCTGCGCCAGGATGGCCCCAGCAGTAGTGCCTCACTACCCCCAGAAAAAACCGCATCTGCGCTGTTTTGATTTTCTTCTCAAATATGTCATCACAGAGGTGTTACCAACCTCTCTAACTGGGCCAGCAGCATGTCCATCTTCAGAGCCATCAGAGATTGGATCTGTCAGATATGGTGGAAGCTTCTAGCAGCTTCTCACAGAAGCTATTTCTGTGGCCCTCCCCTGCTACCAAAAACTGGGCCATGCCAAATCAACACAAACATATCCCCCTACTCAGTTTTTGTTCAAAACTGCTCCAACCAGCCTGGCTGTCAAAAGTTCAGAGGATTCTGTCAGGTCGAATGGAGGGATTCAAATGACTTTAACAAAGTTGGCTGGCACAGAGCTGTGCAGGCTGCCTTTGCTCCCCTGCCACATTGCACAGTGGTGGCTACTGAGAAGGGATTTTCCACATGGAGGATGCTTTTGCCTGTGAATGTGGGGTTACTTATTAGCATTCAGCTTAGGAATCCTGTGCCTGAGGGAAATCCATGGCTTAAAAGTTTCCTGGCCTCTGCTGAAGAGTTAAATGACTGTGTGTGAGCCCTTAGGAAATACCAGGTACTAAGTGTTAGTTTGTAGCTCCATGGGAAAGCTATGTTAATGAGCCTGTACCTCATATTTGCTATGATCTAGCAATGCAATTGCTTACTTACAATACAATTACTTACTGTGGCTCATCCAAGTCCTGCTAATTTATTGTGCTTGTAAACTTGGCTTCTTGTCTGTGAACTCACAGACACTAGTGAAACGCACAGCCTGCCTTATTCTGTGTATCTTCTTTTTTTTTTATTTTTATTTTGACTGATTTGACATCTGTTGCTAATCAAAGGTATATGGTTTTTAGGTTCCTGCAGGAATCTTTTAGTAAGATTTTATGTCTGAGTCAGCCATTTTCAATGAAAATTATTATTTTTCTTAGATACTCACTGAACCCAAGGGAGAAGTCTTATTATTTTTGTTTTCCTTATGTTAGAGGTAGCAAATACTTTTCCTACCGGACATGAATTATAGCTGGTTTCACTACTGCTTACATGAAGGAGTCACATTTTGTGGGTAGTACTGGTGTTTCTGGAGCCTGAAAGGCAAAGAGAGCAGTCTTAGTCCCTGTGTATTTGCACAACACTGGATTTCCAAGGGCGTTTCTTTTTGTTAATGCTGTTTGCATGTTCTTTTAAAATGATCAAGAATGGCGGTATTAATGAATGAAATCCAGCACAGAATTCACCACCAGCCACTCAACAATGTGAGGCAGAGGAGCAGAGGAGAGAGGATTCCTCCCAGGCATGCCGAGAGGGATCAGCTGAAGGGTGATGGGCTTTCAATATTCTGCCTGAAAGTCAAGTCTGGAAATGGGATTACAAACCAGTGACAGCTGTGATGGCTGCTATTATGTGGACACCTGTTCACCCAGTGCTGGACACAGGGTAGTGTCCATATAGGATATTGAACAGTCACCAGATAATGATGGCTTTGTATTATTATGCATTTTTTCTAGATTTGATCCAGCAATTCAGACAAGATGCTCTTAGCTAGCAAAACAGTACTAGAAAGGACATGTAGCTCTAAAAGGAGTTCAAATAAAAAGGTTTTCTAATGAACCACAAAATCACTGTGTGGAATGTATTTAGATTATTGTCACTGAAGTTTAACTATGTGCCAAGGTCTAAAGTGGCCACTAAATAAATGGTTCTATCATCTAGTCATTAATGTCATTGTGTTACTGCTGCTTTTGTTGATGTGTTCTACAGTTGTTTCTTTCAAGACTAATGGTAATTATTTTTCATGCCAAAAGCCTATGTTAATTTCACTGGACAAAATTTGGACCCTGATGTGGACCCACCCAGGCAGAGTGGGTGGAGATGAGTTTGAGTGTGAAAAGAGGAATCTGCTGACTTTCTTCTTCCAGTGTATGGTCTCCTGTTGGACAATGAGCTGTAGTATCCAGGGAAGTCCCAGGGTCTAAAAGTGGGGAGAATGGAGAGGGGAAGAAGCCCCTCAAGTGGCCTAGACTTAACAGAGCTACTCCAAAGTCACTGGAGCATGGCCTTTGCTGGCAGAAACTGCTCTGGCTTCATCAGCATTGTACACCGCTGTCCTCAGAGATGTAAATCAGCATAAGCTCACTCTGGCCCTGAGAATGTTTCAGGTCACTGTGAAATCCACAATGCTTTTTAAATGGTGAAAAGGTGGTTTATAAGACCCTAAACATACTCCCACTGATGTCTGCTCATAAATTTCTGCTGCTTAGGTATGATGCTCCTGTTATATCTCTCTGTATTTTAAATTGCTCCATTTGGTGCTCAGTTCACAATAATTCTCTTAACTTTGGCCATTTATTGCCCTCTCTATCCCATTTCAGATTTTCTTTTGGATTTCTCATGGTTTTATCCTAGATTTGCTACTATGATGTCTCTGTTCCTTGGTGTCATGTGATTAGCACATTAAGGTGAATATCTGTCGTGTTTCACTTCTGAACTGTACTAAGGATTTGCCATACAGGGGAACTTTTCGTGCTTTCAAACATTTTGCACCTCTTCTATCTTATGGACTTTCCCCTATAATTGTTGTATTCTTCATTTGGATTTCTTTGCATGTAGATGACATCTTAAATTTTATATTACATCACCAGCTGGTTACATGTCAAACTTAAGAAAATGTTGAGCTGTTGGGACATCACTTACAAGATCCATACTGCAGTTATCGTTTCTCTCGATGTTTTATCCCTGTTTTACAGAAAGAGTTAACATCTGTAATTGCATGGCTAAAGAAAATTCCTAGCCTGGCTGCTAATTATCTTCTCTGGTGGGTCAGAATCAGAATTTTCCAAGAATCAGTTTATTACAATGAGAACTCTCTCTCTCATCTCTCTCTTCAATATCTCTCTCCCTTCTTTTTTCCCCCCTAGGAAAATATTTCAGAGGGTGTGCTAAACCCTGCTTTATTGTTCGAAGAGGAATAGTTTTTGAATTTTAGGTGAAAAAATAGTTTGTGAATTTCTCCTTGGGGATTTATTAATGGAAGGTTTTGCCTGTATTGCTAAAATGGATATATGAGTGTTACCTGGATAGTTGTTCCTTTTCCTTCACTGTATTTCTGCTGGAAAGTGGAGTCCAACCCCATTGATACTTGGGGTAGTTTTCAGCTAGTGATGTATACACAAGGTGTTTGAGCCCATCTCTAGTTCTGGTATCCCTAGTCTGTGTGGAGTTCTTGTTTGTGCCTTTGTGTTATCTCCACTTGATAGTAAATGGCAGAGAGGAAGTTTTCCTCTTCAGTGACTATGATATTGTTTGGTGATGGGGTGATTAACGTTCAGTTCATTTTTTGTAGTGTAGAATATGGCTGTTCCTGCATGCTTTCCCATCAATCAGTTGCTTTAGATTTTTCCAGTTTCAATTACTCCTCAGTAAGTTTAGACTTAGACTAGTGAAAGATGTAATTGTAAATGCTGTTTGGGTGCCCTAGTCAATTCTTTCCAAACTTAAAAGGCTGACAATTGAATTGTTGCAGTTGTCACTAGAATCACATTTTGGGCTTGCAGGAAGACACCATGCTCATCTCCTTGTAAGACTTAGGTCTTTTGGCTGTCATTTGGGGGTGTTGTTTTGCTCCATGTGAAGTTGGTTGGAGGGGCACTCCTTTCATCTTCTGTCCTACTGCTGTGGGTGTCAGAACCCCAGAGCCACCTGGGGTACCTGCATCTGTGGCCAAATCTCCCTGCTTGGTTTCTCACCAGGGTGTAGGACCCTGTCAGGGTAGTCCAACCTCAGGTAGGCAGAATTGTCAGGTAGCAGAGGATGTCATACTTGTCTAGCACCCTGATTTATTGTTTTGGTTCCCCTGAAGTACTTGGGCTGTTTCACATCCTGACTTTTATTATCTGAGGAATATTATCAGTGACAGATAATTTCTATGTCATGGAGACAGAGTTCAATTCATTCTTTCTTGAGTTTGAGACTGGATTATTTGATTCTATCTGCCTCCACACTTTAGCTCTTGTAAGCAAAATCTAAAAGCTGCAGGAAGACGGCTGCCAAAAATCAGCTTTTCAGAACAGGAGAAGTCTAGTGTTCTGTGTTCAGTGGTGTGTCAGTTGTAAACTCTTCATGCTGATTTATAAAGCTTTGCATGGCCTTTGACTGTCTGATGAAACTGTCTTGATAACCACCCACCGGTGTTGGCTTCCTGACTGTCTGTGGGACTGGATTTCATTCTGCCACTCACAGAGCATTTCACCATTATTCTTCTGCCTTGTGAAATTCTTTTTCCATGATAAGAGCTATCATTCCACTGAAGCTTTGTAAAAGAAGCCTGGTCTGTGGTGGAACTACTTGACACCAACAGCAAGATTCTCAGCTGGCATTCTGTTACCAGTGATGCAAGCAACATAAAGCAGTAGCTTTACCAAATGGGTCATGATTGTTTAGAAATGCATTTTTATTGCGATTTTGTAAGATTTTTTTAAAAGAGATAATTAGTGATGCAGTCAGAAAAAATTTAAGGCCAGGAGTTGACTACTTGAGCTTTTCATTGTCATGCTGCTATTTATATGTTGTTGTGTGATTGAGCAGTTATGTCAGCTGCCTGACATCTGTAGGAGGAAAGGGAGTATGTATCCTTATACATTCTCTGCCCTAGAGATGCTGTAAATGTGCTGTGAGAATTGGTCAAACAGTAAAATGTTTTGGGCTGAGTAGGGTCTGGTGACTCCTCTGGGAAAGAAAGGTGTGACCCCACTGAAATGTCTTGAGTTGCTCTGATAAAATGAGGCAGAGGAAGGGCCCCCCACATGAAGAAGAGAATCCATTACAAAAGCAAAGAGGCAATGGTTTCGTGCCAGGTCATGTTTACCGAGGAGTCCTCAGAGACAGCGTGTAGGGTGTGCCAGTTAGCAAGACCACATCATGGTATTTTGCTTTCCGGCTGCTTGTCTGTCAGCAAAACACCATCATTCTGTTATTGCCTTAATTTCTGTTCTCCCAACCAGCATGGACATTTTAATAACAAGCTGTTGCTTAAAGAGCAATTAATTTTGTTGCTATACAAAATATAGCTTAACCACCACTTTAGAAGCAGTGGGGAACTCCTTTGGCTACTACAACTCCTTTGGAATTCCAGATTATTTACATAAAGAAAACTTATATATGTAAAGTTTTCCATTTAGGCTACAAAACCAGTTATGCCACTCACGTGGTAAGGTGGGGGCTTAGAGTTTGTTTATGTTTGTCACAGCAATTGTATTTGCAACATGGTAGGGACATGACTGGGACTGGGGATTGGGTGAAGAGGGATACCCCCACCACCACCCCCAAAAAACCCTTCCCAAAACACAGCTAAAACTGAATCGCATGCATAGAGTGAGGATGTGTTCTTCAGTTATTGTTTTATTCTGTTGTCCTGAACTATTCCTCCATGGCTGCTAAGGAAGGACAGAAGATAGCTGGATGTTGAGAGGGAGATCCAGACCATTTCCAAAATGTTTTTCTCCTTTAGGTTTTTTCTTGTTTTCAGCATTTTTTTCTGCTTTTTATTCAATGCATTGGAAGGAGCAAGTTTGTTTATGAAAATCTTGTCTATATAGAAAAACTCTTCCCTCTAAGCATGCTTGGTTTTTACTAACAAAACAGAAACTAGACAAAAACAAGGTTTGGGTTTTTTTTTTCTTCTAAATAATTATATAGTGTTTTCCTTAAGGTAAATTCCCTATCTTTCCTTACCAAATGAGAATATTTAACTCTTCAGAGAAAAGCATTGATTTGTCCCCTACAGTGAAATCGCTGAAGCATATAGGAAATGTGATGTTTGTGGTGTTCAAAAAAAAAATCTTTTAATTATTCCCTTTCTCCCTGCTTTTTCCAGTAACTTAAGGTACAAATTAAAAGATGAGCTGTTAACAGGCATTGTTCTTCCTCAGATCATGCCAGTTCAGAGGTGGGCATGCAACTCAGTCCCTCAAGTGAGAGCTTTTAAACTGTGTATATGTAATATGGAGATAGTGGGACTTTGAGCAACCTGTGAAAATCAGAAGGTGCCCCTGCTTATGGCAGGGAGTTGGAGTGATGCCTAAAGAATTTTAGCTTTTTCATATATTTGTAGCTTTGTAGATTTATAATATATAGTTGTGTAGTTTCTAGCCCTTTTTTGCCCTTTCTCACACTTTAGGACAGTGGCTAACCCTTTCTCACACATTATGTCACACTCTTGAAATTCTATTTAGTCTTATTTTCAAAAAGATAATTTCTAACAGAGACATCTTATTTTGCACCAGCACTTGGGAGACATAACAAGAAATAGGGCAAAGAACCTCCTGGAGAGACTCCAAGGGGCAGGCCCAAGGGTGAGTCACCAGGGCAACCATTCTCCTGTTGGATGTACTTGTTAGATATACTAATTAATTAAACTTATAAAAATTTTGATAATCTGATACCTTGGGTGTGCATATCTATATTTTGTGCACCTGAAAGCTTTCATTAAAGAACTGCTCTTTGTTATCACCTCTAATATTGTTTGGAAAGTTTCTTTCAATTCTAGGCAACAGGAGCAAGATGATCTTTAGGGTTCATTTCAACCCAAACTATTCCATGAATCTGTATATTCAGTACCATACTTCCTGCAAGCACAGAACAGGATGCCTTGAGAGATGCTGGTCTCTCTTAGCTTCCAACTCTTCCTAAGCTCAGAGTTCAGGAATAAACAGGAGATGATGCCTTCAGAGCAGAACTAAGTCCCTGCTCTCTACAGGGCTGTTGCTGTTGGCTGACAGCCCCCAGGACTTCAGTGCTCCACATGAGGTGGGCACTGGGTCTCTGACAAAAATGTTACTTTCAGCTCCTTGATGCTGCAAAGAGATGAGAGGAGAGGGAAAAAGGCCTCAGAGTTTACTCGCAGGCGGAGGGTGTTGGTGCCACTGAGCTCAGAGCCCTGGTATCACAGGTCTTTTAATTTATTCTCCTCTTAAAATGTTATGTGCAGACACATGAAAATGGGATGTCAGAAGCCAAAATATATTATTGGGTCTGGGCTTTCATTTCAGTGTACTGTACTGATATTGCAAACAGATTTCACATTCATGAGATAATAACAATGACCATGAACTTCATTTAAGGTTATGAATATATCCCAATGGGAATCCTCAAAGCTATCTAATACCCAAGTTTACATTTTCAGTAAGTTCTTTAAGCACTCGTAGAAGATGACTGCGAATTCAAACGCCTCAAATAACCTTCCTGCCAAAAGTGTGGAAAGGCACCTTCTAAAAAGTCCACTAACTCCCAGGTAGACTTTCTAAAGTCCTCAAATCTCTGCTTCTTTCCCTGGAGCTGGGTACTTCTGTCCTTAGTGCCACACATTCAGGCATTGCCAGAGCAGTTTTGCAGAGGGCAAGCCAGGCAAAGCCCTGAGGAAGTCACCAGGTGCCATGGTGGCTGGGGAGACGATGGCAGACTGCAACCCAGATTGTAGGTAATGTAAAACCAAGGCCATGGCGGAGTCTGAGGAAATGGAATACGTGTCTTGCGGTGTTCCTTAAATGCAGGTCACCACATTCACTAACAGAACACAAATTTTAGATGCATATACCATCATAAACCATCAATGTGACTGGCTTCTATGCAATGCCTTTCATACTACTGGTGAAAATGATCATTACTTGTTTAAATTATAAAATCTGAAGAATTTTCAGTAAGAGAACATTCACATTTCCACTGGCTTTGGTAAGAGTATGCCTCAAGCACAAGAAAGGTGACCACGCCAGGACCTTGCTTCTCTTAGGCACTTTCAGTCTCTTTGGCCCTGCTCAGCCAGGTAAACACCTTAGGTTTGTTTTTCTCCGTTCTTCTTTTTTCTAAAATTTTCATTTTCTTTACACCAGACTGTTTCTCATAGTACCAGTGGCCTACTCTCGATAGTCAACTTTTTCCACCTCTGCTCAGTTCCTGTAATCTGTAGATTTTTGTTGGCAAGGTGAAGTCCTCCTATGGAGGAAATAATAGGAGAACTAGGCCTGCAAGCCATGCTGTAGTCCTGTTCCTTGAAAAATATAGGTTCCTCTTTAACAATTACATATATGTTTTGCATATATTGAATCTAGGGAAGTACCATTTCCTTTCTTTTATTACATATCCATTGTATTGTTGAATATAAGGAAAATGTAATAGAATTGTCACACAAAAGAGGTGAAAAGGATAAAACAACACCCTTGGTTGCTTTTAAGCTCCTCATTCTGAACAGAAAGAGGATCCTGGTTGGGTTTTTTTTTGAGCTGATCTGTTTAGAGCTGTTCAGCTGCTGCATTTCAGTGGGCCTGATTTGCAAGATTAGGTGTTCAAAGTTGGAAAGACCAGCAGTGATACACTCCACATGTAGAGGGACTTACATTTAGTTTTAAAATTAAAATTTTAAATCTACAGAAATGTAAAGCAAGGGGGAAAGAATAGGGTCAGTGACATTGGCTCTACAATTACTTTATTCAGGAATGGGTGGAGAGGAGAGAAACAGGCCTTACATATGAGAAAATGATGCTTTCCCTGGTGGATGCTCAGAGCTCTTCTTTAACAGTGGCAGGAAGGAAATTATTTGATGCCAGTTGCATGGGAGGGTTGCAGGCTGTATGTTCCCTATGGAATGATCTGCATGAAATCTCTCATGTTGCTCTGAACAGCAGCTTGAAATAATCGGTAATCTCTCAGCACAAGCCTCCTATGTTTCATAAAGGAACTAAGATCTGCAAAATATATATTTCTTCTGTCTTAACACCTTCCTCTGCTATTCCTTTCCCTGCTCTGTAAGAAACTGTTATTCAGAAGTAGCTGAGATACAAGCTCATCCTTCTGGAGGTTGAATAATGGTACAGACAGTGTCTTACTGCAGTTGGTTAATCTTGGGGTTTTTTTGCTAATAGATAGCGGGAGAAAAAGTAGATGAAGGTAAACTCATTTGTCCTTTCTGCATAACCTTACCTCTGGCTTCCTTCCTTTCCCGTCTTTTTTCTTCTAACACATCACATTTTGCATCCGTATTGTTTCAGGCACAGAACCCATGCTTTACGACTTGCATTAAATACAGGCTTTATTGAGATCGTCTGTTGTTATTGCTGTTTGTGGACTCTAATTAAGCTCCTATATTAAAAATGCAATATGCTGAGCTCCGAGGCTGCTTTCAGTGGGATGCAGGGCACCAGCACCTGTTGCTGCCATCCCTGGAGGAGCCAACACTGATGCAGAGCAGACTCTCCACAAGCAGGGGCAGAGAACATCCTCTAAGCCATCCTTCCTATCACTCTCTCCTCCTCTCTCTCATGGGTGCACACACACGTTGCCAGATAGTTTTGCTGTCTGCTGCTTCTGTTTTCTGTTGCTAAGTGAACAGCTCTGGCTCACACACAGAGCACAGCCAATAGCATCCTGACCTCTGAAGGCTGCTAAAAGCTGAAGAAAGGGAATCTAATGGTGCCATCTTTTCTTTGCTCTCCTCTCACCCTCCTTTCATAGGGAAGTGGAGAGGACAGAGGGGGAAAATACAGGATGGTGGAGATAATTCATAATAGCTACTCATGTGCTGGTGATACACAGAGTAATACCTGGGGAAAAAAATAGAATATTATGCTCCTTTGTATTTATACACACAGAGGCAAACATTTGTCCTTGTGCTATGAGCTCCAAGCTGTGATTAGGAAATGAATTAACACTATGAAGTTATTTTGCTGTGCTCTTCGCAGCTGTTAATCTTCTACTAATCACTGACACTGGAATATATTGTGAGGCTCATCTTTCCCTCGACCAGAGAAACACTGAGAATTGCTTCAGCCTTCCTGTCACTAGTCATGATACATTTATCACTGTACAGCTATTGTTTCCCTGCTCTTCTTCATGAGTATTTGGGAAGAGGGGGTTGCTCAGCACACTTGCAGGCACTTGTGTGATGGCTGTAGTCCCAGTAAGCACACAGCCACACGGTCAGCAGGTATAGGAATTGGCCATTTTATAGTCATATTTTGTTAAAAAGAAATTTGTTTTGGATCCTCTCTCACAAATGCAGCACAGGATTTTTGTGATTCAAGTGGTAAGATAAAGCATGTGTTTGGTAGCTTAATGTTCAGTGGGAACCTAGTGTAGGTTGTTTTGTATATGAAGTTTTTTCTGTTTAAAGATGTTTGCATCTTGAGCACAATTTTTTAGGCACAGCAAAGAAATTAGTGAATTTTATCTGTAAACTATCAGTGCCCGTGACAAAATGTACTTGTGTTTGCCCTATGGCTGGATTGAGTCTGCTGGTGTTATGTGAGGAATATAGCACACACCTTGCTTCTAAGCAGTAGTGTGGACGATTGCAGTTAGTTCTGGATCTGGAAGGAAAAGACATAACCTTCTTTCTAAATGTAAATGAAAGCAGCATGTCCAATATTATTGTTTGCATGTCACAACCAACAAGTTTTCCCAGCTGCAAACCTCAAGACAAATGTTGGGTAGATAAAAGGTATCTACGGAGAGACAGTGGTTTGTGGGATGAAATGCCCCTCAGAACTGGTGGTTGGACCTGATCAGGAGGGTAAATTTGTGAAACTCAAATACTCCATTAAAGAAATTAGATTTTTTTACAAAGATTTTACTCATAAATGACAATTGATCCACTTAAACCACATCATGATTGTTAACAGTTTATTGATGCCTCTGAGCAGTAGCAGTGAAGGATTTCCTGTGATAATCTAAAAGTATCAGCACAGATGTCTGTCTTCTCCAGTTGCCACCAGAAGATGATGAGCAGTGAAGTCCACAGGATATTAGGTTGTACAATGTAACCCGCAGGTTGCAGGGATGTAATAAATCAGATGGGTTGGACCAAAGGAAAGCTAAGCTTTCCCTGTGGTGCTAGAGTGGCTCTGCTGCAGCATCTCCTCCTGCGGTGGAGAACTGAGGGCAGGGTGGTGTTTAGGGAAGATGTCAATGTTCAGGCTAGGATTTGGGGGCAAAGATTGTTCTGTCTGCTAGGGAAAAGCAGCCTGGAATTGGAATGAATCTGAGTGATGCAATAGTTTAACATGGGGTCAGCAGTGCTTCACTGGACGTTCTTTGAAACGAAAGGTTGCTCTTCTTTTACAGTCAGGTACCATGTAAGTCACTCATGTCATTTGCCATGACATGTCACAGCTGCCACTGTGCCACTGAGCACAGACACAATACCAGTCTCCTCAAGCCAACAGAACCAGCTGTATGTGGCAATCTTGTTTAGTGCTTTGTAGAACTAATACTGTGCTTGCCTCCTTAGCCTGGCTGACGACTGTAAAAGAGTGATAAAACTTGGAAGAGTTTGCCACAGTCAATAATTTTGCATTGTACAATGAAATATAATGTTATAGTTGTCACTTTTAATTAACAGATGACACATTGTCAATCTGCAATCAATTGAATTTAATTTTCAGTTTTGAGCTCCCTTTGCATTACTACCAGATTAACTGTCCTTACATTAAAAAAAAAAAAAAATTGCACAAAAGCGTGGAATTGTGCTTGATAAAATAATTGTTCTGATCCATAGGTTTCAAGAAAACGAAACAGCTCAGGGTGAAGTCTCATTTGTGACTCTGCTCTCAGAATCATCTTTATTCCTTCATGCAAAAGCTTAGCGGATTGGGAAGAGTGTAACAAGTACCTGAGCCTGTAGTCAAGGTTGGGGGAGTCCTGTTCCATAAGGGGTCAGTTTCCCTCATGCAGCTTGGCAGCTGAGCTCAACTAGTCTATTTGCAGCCCTGTTCCTGCTGGCTGCTCCTGCCTGTTCCTTGCTGCCCCTGCCTGGATGGTGCTGCATGGGCTGGTGCAGGGCGGGCACCTAGTACCTGTCACCTTCTGCAGATTTTTTAAAATTCTCTTGTACAAAATTCACTGCATACAAATCGATTTATCTATCTCAGCTGTTGTGTTGAGTGGTGTTCCCAGTGTGCTTATTGCCACGGTATCTAAGCACTTTTTAATATGTTCCATCTGAAATTTGCCATGTGTTTCAAGCTTCACAAAGCTCCAGTAAGAGGATGGCCTGGACTGAGGAAGAAATGACACTTTAGAAGAGCAGTTAAAGAAGAAAAATAGATTCAAATTGTCCTAGTTGTTACGTTATTCCTTCCTTCTCCAGAGGATTTATACAAATGAAATTTTGGTATGCAAACTAAGGCTGACTTTTGTCAGTTCAATTTATCCTCTGAACCTGGAGTTTATAGATTGCTCTGTCACTTCCCATAACTGCACTGTTTACTGATCTCCTCTGCCTTTCCCCTCTTTTTCTGCCCCCACACAGCTCACTTAGGCTTTTTCTGTGTTAGGCAATCTTGCAGTGTAAATAAATTGATGTATCAGTAGCTGCACCATTATAGACTTCTCTTACAAGCACCCTTCTGGCACAACAGGGAACTCAAATTGTTTATTTCATTTGGCAATTAAATCCAATTAGGCTAATCTGGACTACAGCCTTGCAGTGTGCCCATTTAAAGATTTTTCACTGGTGTAACTGAATCTATTCACATGCCAGTATAGTTTTTCTCTTTGTGTTGCACAGTTCAGTAGCAGAGATGTGGGGTTTGAACCTCCCCATCATATGGTTTGGTTGGTCAGCTCAGGTTGCTGGCAGTGCCCTTACAGTGTTTTAGGGACAGCTCATAGGGACAGCTCACAGGTGCTCGTGGCTGGTGGCACAGTTCTGGGTGTGGTGATCCTCAAATACACCTCTTGCCGGTGCACAGCCCAGCTGTGGGTACACAGTTGCCCATTTGCTTTATGTTGTGATACGAAGGACTTTGGGGTGTGACCCCATTGAGGTCTGGGTGTACCTTTGCACATGTGCACGTGTTCCCACAGAAAGCACACTCTGTACCAAAAATCTTATGGGGAAGAACAAATATTGACTTTCCCTTGCTTTGCACATTACATAGGTGGTTGTTTCTCACCTGCCAGGTTGGAAGTTAAGCCACTTTCTATAGAGTCAGAAGAATATACTTGAGGTGGAAGTGGAGAAACATCTTAGTGTTGCCTTCCTGATGTTCAAAACCGCACTGTACAAGGGAGAATCTTATCATTCTGTAACTGCTGCTCCTGATTGCTTGAATTTATATAATTCCTCTTGTCTGGAGAACTCCAAATGCTTTAAAAACTATCCTTGGTGCAGGAAAGTTAATTTCAAGATACAAAATAAGTGTATGTATTAGAATGTAATAGAAAATCATCTGTGGCTCTTAAAATATTTAACAGCATAAAGTGGATCATTCCTTCCTGATTTTACACAACCGTGTAGAATTCATATAGTGTCATACACTCACTATTAATCATACAGATAGAACTGTCATCTTTGTGGGCTTCGCTGGAATTGCTAAGGTGCCCTCTGCAGAAGATACTGTGGCTAATGTTCTCATTACTAACTAATTGGCTAAAGAGAATTCTCTCACATTGCATTTAGTCTGATGGATATTTTCTATCACCTGATGAGTGGAATGGACAGCCAAACCAATTATCACAGCAAAGAGTGCTATATACCCGAAAATTTCAGGCAGAGACAAAAGACCCTTGTAAGATTATGTCTAGTCAGTGCCAGCTGAGATTTTGTTAAACTATTAAATGGGTTTGGGTTCTTTGGTAAAAGCACAATTCAGAATACCTCGAAGCTTCTGTAAACCAAGCAGCTCCTGTGCTGATTTTGGTTTGTGGTGTTAGTGCTTTGACCTTAAGCGGCTGTGAAGGGCTAAAAACAAATGGAGGCATCCTGAGGTGTTAACAGACAGTATTCTGGAGACTTTATACCTGAACGAGCCTTTTGATTCAGAAGTGCTGGGCTATGTGCTTAGATGTAGGCATTATTCAAATTCTTTTTGTGCTTATTTTCCTTTCATGTACCTCTAACAAATTTGAAGGAATGTTTGTACAGTAATTGAGATGGAAAGTTGTTTGGTTCTTTTCTTAGTAGTTAACACTTAAGTTTTTGAGATCTTTGTTTGAAATGCAAAGAGAATTTTCTGGAGTAAGGGAGAACAGCATGTACAATTCTCTTGCAGGCCTAGCTTTCAGTGCTTTGGGAACAGCATCGGTGGCAAAGCTAAAATTCCTTCTCTCTCAGACTGGGAAGCTACCAGGGGCTCTGGAGCATAGCCTGTCTGCCCGGTGGCCAGTCCATGTACCTCAGCACCCAGAGCCTGTGGTGCTGCTGCTCTTTGTGAATCTCTCTGTTAGTGACTGGACTGATAAAAAGGAAAGGACAGATATGCCATGCAATTGAATTTCAATGAAGAAGGCTGAGGAGAACGTGAGAACTGATAAGAATCAATGACCAGGACAGAAGATGGCAGGAAGGCCAGTGGCCCTGTGTGAGGCTGAGAGTAGAAGCCATGTGGGGTTAGTTACGGTCTTCTCCTTATCCCATCCTCTCCAGCCCCAGCATTGTTCCCCCAGCCCTTCAGTCCTTGGGGTGTCACCATGCAGAGCTGCCTTCCTCTTCCTCCAGCACAGCAAAAGCAAGGTGCCCCTGTCAGCCCCTCTTCAGTGTTCAGGTGTCTTCTGGAAGCAGAGATCTGCCTCCCTGATACTGTCCTCACCATGGATTCTGGAAAAACATGCTCTTAGAGAGTTGGATAGGAATCTCACTTTTAGTAATGCATTCCTTTTTTTTTTTTTAAAGTTAGATCATTTGTGGCAGAATAATTTTAAATAAGCTTTCCTTGCTTCATTAAAACCATAATGAGAACCAGAAGAAAAGAAATTTCTCAGATAAGGGCAGGTGACACAAGAAAATGTAGATTCCTTTTCATATACAGAATGAAAAGTGTGTGTGTGCTATGTTCGTTTTTTTGTTCTTTACTGTATATTCTGCCTTCTTACTAGAGGGGACTGCACAGATGGTCAGGTCGACAGTTTGGGCTCTGTCCTCAAGAGGCTGTAATCCAAATAGATGAAGAGAGAAGGACAGTGAGGGAAAAGGCAGAGGAAAAGGAGAGGGTTTCCGTGAGAAAATCACGTGAATGTGTGCATGCAAGTGCATGGATTGCAGCTTCTCCAAGTGTTTTGTTATTGAGAGGGTATAAGCCAATGCTCTAAAAGAGCACTCCAAGAGGGATGAGTGGAGCTGAGGGAAAATGCATTGGAGCATTGAATCATCTTTAAATCTCATCATGTACTTTAGCTCTGCATGGCTGGCCCACAGATTGTATTTTTGGGCCACTGCAATAGTGCAGTAAGAGAAGCACTGGGCACTGCTGGTCTAGAGCTAATTTGAAAAAGACAAGTTTTAAGTTAAGCATTTCTTTCATTCTTGCTTCTTATTGACTGACAAGGATGATGGAAGCTGGAAGCATTCTTGCCCTGTTTTTTGGGTAGCAGTGGTTTTGCAGAGAGTTTGTACCCTCCTACACACTGGGAAAAGCCAGAGAACATGTAACTCAACATGACTCAAGGGCTTATTTGTGTTACTGAATGTGTCCTCTTGCATTAGTACGTAGATTAATCAAGAGCCAGTCTAGGAAACATCATGAATGTGCATGCTAACTGTTAATGCTTTGTTGTTTAATGAATACTCCAAATAAAGTGGACCAAAGGGGTAAGTCCAGTTTGTATCTCCAAGAACAACAAAGTACTGGTATATTGTGGTGACAAACCACTTAAAAATGCATCAAGCCTCATCTCTTAATTCCTTAAGCAGTTCGCTCCCTTGCATAGACGGGCTTTGTTTCATGCTTCAAAGTTCATTTCAGTTCATTCTTGAATATAATGCAGCTCCTCATAGGCTCCTCAATAATAAATACACCAGAATAAAACTTAAATGATAAAATAGACTCTATTCTGATCAGAATTAGACCAAAGCATTTGCTGTCAAGCTCAAGTGGGGGAAATTCGGTGTTAAACTTTATGGTTCTATTAGCATTTTAATGAAAAGACTTCCCAGGCATTCCCTAAAGGTAAAGAAATGAGCTGTCTCTTAAAAACTATATTTTATTGAGAGATGCAACCCAAGATGCAATAAGTGCACTCCTGGGTAAGGAAAAGGACAGTTTGGGCCAAGGCTAAAATTACAGTCAGCGAAGAAGCATACATTTGCTTCTTTCACCTGCTAATAATGTGTGATTTTCCACATGTTAGCCATAACCAGCTGAAGTGGAGTTTTATTCGGCATGAATATCTGCTTCTCATTGTTCTGCGTGAGCCATGCCAACTTTTTTTCTTAAAAACTAGAATTGTATTTTAAAAATTTGATTGTAAGTCTCTGTCCACCCTACCTGGATTCTAGCATATGCAGCCCTTGACTGTAGATAGAATAATGGTGCATGTGAAAAATTATTCAAGATTTCTTGACTGAAGTCTTCTGGGAGATCTTGAAGTGACAACTGCCCAAATGTCAGGATGATGTTTCTCCCTTCAGATAAAGCAACTGAGGCTGAGTTACTTTTCACTGCACAATCTCTGCTTGCCCCAATGCAAATATATTTTTCACTTGGTATGTGTCTTGTAATTGTTAGTGATGTGTATTTTCTGTCAGTGTTAATCAAAAAATTGTAATTAATGGAACAGGTAATGATGTCCTCTTTGAGACATTTGGGCTCTGATTCAGTCCTGTGAACTCTGCCATTTATTTCACCATGTCTAGATTGCACTGGATGTCATTTTCATTTCAAAATAAGTATGTTGATGACCTGATCTTTTGATATAGTCACATAAAGTGAATGTCTGTAGGACCTGCCAGTGCCCTACAATGTGGTTCTGTGCTCTTGGCACCTGTGCCATGTACTGAATGTTTCTGGAACAATGTGAAAATGCCCATCCTTGGGATGCACAGCTCACATCTTCAGTAATATCAGAATGAGAAAATATCTTCCTTGATTACTTAGTCAAATTAAGTGAAAAAAGACCCAACTGGAGTGGGCATAGAGAGCTAGAACATACTAGCACTGAAAATTACTTTAATAATTACCTCTTTCAGAATATTTATATAATAATTAGATTACCAACCATTTGCAAATGGTTGCAAACTTGATGTCCTCTTCTCCAGCAGAAATTCGCAGCAGCATTCTTAACTGCAAGACAAGTTCTTTGGGCTTTTGGTTTCAGTTCTCTTTTGTTTTCATCTAGTATGAATCTGCACAGCTGTCAGTAGTGGAGGTCCCACTTTTGGACACTTGTTCCTGCTGCCTTCTCATGTCAGCAGCAAATATCCTAAAGTCACAAAATAAACGGACTTGTAGGGCTCGTCTAGCAGAAAATAAATTCAGACTTCTGCCCTACTTGTACCTACATGGTGATATGATGTGTTAAAGTGGTTTTATGCTGGCACCTGAATACTCTGAAAACAGAACTATATCTGGGTCCTAGGCTCTGTTTTGGGAAACTTAATTAAGGATTGGCATTACATTCCCAAAATAACTCCCTGATAACAAGTTGTGTTCCCCAGAAAGCTGACCATCTGAATTACAAAAAGTGTGGGTGATGGGATATAGTCAAAGGCCATGCAAATATGTAAATAAAACCTGTGTAAACACGGGGCATTCTTATTTTGCTTTCTCCATAACTGTAATAATACCATGTTTTGAGTTGTAGGCGAGACCAGACTGGATAGGGCTTTCAGCAACCTGGTCTAGGGGAAGGTATCCCTGCCCCTGGCAGAGGGATTGGAATGAGATGATCCCTTCTGATCCAAACCGTTCTGTGATTTTATGTGTTTCCTTGTAGGCAGAAGAATGCATAGCCGCAGAAGACTATAATCAAAAAAGCAGACTATTAGCAAGGCTTCAAATGCAGGGAAAGGGTGATGATAAAAGGTAACTTAACTTGCAAAGATTTTTCCAGTCATAAGACACCAGCTGAAATGTGCTGTTATGAGTTGAAAAAAGGATGTTTTATTGATGTCTTGTTTTGAAAGACAGGTGTTTGCCAAGAAAGGCGGGAACCTCCCTTGGAATGGAAAATAAGACCCCCTACCCTCCAAATTATAAATTGGAAATTATAGCGTTTTCAGGTCAAGATATGGCAAATGGAATAACAGCTCTTTACTAGAATATACATGTGTATATATATATGTATAACAAGGTAAACAAACAACAACAGCAGCAGCAGCAACAAACAAAACAGAACCAGAAACCCAGTAGCAGCTGTGTCTCTGCCGCAGGCACTTTCCCCTTTGGTGCAGTTCCGGTCACAGCCGGCAGGGGCGCTGGTGGCTCCCGGCCGGGCAGGGCGGGTGCCATGATTCCCCCGCGGCTGCAGGGGGCGCTGTGGCGCGAGCTCGGCCGCCTCTCCACATGGTAATGGCGGCTCGGCCGGCGGGAGAGAGAGAGGCGAGAAGGAGCTTTCCTTTGCAAACTCACAGGAAGGAGCTGCTCTCAGTGCCCCTCCGGGTCGTGTAATGGACTATAGCAAGAACCTCGGAGCAGCAGGCTGGAACAGCCGAGGCGAGCACACCCAGGGTGGCAAACAAAGTGCAGCAAGAACTGGGAAGCCGTGCCAGGAGCCGCGGGGTCTGGTGGACACAGGATGTTGGGTTAAAGTGTAGCAAAAAGCCTGAAGCAGCGGCAGAAGCAGCAAGGCTGGGCAGCGGCAGCCGGGCTCCCACAAGAAGCCGAGAGATGCTCCCTCTGGAGGGGTCAGAGTCCTGGGTTTTTCCCAGAGGCACCCAAGCAGATGGTGAGGGTCCTTTCCAGTGAGGTTGGGTGTTGAAAAGGTCCCAGTTAAAAGCAGCCACTCTTACGAGCAAAGGCTCACCCATGGTAAGTAGAAGCAGTGAAGGACAGAACTCCACAGTGGCACTGAATTCTCCCTGCAGCAGCAGCAGCCCAGCACCAAGACCACGACTATCTCCTCTCCGAACCCAAGAGCAAGAGAGAGGAGGGCTCAGCCCAGCCCCCTGACCCCCCAGCCAAAATCTGAAGGCATCTCTGCACTTCCGAGGAGAAAGCCCCCCAGCAAACTGCACCCTTCCCCTTCTTCCTCCTACCAGCTGTATCTTTTGTCTCTTAAATATCGTCATTATCATCTCTTAGGCAACAAATGGGAGAAAATTCCCTGAGAGAAAAGAAAAAAGAAGAAAAAATCCTAACCTCCAACAACTGACCAGGCAGAAATGGCAGTAGGTAAATAGAAAATGAGGACAGAGTTGTAGGGCAGGCACACCTCTAACAATACAGCCTGGTACCTCAACAGAGTCAAAGTAGCATTTACAGCTCAAAGTGCATACAAAGAGGGTATTAAAAGTGTTTGTGGTTACAGTGAAGCAAACCTTAGAATCCAGACAAGGTCCTGAAAGCCAAGTCGGAGTCAAGATTTGAGCATGATCTTGGCAATAGGTCAAAAAGCACAGGTAGATCTTCAAAGTAGAACACCATGTGATGAAGGCAGAAAGAAAGACAGGGCTTATGCTGCAACCATCGACTTTTAATTAGTTATAATACATTTTGTCTGGTAAAAAGTCATCAGTCATCTGATAACAGGATTTATTGCTGTTCCTTGTGTGGAGAGTGATAAAAAATAAGTGATAGCAGGGAGTATCTATGGGGCCTTGTGCCCAGCCATTCCAAACAACTGTTGCTCTAACAATTTAATTTGAAAAAAAGTAGAAGTTTGTCCTAGAAAAGATTTTACTTTGCACATGGCTAAAATCTTTCTCTGCACAGGCAGGGAAGTTATATATGGTGAGAGCGAATATTTAGACTACCATTATCTCTCATGCAAACTAAAATACACAGTAGTAAATCAGCATCTCCAAAGGATCTGTCCTCAGGCCTGCTCAGTGAGGGCTGCTTGATCTTGAAAAATGTATCTCACCTCTTCAAAAATCACAGAATTGTTAAGGTGGGAAAAGACCTCTACGATCATTGAGTCCAACATTAAGCAAGCCAGTGCCAAGCCCACCGCTAAACCATGTCCCAAGTGCCACATCTACATATCTTTTACATACATCCCGGGATGGTGACCACCAGTTCCCTAAGCAGCCTATTCTAGTGCCTGACCCCCCTTTCGGCAAGAAATGTTCCCTAATATTCAATCTAAACCTCTCCTAGCATGACCTGAGGCTGTTTCCTCTTGTCCTGTTTGCTCATTAATTGGGAAAAGAGACCAACCTCCACGTGGCCACAACCTCCTTTAAGGGAGTTGTAGAGAGTAATAAGGTCTCCCTTGATCCTCCTTTTCTCCAGACTAAACATCCCCAGCTCCCTCAGCCACTCCTTACTGGACTTGTGCTCCAGACGCTTCCCCCCCTCCATTGCCCTTCTCTGGATATGTTCCAGTGCCTCAGTGTCCTTCCTGAATTGAGGGGCCCAGAACTGGACACAGGATTTAGGCTGCAGCTTCACTGATGCTGAGTACAGGGGGACAATCACTGCCCTGGTCCTGCTGGCTGATCCAGGTGATCCAAGTCAGGATGCTGTTGGCCTTCTTGGCCACCTAGGCACAGCCAGCTCATGTTGAGCTGCTGTTGACCAGCACCCCCAGGTCCTTTTCCGCTGAGCAGCTTTCCAGCCATTCTGCCCCTGCCTGTGTTGCTGCCTGGGGTTGTTGCAGCCCAAGAGCAGGACCCGGCTCTTGGCCTTGTTGAACCTCACACAATTGGCCTCATCCCATTGATCCAGTCTCTGTGTCCAGATCCCTCTGCAGAGTCCTCCTACTCTCCATCAGATCAACACTCTCACCTAGCTTGGTGTTGACTCCGTAATGACTGAGGGTGCACTTAATCCGTTTGTCTAGATCTTTTATAAAGCTATTAAACTGGCCCAAATACTGAGCCCTGGGGACCCCCCACTAGTAACTGGCCTCCAGCTGGATTTAACTCCATTCACCACCACTCTTTGGGTTTGGAACCCAGCTGTTTTTAACTCAGCAAAGAGTACACTACCCTAGCCATGAGCAGCCCATTTCTCCAGGAGAATGCCATGGGAAGCAGTGTCAAAGGCTTTACTGAGGTCCAATTAAAAAACATCCACAGCCTCTCCTTCAACCACCTCATGCCTCCATTTCCTTTGTCTAAAGACAAAGTTTGTGGTTTGTAAAGCTCCTTGCTTTTATGGGAATAGAATAGTGTTTCCAGCAGTCACAAGCAAGAAAAGGAAGCCTGGAAATAAAGCTGGTTGTACTAGCAAGGGAGAGAAAGAATGACCAGGGTAACAAATCCCTGAGCACAAGGGATGCACAAATGGGGGAATAGAGGGGTAAAAGAGCACAATATAGTGGTCCCCAGACCATATGCTGACTTGGGGTGAGCCCCTAAAGGTGCAGCATGACCAGCTTTGGGGCTGTGAGGGCATGGGCTGGGTAGCTCCTGTTCTCTCCAAATGAAGGATACCTATCCCTGGGCTGCAGATACCACCTCCAGTGTTCCTCACAGCTAAGGAAGCAAGAGGCAAAGTGACAGAAAAGAGGAGAGTGGAGCAGATAGTGCTAGGAGCTGTAAGAGTTTCACAAAAGGACAAATGGAAGAAAAGGGGGGAAGAGGAGTAAGGAATAACACAGTCTTATCAAGCAAGTTAAACAAGCCTTTTTAATGTCACTTCTTCCTCTGAGCATCCATAGACTAAACAGAATAGGGCAGGAAAAAGCTCCCTAAAAGAGAAAATAGAAGGGAAAAGGATGTGCAACTTATGCTGTTCAAAGGAAATAGAAATTCTGAGTTAGAAATCAAATCTATTGAAAAAGAGGTATTTAGATTAATTTATCTGTAATTTACAGAAAAAAATAAATTGGTGGTTTGCTTATTGCATTTTGTGAGGAATGTGCACAACTGTTGGGCTAATGTAAAAATGGCATTTCAGTAATAATTATGGATATCTTGCTTCAGCCTCATTTAGAAACATGTAATTTAAGGGATAGATGTAGTGCTTATAAATAGTTTAGGTTTGCTAATGTAATAATGAGCAGTTCTCTCATTCTCTCTAGTTTTTTTCCTTTCCTACATGTTTTTGCTTCTGAAGCCTTCTTCTTTTTTTGTATAACTTATTTCCCTTCCTTGCTGCTGACCAAGAGCATTCCCAGGGGCATGCTTTGACACACTTTTATGGTCTTGTGCCCTGGGAGCCCTTTCCCTGTCCCTGTTGCTGGGTGGGAGTCCTGGGCAGGTGTACACAAACAACACTGAGTTGTAACAGGCTTAGGAAGGTGGGTGGATGGAAGTGCAGCTGGCTGAGGAGCTCCTCGCTGGTAGTGAACCAGCAGGAGGGAATGAAGACTGGGGAGAGAGAGAGAAAGAGCTGGGGGAGGCAATGCAGTGTGTCATGGATTAAGTAAAATGAGTGTAGCAAATCTCGATAGTAAGAGATAGAAGACAGTGGTGATAAATGGCGCAAGAGATGAGAAATAAAAGGGTAATCGTATCATGTACACTTAAGTGCTAATGAAGTCCAGGGAAGGAGGAGGAGCTAGGAATGAGAAATTATAGGTACAGCAGTGCTGTACTCCTCTGCAAAAGATCTTCTTCAGACAGATGACTTCCCATGTGCAAGTTCTGCCACTCAGCTCTCCCCAGATTTTTGGAAACTCCAAGTTCTTTGCACTTGCAAAATAAGGGTAAATTAATACTGAAGGAGTGTGAGCCCAGCTGAAGGAAGAAGGCATTATACAGGCTGGGGAACTGCTAGAAAAGACTGCTTTGGGGGCTGTCTCCAGCATTACCTATAGGGCTGCCTGAACCTGTAATATCTGAAGATTTTGTTAGTGTTTTCCTGGTGATTTAAGGGTAACTGGTGTCTCTTTTCACATGCTTTATGGTCTACTAAGGAAGCTCTTCTAACATCTGTCGGGCAATGACTATGAGCCAGGTATCCATAACCTGTAGTATTGATAATGCAAAACATTCTTTAAAAAATTCTGGGGACTTCTGCCCAAGAAAGAGTTTCTTTGCTCTCAGTGAATTCTGATGGAGAAGTGTTGCCACTTAGTGGTCTTTTATCTTACAAAATCTTCTCCTCCCTTGCATCTTTCATTTGTGTTCTTGTGCATAGGCAGGGTAGGTGTGAACTGTTGTTATGTGCTTTATATGTTATCTGAACAAATGTAAACAGCATCCAAACATTAAACTGAAGGACAGAATGGAGCTGAACAAGCTCCTAATGGCTGGAAAGGAACATTTGTCTTTGTAGTGAAATGGTTTGAGGTGCAATCTGCATGTGGCAGTGGCTTCCTGCATTAAGTCTGCAAGGAGAATGAAAAATCTTCTTCAGAAGTAGGGACAAAGTACATGCAGCATAACACCAATGCATTTCCATTTTTTGATGTTGAAATCATTTGTTAGTGTGACTTTTGCTCTTCCTTGTTATTGGTGGGGAATGTTTCCAAATATTGGCAGTGTCTTAGATTCTTTGCTTTGAACTGCAAAACTGGTAACATCTCGGTGCTGCCAACATCAAGCATTAGCTTAGAGGTCTCTTAGTGAAATATTGAACATGAACCAACACAGAGAATAAGGCACTCAGGGCAGCCAGTAAAAGCAGTGTTTCATGTGTAGTGGATCCTATAATCTATGAAAAAAGTTGCTCTAAAATATATTTCCTTCTCAATTGCAAAATTGCAAAGAAAAACTTAGAGTCAATAGGATTTGAGTCGTTTTCTGTGACGCCTTTTTTTGGATTGGTTTCACCTGCAGGCTTATTGCTTAGTAACTGTGTGGACACACCAGGATCAGGCATCTGGTGCATCTTTTTGCTCTCACAGAAGAAAGTGGAAATGAAAATTTCCCCTGAAAATCTGATTGAAGCCAAATTGCCTTTAGAAGGCAGGGGCAAAAAGGAGTTTGGGAAAGAGAGATCACTATAGGTCTTCTTAATGGGTAGCTAACTCATTTATGTGAGGTAGAACAAATAAAGTTGGGACACAGATCAGCATTTGAGATCCAAGTACAGATACACTTACCTTAGTATGGTGTCTCGGTTTGGACAGGTGTTTACCAAGAAAGGCAGGAGCCCCCCTTGGAACGAGAAATGTAAACCCCCTTCCCTCCAAATTATTATACTTTTGAAATTAAGGGGCTCTCGTATGGTAAATGTGGAAAGTAGGACTTGATTTCCTCAAGATGTGAAGAACACCCCCTTCTCCTTGCTTCAGAGTGAGCCAAATTGTTTTCCCAATGCATCAATTCCCCAGACCAAAGTTGTCAGAGAGAGGTTATAGGTGGGAAAGGAGGGTAGAATAGAGCATTTAAAATAGGAGGAAACTGCCAATGTAAAGTTGAGAGGCAGATGCCTGCCCATAAGGACCTTGTAATGTTGCAGGGTGGGAAGTTCCCTTAGTGCTGGTGTGTGACTAGCCAGGTTGTAGCCATGTACCCAGCTTGCAGCTTGTAACCTTTGTATCACCGTAGTGAAGGATATCTACATGCACATGATAGGTCCATGATAATGTGGGATTTAGGGGTTTTTTGGAGTTTTTGGCCTTTTTGAGTTGTTTTTAAGCACACAAGAAGGAGAATACTTCCATGTGATGGCCACCACATCCCTCCTGTCTGAGTTATGGCCCTCTGTAAAATAATGAAAGACCTTTTATGTATCCTGTTATGGTTTTCCTTTCATTCAGTGACCAGAGCTGGTTACTCAATTTCAGTGTCCACTACAGCAATCTCCAAAAGCAGTTAAAATAAAACTCATTACTGTGTGTATGTGATGTGGTATGTTTAGAATCCTGAGAATGTGCTGCAATAAAACTTCTGCTAGCTTTCCCTCTCCATGGCAGCAGATAACAAAATTTCCACTGTGTCTAAGAAACTGAAAAGATGAATCCCCACAGACTGGGGATGATTGTTTTTTGTCTGCTAAGTAGTAGTTATTTATTTGTGAGAGAAACCCAGAAGTCACCTCCAAAGGTGAAATCTGTATTTCTTGAAGATGAAAAAAAGCATTCTGTGACTGATAAAAGGCGGAGTTTTCTACGAACGTGGTTTTATATTTTTCCCCACCCTTTATTTTACCACATGGTTCTTCTGAGCAACATGGAAATACCTTTAACTCCTTTTGTTCCTGGGATGCACTGTCCTTCACAGAGGTTGGGCTAGTGTTTGTATAAAGCTGCTTATGCTGGGAAATCTTGCCTAGTGCAGTGTGGCCATGGCTGAGATAGCACAGGACTTATTAATACTTCACATCGAGTAAACAAGGCAGCTCATATCCATTGTTACTACTTACATCCAAAGGTAGTACAGCATCCTCAGCTGACAAAGGCCAGGTGAAAAACAGGTTTGCTCTCTGTGAAAAGGACTTTTTTTCTCTAGAAGTGCAGAAACACTGTTTCTCAGTTCTTGAGGGTTGCTCTGCAGAGAGGCTGTATATAAATATTGGATAAAGTGGGAATCCCCTGTGCCACAGTTCATCCCGGATGCTAGCAACCAGAGGTATTTGGAGGGGACAGAGGAGGTAAGGGATGGCCTGGCTTGGTTTGGTTGGAGTCTTGCTTGGTTTATTGTTACAGTGTAGTTGTTTCTTTATGGGTCATTCATTTTCCCAGTGCATGATAATCTTCTTTGTTTTCTTACATCATGAATAACGTCGCTGCACTTTGACATCACTTGCCTCCCAGAAATGTTAGCTTTTGTTGTTACACTTGGAGAGTTTGTGACAGCTGTTTCAAAGAGAATTCTGCTGAATAAATTGACAGCCACATAAAGTATCTGTAGTGAAGCACCTGGATTGGGTTTTTTTTTAATTACCTGTTTGAGCACATTGAAAGACATACCTCTCTGGTGCTGTTGGTTTTCTGTTAGAAATCCAGTCTTACTCAGTAGAATCCGTTAAAAATACGAAGTAGCTATTCCACCTTCCTTGCCTAACTACCTCGAAAAGAAACAAGTGCCAACCTCACAACCAGAGACATTGTCCTGGCTATGGGGCAGACAAGAAAGAGAAAAATATTTAACAGAGTCCCATCCCCAAGGCTGTTTTATAGAAATTATTCCTCTGTTGTAAACCTCCATCTTCATGGAGTAGATGTTTGATGCATGCAAAAGGACAATGCTTGGGTTAGGGTGGCACTCAGACCAGTTGGGGTTGATAACTAAAGCCAGGTTAGTTGATACTAACCTGAGGTCTGCTCTTGGCACCATGGATCAGAAATACCAGAGAATCCACTTACATATCCTTTTTGAGCTGTAACACCTCACAGCACCTGCAGTAGCGCATGAAACATCTTGCTGAGTGTATTGTATTAATCTCAAAATGCCCTGAGGGTTGATTGTATCCACAAAGTTATATTCAAATGAAAGCTGTGCAGCCACCATACAGGAGTAGCAAAGCACTCTTGTCACTTTTGTTTCAAAATAAGCCTCCAAAACAACTTGGCACCTTACTAGATTTTCAAGTTGTGGACTTTACTAACAAGTGATGATAACAAGAGGAGCAGGCTCCAGCTGGGCAGCTAGCACAAGTGTCACCACCTCGTTCTCCCAGTGGTCTCCCTCCAGTGCAGAGTGGCTCTCAGCCACTGTCCATTGGCCAGGGCTGAAGTTTTGCCCAGTGCTGAAATGTTGCTGCCTGTTGTCAGCTGCTTACTGTGTATCTGAAGTGGGAAAAAGCCTCCTGCTGGAAGTGCTTAGCACCTGCTTTTACAGATACCTGGCTTCTTCCAACCTGAAGGCCTATCCAGGGAAAGGGTGACTGGTAATAAGCATGGAAGATTCAGTCTCAGTCTAGCAGAACTTTAGGATCCTTTGAGATAAAGGATACTGTATGTGATTGTTACTAACTATTTGTTTGAGTTCTGCACAAAGGCAGTTAAATCAACAGAGCGACCAAGAGGTGATCCAGGATGTTTGCAGGTTTTCAGAGTGCTGTATTTTGTGCTTTCCGGCATCACTTAAAAAGCATTCTCTAGCCTGTGGTTAAGAACATAATCTTCCAAATGTGAAAGGAATCTAAATCGGCACAGAACAACTTGTCAGAATCAGCACCCAGTCTGCAGCAGGAGCTTGGGAGGGATGTGAACTGCCTTTGTTCTTTGCAGTGGGGGTGTTAACGCTGAAGTTTATGATAATGTGCTTGCCAGCATTGTTAATTATTCTGCTGGAAGGAAGGAATTGGAAAGTCTGCACAATTTGCTGTCAGTAAGGGGCTTGTTTTGGCATTCCAGTTTGGCATCTCAAATAGGGGGTGTCTGGGAGAGTCCTGTTTTCTTGGGGGATATGTGAGGCTGTGGGAGGGGCTCTTTTCACTCCCTGATTTGTGTCTTCATTCCTCCTTGATACAAATAGGATTCTTCTGGAAACTTGGATGAGCAAGCTCTCAGTGCTTATGGTCTTAAAGAAATTATTTTTTTCCACTTGATCCTCATAACTGTGAAGCTCATTAACCTGAATGGCTCAATTAGCCAAATGCTAACATGCTTCCAGCACTGCTGCTACTGTCACTGATGCCACTTCAAAAATGTTGTGTTTCGTGCATATGCTTTAAATGTGCCACTTCTGTTTTTCTCTGGGAGAAAAGATCAAGCATATGCACTAAAAATATAGATATATATATCCTTGCAGTAGTAACTGAGATAATACTGAGTAGTACCTGCCATAATATGAACTTACTTCAATAACTTCAATAGTTTGAACAGCAATCTGACTCTGAGGTATCTGGAGTAAGAAACTTTGACTGTAGAGTGAGAGGGTTACTGCAAATAGCAGAATGAAATACATGTGCTTCTCTTTGTCATGGTGTTATGGAATCTTAGTTTTATTTAAATATTTTAAAGCGCATTTTGAAATAGCTGTATAGAGGTAAAACTTGTTGGTTTCAGTCATTTTTTGTCTGTTGCTTGTTGCTGTTTAGACCCTCAGCTGAGATGTTACATCTTGTTTACATCACAGTGCCCATGCTCAGGACAGTGGTCATGTCAGTTCAGGACAGTGATAAAGGAAAGCCTGATTTTGGGCACAGTGCATGACTGTACAGGCTGATTGTGAGCATTACATTGATGTGGGGTCTGATCAAAACAGGCATTGCTTTTATCCAGTTTCACAACATGATTTTAATGATGGAGGTCTTGGCAATTATTATTGTTGGGTAACTGCCTGAAGCATTAATTTCTTTCGTTTATCCAGTGAAGCTGTAAAATGAGCATAATCAGACAAACTAGTTTCCAAAGACATGGTGTATAATTTGAGTGTTTGATGTGATTTCTCCATACCTGACCAACAAGACAGAATGCATATGATTTGTTTGGATTAGCTTTTCCTCTCTTTTTCTTAAAAGAATAAATTCATCTACCCCCTTTTTGTACCTCAGGGCTATTCTGTGTTACCAGCCTCTTTCCCAAGTGTTCCAGGATCTCTCTCAATGCAAGCTTTTGTTTTAGAAAGTAAAATAAAAATGGGAAAGAATGTTTCTGTTCCTTGGGTTATGAAAATAAGAATCCAAATGTCAGTTGGTACACTTACTGATTCTTCCAAATATTCAATGTGAGCCGTCCCAAGTAGTAGAAGTTATGCTGTCTAAACACCATCCTGTGTAAAATGAAGCTCTCGAGGGCAGAGGAAGATGGTTTACCACAAAAGTTGATGTCCATTTGCGTTCATCTGTCTCTAGAAATGAGGATGCTGGATGAGTCTCTGCTTTTGCCTACCTCTGCTCTCCTGAAGCTTTGCCAACTCTTTTGAAGCCTGACTCTGCTCCCACTGTTTCCTGTGGGGAAAGACAAAACTTGAAGGCATTTGATGTAGACAACAAGCTTGCTCTCATTTTTTTTCAGGTAAACAAAGCTAAGTATCTGAGAGCCTTGCCCAAGAGGTGCATTGTCAGGTAGTTTAAGAAGTAATCTGGTTTGTGTGTGTTAAACCTCCTGCAGTATGTGCTGTAGCAATGATCAGGAGCAGCCAGCCAGAACAGTGTTAGGTGGTACCAGCCACAAAAGGAAGGACCCAACCCTGCGAGTCAGAGCTGAGCAGTGAGGGCAGAACAAAGCTGTCTATGCTCTGAATTTCCAAGTCTGCAGTAGCAGTTGCAAGAAATATTTTTACCTTTAACTTGTCTGGCTCTCTCTTGACCTTTCTCTCTTGATGTGCACTCTTGCTAACCATTTAGTTAGCAAGGGGATTGGGGAAACCACAGCACAGTGGATGTTAAGGCTTTCCATTCATCCCTCACTCCAGCCATGCCACTCTGCAGAACACTGCATGTGGAACAGCCTACTGGCATTTCTTACAAGGCCTGTTGCCATTTAAGTTTACCTCCATCCCACAAACCAGGTTCTGGTATTTCTGCACTGCAACACTTTCTCTTAAACAAAGGGTAAAAAATACTTCTACAATGTGTCAAAGCACGACACTGATGTCAGCCTTCCTCATCTATTTCTGTTACAGGCGATCTTTTATTTGAGCTCTTCATAACACATATAAAGGGCAGAAGCAGTGGGAAGGACTTCCATGTGCTCAGCAGTGACTCAAACCTTTGTGCAGTCTGGTGCATTTGCAGGGGCAAATATGGATGGAGTAAAACTTCATTTCTGACTTGACTTGTTCCTGTGTTTTGTGTTCCAGTCTCAAGTAATCTCTTTTGTGGGGCAGGATGGAATGTAACTGTTCAGTTATGATGGAACTATTAATACCACACCATCTTATCTTCTTGTCAACTCCACTGTAGCTGATAGAGGGTATGGGTCACATTTATTTGTTCCGCATTGGTAAGTTTAAAGAAATGAGATGGGGATTTCTTGTTGTGTACTTACCTTGAAGTTTACTGGTTTGAGGTCCAGAGGATGCACTGATCTCTGAAACACTCATTGTGTATTGCGTGTCCCCAGAGAAGGGAGGGACAAAGATGCAGTGCTTGGGTGCAGCACTGCTCTCTGCACAGGGTGTAGCTCCCATTATCTGCTGGAACTGCTGTGAAAAGCCACCAGCTCCTAACTGGGACACAAGGAGCCACTCAGGGCAGGTAGTCCTCTCTTCCCCCAGGCCAACTCACGGCTCCGTGAACACTGGCATTAACCAAAATCTTGAAGAAGGTTGTGATGTTTTACACAGATTCCTGCCCCACACCCAATCCCTTTTGTGATGTGCTCGATTCTGAAATGATCCCATCCAGTGCCATTCCTTGGGGGCATGCCGTCAGCATCAGGCACAGCTCAGATCTTGCAGTGGGTTTCAGTGAAGAGAGCTGGGTGCTGGTCACCCACGGGATCCCAGGCTGAGTCAGTCAAACAGCTCGTTTCTGTGTGTTTTCCAGTGCATCTCCCCTTGATCACACCTCGCCTTTTCTTGTGCTTTATCTCACCGCACCCCAGTACAGTTATTTATCTAACCAGTTTAGGGATAGGTGCTTTGTATTTTCTGGGAAAAGATGGAGAGACATGTCTAGAGCTGAGTTCTGAACATTGCATAGAAGTAAAATAAAGGAAGGTACATGCTCACCTCTCCCCACAAACTTTAGACTATAAACTGAGCTAAAGAAAATGAGTTGATTCCTTGCCTGGTGGCCAGTTCTGATTTGTTGTAAGGCTGTGCACAGAAACATTGCGGCTAAGAGCATGCCAGGCTTTGTTTGCTGGTTGGTTGGATATTTATGTCAGGTTGCCAGGCAAATTCGTATACTGCTATGCTGCAGGCAAAGTCTTGGGGGTGGGGGAGATGAGTAAACATCTTAGAAAGATCTAAAGGTGTAGGAAGAGATTTGGAGAAAAAGAATGAGGAGCTGGGTTTGCAAGTTGTAAAACTTGCATCTATTTTTGTCTTCTGTTGCTGAAGCAGAGGTATCCAGAGCTGAGCTGTTCTGCAGCGCTGCCAGCTTCACATCTGTGCTGCTTTGTACCCTTGTGCCATGAGCAGGCAGCATCTCATGGAAAACTTCACAAACTAGTTGGTCCTTGAGATGTGATTTGAGTTTGTGTCACTGCCTGGACAAGTGCATGTTTATGGACTCCTGCATGCTCCAAGCCTGTAATAGTTTCAGTTAAAGTCTCTTCTGCCAGCGCAAACCACAAAAAAGTAATTAAATAGACAATAAATCTCTCTGTGCTCCATGAAACAGTTCCCTTTCTCACCCTTAAATGCCTTCTTTCTCCAGCCTGTGTGTCACTCCTCAGGTTCAGACCTGCAGTTTATGATACAGGGTGATTTTTTAATCACCATTTGAGTGCCTGGGAAAAGCTGGTGACTCCCTCTGTGTTTGCAAGCGTGTGCTGTGATTTACTGGAAGACAGTGTGCAAGCCAAAACAGTGATGTTCTGAAGGAAAAGTTAAATCAGGAAACAGAAGTAAAGGCCCATATAAATCTTTTATATATTTAGTTACCAAACAGCATCTCGTTTGTCAGCAACACATATAGCAACCACAAAACAGAGCTGCCCCTTGCTTTTAGCTACTGTCTATGCCAGGGCATTCTGTTCTTGTATTCACTCTCAGAAATAGCTGAAATGATTATAAATATTTTTGAGAAAACAGCAGCTTTTTTTTTTTTTTTAGCAAGTATAATTGCTAGATAAACTGAAAGGTTGCAGAATGCTGAGGTTTAGCACTTTGCTGGACAAGCTGTGTGCATTTTTGAGACAAGCAGCATATGGGAGATTGTCAGCAAACTACTATCAAAGACATTTGTGAATCACAGCATTGAAGAGTTTTGAAAGGGAAATCATGTTAGGTAATCACAGCCTTTGCACATCAGTGAAAGCATGTTTTTCAGTTATTGCTTGAGTCCTTTCTCAGACTTGGTTGAAAATCAGTTTGGTTTCATTCTCTTTTGATTTGGAAATTAGAAATTTGTATTTTCAATCTATCATTATTTCTCTTTCGGAAAAAGGAAGGGAGTTTATTTGACAGTTGAGTTGCAAGAGATTCACGTTCTCTAAGAATGTAAGAAACATTCTTTACATTTTGTTTAAAGTTGTGAAATGCAAGAAAGTTGAATCCTTATAGCTACTGAACAGATCCTAGGTCAGGTACATGGAGTTAGTTTGCTTTCAGCAGAAATAAAGCAGTTTCTTGTGTGGGAAGACTAGATGAACAGGAATTCTTATGGAAACAAATTCTGGAAATAACCAGCCCAGGAGAGAGGTTTATTTATGAAAGCTCATAATGAAATGGAAGATAACAAGTTAGCATGTGATACAATCTGGAGAGATGAACCTGTACTTGAGATTTGACAACACTACTCTTAAAAATATTTATTGCAGCAATTTAAGTAGAGAGTACCAAGAGAAATAATGTTTTATTTGTCACTTGGCCTTCACTATAACATAGAAACAAGTAATTTAAATAGTAAAGGTTCCAGTGACTATCTTGCACATTAATATTCAACTTAGGGCACACCGAGACAGTGCTTAAGTGTTCTTCCTTGGCCTTGAGTGGAAGGCTGGGTGTTTGTACACCCTGTTCTGTCACTGTATTTTCCTTGATCTGCACCTCCAAGCAGTATCCACAGTGTACCCTTGGATATCTTGGGACAATGTCGCTGCTTATGTTCATCGACAAACCAGGTAGGTTAGAAGCAGGATTGTTCTGTATCTGGACAAAATGATTTCTGTTATCTTCACTCTGAATATATGCAAATTTACAGATGTATTCCTGCAAAGGAGCAGGTCCATCCTGGGGCAGTAATTGGATTGTAATTACTCGAACAACTGTTACATGCCTTTCATCATAGGAAAGACAAGGCTTATATCCATAACAGACAGTATGAACAGCATCTCCTGCTAAGACTCCAGTACCTTGAAGCATTTGTTGAGACGTGAATGTCCTGATGCCATTTGTATCCAGAACTAATTAGAGACCTTTCCAATTGTAGGAAGTTCAACAAGGGCAAGTGCCAGATTCTGCACCTGGTGTGGGGCAACCCTGGATGTACAGACAGACTGGGGAATGAGAGGCTGGAGAGCAGGGCTGGGCAAAGGGACCTGGGAGTCCTGGTCGATGGAAAGTTGAATGTGAGTCAGCAGTGCCCTGGCAGCTAGAAGGACCAACTGTGTCCTGGGGGGCATCAGGCACAACATCACCAGCCGGACAAGGGAGGGGATTGTCCCGCTCTGCTCTGCACTGCAGCGGCCTCACCTCACATGCTGGGGGCTGTTTTAGGTGCCACAATATAAAAAAGACATTAAGCCATTAGAGAGGGTCCAAAGGAGGGCCACAAGGATGGTGAAGGGCCTTGAGGGGAAGCTGTATGAGGAGAGGCTGAGGTCACTTGGTCTGTTCAGCCTGGAGAAGAGACTGCGAGGAGACCTCATAGTGGTTATAGCTTCATCATAAGGGGGGAGGGGAAGCGGAGGGGCAGGCACTGATCTGTTCACTTTCCTGACCAGTGATAGGGAGGAAACAGCCTGAAGCTGTGTCAGGGGAGGTTTAGGTTGGATGTCAGGAACAGGTTCTTCACCCAGAGAGGCGGTTGAGCAGGTTGAACAGGCTCCCCAGGAAAGAGGTCACAGCACCAAGCCTGACAGAGTTCAAGAAGTTATTTGTACAGTGCTCTCAGGCACAGGGTGGGATTCTTGGAGTGGTCCATGCAGAGCCAGGAGTTGAACTCTATGACCCTGATGGCTCCCTTCCAACTAGCATATTCCACGATTCTGTGATAGAAATTCCTTCAGTGCAGTAAGAGGTCTGCATGTCAAAGGACAAAACTTGTCTTTAAAGGCTTTTTTGTTTTCCTTTCTTCTTTTCTTTTTATTTCCTTCCTGTTGAAGATAGTGGTAAAAATCTTCATTTGAAACAGTATCTCCTTAATTTTAAGCTGATAATGAATAAAATGGTATTTATCTTGTGGACATTGATAAAACTGTACATATTAGCTGCTTTTAATGACTTTATACTTTCTGACACTTTTTCTTTCCTTTTCTTTGTTCTTCTTCATTACTAAGGACTAAACAAAATATTTTGCTTTACTGACAGAGCTTCTGATCCTGCAGTATTTCTTTTGCAAGGAGACTTGCTTTGTAGCTGTTAGGCATAGAGCTGCGTTAGTCAATCACAAATACGTTTGCATCCCATAGTTCCATTTGAGCCCAGAACAGAAAGCAGTCAGTGTGGGTGAAGATCAAGAAGTGGAGAAATCAGAAATTGCACCATTTCCCAGATCAAGATGAAAGCATTGTCAGAGGCCAAGGAGAGATATTATTTGATGGTACAGCTGAGTGCCAGGGAGTGCCCATGGGGAGGAGATGGGGTCAGGGACAGGCAATAGGGAGGGGACCTGGAGTGCTACTGTAGCAGGAACAGGGCAGTCCCTTCCCTCAGGCACCGAGCTGAGCCAGGCACTGGGGCACAGAACCTGCCAAGGTGCTTTGTGAATGGAAACCTGCCAGCAGTGCTGCGGTTTAAGCCCAGCCTGTCTGAGGCTAAAAGGCTGAAAGTGAGCTTCTGGTGTATAACCTCCAACTTGAAACATCTGTGTGTGGCAAAACTTGAAGTATTCTGTAGCCTTAGATCCCACTAGCTCTAAATGCAGAGCTTGGGGTTGCTTCCTACAATTACCTGAGATTGTAATTTTTTTATTTACTGTCATTTTTTAAATGCTTTCCAGGAAAAGACATTAGAAACCAAGAGCTGGCTAGTTAAATTTTAAAATACTAAGCTATGTCTTTCCATGTGGTTTCCCAGCAGTAGTCTGGTAATATAACAGGTCTGATTTCCAAGCTCCTGCCTCAGTTTTACATGCTGGAATCAACCATCTCTCACATTCCCACTTCCCAGATAGGCAAAGGATTTATTAAAACTCCAGATTGTGGATGCTGAAATGCTGTTAGCAGGGAAATTTTCTCTTCTTGCATTCATTCTGTGAGAACTTTTCCTTTGCTGTGTAAGCTATGTAAACAATAGATAGGGTTTTTGTAAATAGCATTCATATCTGGTATCTTCTGACCTTGTGTACATTATATTAGGAAAAAACATTTCTAAGTGGGTGTCTGAGATTTTGACCAATCACCCTAGGAGAAGTGTAAGCACTGTTCAATTGCTTTATAGAACTAGAATATATAAATGGCATTGTAAATTTAATAAATAATTCATTTCCTCGCTCTGACTCCTGCCTTGCTGCATCGCTGAACCCCTGCTTGGAAGCCCACACCAGCTACCTCCTTGGATGGTTCGAGTCTGTTCTTCTTGTCACAGTTCTGCTTAATATGTTGGCATTATTAAAAATCTAAACAAGATTGCTCCTTGGTGTGACTGTGGGTTTCTCTATCTGGTTTTGAGCTTTTGCTGTCTGTCCTCTCTCACAAGCGTGAGCCTCACAATCTTAAAGAACAAAATGCGCACAAGAAAGGGAAAATTCAGCAAGGAAGTGATTCTGCAACTACAGAAAACAGGACAAGGTGAACCACTCTTAATTTATTTTGGGGGGAGAAGAAAAAATCTTTTCTGGATACTCTTTTTTTCAGGTCAGTAAAACATTTTGTCAGGCTTCATCCCTATTTTTCTACATACATAGGCAAAGAAATTCCTAGGAGTCTCCCTGAATGAAACACTGCATCATCTGAAGGCACTGGTCTTGGACAGGAATGTCTGATAGTGAAAATTTGTGTTGGAGCAAATTTCATCTTAATTTACATGAAGGATAGATCCCTCATGTTTGAAGGAGTAAATCTAGTAAAACATTCCAAAATAAATAACACTGCGGTCACTCTTAGGTATGGGCTTCATTTTGGATCCCCTCTCTTAGTCCCTTCTAGCACAGCCTTCCAAGAGACAGGCGAGAGGATGTTCCCACCACAGTACTGAAGGGACTGCCAGGCAGCTGGGCTGGGCGGCTGTATGAAGTTACTAAAAAATCCATTGCAGAAACAACTGTATATTTTAAAAAACAAACAAACAAACAACAAAAAAAGCATCTGGCTTGTATAATTTTACAGCTCAGGTATCAGGAGGTGCAGATTTATGTTCAGAGATCAGTGCAAGACAAGTGGAATCTATCTGGAGAGTAAAGCCACCTTTTAGGCAGGTGTATCTGGAGAGTTGTATAAAAGGCTCTGGTTAAGCCTGGAATTCAAATTGTTCTTTGCAGATATTTTAAGCAATGGATGGAGGTTAGATGTGAATTCTCAGCCCCTCCTCTCATTAAGGCAGACAGATTTACTGCATTTTGAATGTGTCCATTCCAGAAGGTAAAATTTTACTGGATTTTCAATTTGTCTCCATCCCAGGGCTCATGTGATGCTTCTTCCCTCCTTCTCATCCCTGCTGGTGTCAGAGATGTTGAGGAAATATTACAGAATCAGAGTGGTTTGGATTGGAAGGGATCATGAAGATTACCTTGTTCCAACCCCCTGCCAAGGGCAGGGAGAGACACCTTTCATTAGAGCCAGTTGTTCAAAGCCCCATCCAGCCTGGACTTGAATACTTCCATGGCTGTATGGGGCATCCACAGCTGCTCTGGGCAACCTGTTCCAGTGCCTACCACCCTCACAGGGAATGAATTTCTTCCTAATAACTAATGTAAACCTGCCCTCTGTCAGTGTGAAGCCATTCCCACTTGTCCTGTCACTAGATGCCCTTGTAAAAAGTCCCTCTCCAGCTCTCTTCTATTCGGTACTTTATCATTTATGCTACCATGGACTAAAGCTCAAAGGGAAATTTTTTTTTGAATAGCTTGCCATCAACAAATGACATGTTGCTCGTTGGGGTATCTGACATAAGGTGGGAAAAGTTTTTGCAAGATGGAAAAGTCATTTTTGAGGTGAACTGTTAGGAGTTAATTCCTCAAGTAAAGCTCTGTAATAGAAAATGGACAGAAAAATTGGCTGCCATTGGGTTGCTGATTTTGTTACCTCTTTAGCTCTCAGAGAGGGAATAGGTTATTGCTCTTTTTGGATTGACCAGCTTGGACTTTTCAGACAACAGATGAGGTAGGCAATGTTTGGAAGTGGGGATTGAGGAAGGAGAGTGGCAGGGAATGATCCCATAGGCTTTACCTAGCACTGGGCAGGTAGTGACTGCGTGTGTGACAGTGCTGCTCTTGCGTGGTGCCTCCATTTGAAGTTTAAGGCATGTTTAATGGGGACCTCCTGCCACCCAGAGAAAGATAAGTGATAGACCTGTCTGATTTGCCTTGGTTATTGTTGATAATTGAATTTGGTTAGAGCAGCACTGCTCTTTGTTGCAAAGTTAAGCAACAGCTTCTGTTTCAATCCCATGTTACCAGCATTCAAGTCTCAGTCTTCACTGTTCCCTTGTGAGTATCAGGTGTTCTTTGTCTGCAGTGGCTTTCTTGTCTTGCAGATCTACTATTTTAATTCACTTTCTAATTTCTTCCTCTCCCTTTCTTCTGTCAGTCTCGCTCCAAATCTCTGTTAGATGATGCATATGTGCAGAAGGGGCTGTTTCTAAGGAGCTTCTAGGCAGGGAGAAGGCAAAATAGATCACTTTTAAAATTGAAAGAGAAGGGTGTGGGTGGGAGTTTACACTGAGGGACACTGTATTTTTAATAGGTTCTTCTTTAATTAAGGGCACTTCTGGAGGGATGATGGTGTCTTTAGTAACACATTAGAGGAAAGCAGTTGTTTAGGTATTTTTTTCCCCCAAAAGCATTCTGTGATTTTTCTTTTTGAGAGCTGCCTTTGTGCACTTACGTTACATGCTATGTGTAATAAAGAAAAGAACACAATCATAAACCCATTGTGAAGTACCTGTGTTGTCTGAAATGCATTGAAATGAGCTCTTTTTGACATACATGTGAAGTCTGATGTCTCTCTGATTAATAATGAGGAGAAGGTTCCGGGCTTATACTGACATTGATTGGATCAGATAGACTCCCTTTAGTAAAGAGAAAGTATTTTTAATTAAAAATTCAGAAATAGAAAAGAAGTATCATCTGAAATTAAGAATTGCCACCCTAATGGATGCAACCAAAATACCAGTTCGACATAGGTCTTTTAGTACAAGCCTTAATTTAAGAAAAAAAGAAAGAAACTGATTCAACTTGAGGGAAAACCCTGGTCCCACCTAAGTTAGTTGTGGGGCTCATTTGATGTCCTTAGTGCCAGGAGCTCATACTCAGTGTCTACCATGATTCTGCAGAGTGGGTGGTAAGAAAATGGGTGTGTGCCACCTAATCTGAGTGCCACCCAGAAGTGGATAAGGTGAAGTGAGACTTCACTGTACCCATCTAGAAAATGGTTCAAATAGTGCTTGCATCTTCAGGTGCATTGCATAGGCTTAGTGGCAGAGGCAAGGTTGTCATAACAGTAAAGGAGTCTTGATCCCCAAGCACTTGGTTGGCTCCTCATCCTACCCCAGGCAGAGTTCCATACTTTCGAGCTGATCACTGACATACAGGCTACATCCTCTCCTTATCTTCCTAGCCTGTCTTTCTTAGAAAACCTAAAACCTTCAGTTCCAGTGCTCTAGAATAGGAGCCATCTCACTATGTCCCTGTGATGCCAAGGATGTCATACCTACGCAGGCATGTGCACATCTCTAGTTCCTCTTGTTTGTTCCTCATACCACGTGGTTCTATGTACAGGCATCTGAGCCAGGTCCTGGGTAAAGCCAACTTGATGGCTGGATGTACTGGTTTGAAAGTAAACCAGCAGGATAAATGAACTCCACACAATTACCTTGCAAGAGATTTCAGGTCAGAGTTACAATTTAATAAAAATATTACAATAAATGCAATAATACACTGAAAACTGGCTTAAACTCACAAAGCCAGAGTACAACCTGGCACCCTGGTGGTCACAGTCCAATTAAGCAGTGGTTGCAATCCTCTTGAAGTGATGGTTGCAGTCTTGTCAAAAACAGTGCTCCTGTGGAAGTTCTGGTCCTCCTCTTGATCCATTGAGTGGTGGTGGTGGTAGTGCCCCAAGTCTCCAGTTCTATAAGGTCAGGTGGGAATGCTCAGTACCTTCCCTAGGGTGGGGAGTTTCACAATGGAGTATTTAATTATGTGAGTCACAGGATCTTTTTGGGAGTCCTTGATGGTCTAAATCTTACAGCTGCCCTTTGTGCTGGAGCAGTGCAGCCATTATGGCCCATTAGCAGATGTGACACCTTCAGGGTGGGTGTAACTGTACTGATGCTTCCCCAGAGGGTGTTACCATGGTTGAGTCATTTGTGAAGGCAAAATTAAGAAACATTACCCCCCTCACCGAGTTTGCTTCTTTCTTCCCATCGAGTTTGCTTCTTTCTTCCCATCGTTAACAGTTTGTCAGAAATGGCAGTAGAGGGGAGTAGAATACACAGTTTGGTTACACCCCACATTAACACTCTCCTTCTGTAACCCAGGTCACTGGAGCCTCTGGAATCCCTTTGCGCTGTTCCAGGCATCTATTACAGGTTTTGGCATGTGACTGGCAGGATTGGGATGGATAGATGCCCTGACAAATCTAGTTTAAAGCCAGTATGGCAAGCTCCTGACCCAAGATGGTTTTTTCCTTCTTTGTCAGATGGACCAGTAACATCCCTGATCCAGGCTCCTGGAAGGCAGCACACTTCCGTTGAGCACAGCTCAGGCTGACAGATGAGAGCCTCTGGACCTCTTAGTCACCCACTGCCTTTTCTTGGCTAAACTAGTTGTTAATTTCTGTATTTGTGGAGTAGGTTGGGCTGTTCTGCTTAGCTCTGGCTGTTCTTTCACTGTGTGGGTGTTGCCTCTTTACCCTGCAGAGCTACCAAGTGGTACTGAGTGGGCATGTCCAGCTGGGTGGGAATGTCTGGCTGTGAAGGAAGTCTCTTCCTTTTGTTAGTTCCTTTCCTTTTCCTTTTGTTGTTGAAGGCTTTTTTCCCCCCACTACTTCCCAAGCTCCTGTGTTAATGCTCTTCCTCCCTTCTATGTGTGCCAGGATGTGAATTTTTGGCCTGTCCTCAGCAGGCTGTGGTTCCCCCACCAGAAGGGCTTGGAACAAGCCGTCCAACTCCCTCTCAGTCTTCACGATATCTCTCAGTCTCTTGACTGTCTCCTGCAGCTTGACACCCTGTTTCTGGAGGCTCTTCACTGGGGCACAGCATCTACAGTTCAGTGAGCTACCTCTCTTGTACTCCCTGATAGTCCTTGGCCTCTCCACTACTTCCTTGAGCTGTGCCCCCAGGCTGAGCAGATCGTTCCCCTGTTCACACCTTGAACAGATGTTGTCTCTACTGACCTGTGGCATCGGTGACAAGCTCAGGCATTCACTGCAGCCGGAGGCCTGGACAGCTGCATGTTAATGTGTGAGGTGTCTGGGTCATCACATTCCTTCCGATAGTAGCTTTTGACCATTTTGAAACCATGATTAGTCCTCTTCCAGACTGCTAGGTGATGACTGACTCTCTGAATTCTGAGCCCTACCTTTCTGACCGGTCCTGCCTTGTTTGCCTGTTCCTGTTTGCCACACTCCCTGGAGACACTTAAATCTCCTTTGGATGCTCCTGGCAATGCCCCCTCCTCTGGTTGGCTCCCAAGGGCTGCGAGGTCCTGATGGAACTCTGGGCTGCTGACTGTGTGTCCCTGAGCTCAGGAGCCCTCACTTCAATTAAAAATCAGCTGGCTTCAGTTAACTTAGTTAAGTGTTCTGTATTTCCTAAGGATGAGTGGTTTTAACAGAAAAAGTTTAGGGAACTCGCAAACAAGGATACAATGGTGCCAGGGGAGATGCCAGACAGCTGGTACCTCCCAGAGCATGGCCATGCTGGGATGCAGTTTTCCAGCACTGAGTGATGAAGTTTGGGGTTGAGAGTTTCTGTGACACCAGTTTGGAAGCTAGGCACAGTGTTTACACCTACTTCTTTTTATCTGCCCCGTGTCCTCACTATTAGCTATGATTGCACTGTCTACACTATCTTGTTTTCTCTTGTTAAAAAGAAGAACAAAATCTTTCTGCTCTCTGTTGCTGCTGTGTTAAATATCAGTGTAAACCAAGAGAGCATTTGAGACCAGCAGAAAGTGCCTATTGCAAAGCACTGTCTGATCCCTTCCCACCATGAAGACACAAAACAAGCTGGTTACTTGTGATGTTGCCTCAGAACAGGATGGTTAAGCAGATGCAGGTCATGTAAAATATATGGGAGTTCCTTATAATCACTTTAGGAATACAGGAGTTTGTTTATTTTTGAAGCAATGCTATTACCTACAGGTCCCATTGTATCTTAGCAATTTAGTTGTGTCAAAGATGTGATTAAGCCTCAGCTATGGGACTCAAGTAAAACTGCCAGACCACATTAGTAATATAATTTGTGACTGTACAGCAGCCATTTCCAGCTTTTTTTCTATGCAAGGCTTTGCTGTAGATTTGGTTTTCATTCCTCACTCCTGTTCATTGAAGGGACACATGGGATTATAAATCAGTAGTTAAAATTCATATTAGTAGGAATTTAGGAATTAAGAAGTTTGACTTCTTAATGAAGAACTTTGACTCTTTGCATTAACATTTGAATTATGGTTGATGGCAAAGCTAAGTTAGGGCCAGACGTATTCTGATTTCCTATGAGTCTTGGTTTCTCAGGCCTTTGGCATATATAGTATCTGCACTCCCTATAAGTCCCATGCATGAAAAGCTGACATTAAGATTTGGCCTCCAATGAATTTATATGTGATTCAAGGGAAGGTTTTTCAGAATCATGTAAGGCAGAAAGGGCCTTCTTCCCTCTTTCTCTTTTTTCTTTTCAGTGGACATGAGGTCCTAACCAGTGTATATTCCCAGATCTCTCAAAAGAATCCTAGTCCTATCTGGGACCAAAATGTAACATTTAAATAGCTTTTTAATTTTTACTATTTTGGTAAAAAGATTTCTATGGATTCTAGCTGGTTTAAATACACCACTCTCAAACCACTAAGCATGGTGAACACTAGATTAATGGATGAAATCAGTCCATTCAGGTAATTTTTCTAGAATAAGTAATATTTTCTCTTTATCCATATATATCCCTTTAAGACTCCCAGTTTTATGCTTGCTGCCTTATCAAGAAGCTGGGTTTCTGATTTGCATTCTTGATCATGAAGAATTGTGTGATTTTTATTTAGCAGATTAAGAGATGTCATAAAGAAAAAATGTGAGCAGGCATTACTTAGCCCCATGTTTCTTTTCCATCAGTCCCAAAAGTGCTAAATTCTGGTTTTAATTTCATTATGGAAATTACGGGACCTTCTAAAGATCTGGCTGCATCCCAAAACAGCCTATTGAAAAATCCCTCTAAAGTTGCAGCTGTGCCAAGTAACATTCTGCAGACAAAGGTCTCGAGGTATCAGTAATTGCTTGTTTGCAAGGACAGCTTAGTACCTCTCACTGACAGATCCTTTGGGAAATCCAGACAGGGATATATGTGTGCCCTGCTCTCTCTTAGTGACACTGACTGCAGTGAGGTAGATGAAGCACCCAGTCAGACCTGTGACTTGGGCAACACTTCAGAGGAACTGAGCTTAGAACTGGCTTGGATCCTGGCTGGTTCCATCTGGAAAATGACACATGCAGATGATGCTTGATGAACTGGCAGTTTTGACCACCTACAAAGATCCATGAAGCACAGGAATACCCCAGTATGTGCGATCGCTGCTGTGGGGCTCCTGAGTCTTGGAGCAGCTATAGACCAGCCTGAGCAGGTCCTGTGTGTTTCAGGAATGCTGGCCTGATTTAAAACATGCTTCAAAAAGCACTCCTGGCAATGCAAGAAGAGAAATAGCTTCTCAGTTTCTAGTTTTGATTGCTTTGGTGTTTGTTTTTTGGGAACAAGAGAAGGCTATGTATTCTGGCTGGGCGTAGATCACTGCAGGTGACAGGCTGCTCTATTTGAGATGAACCTCAGCAAAGACTATAAATTTTAAATGTAGGAAGTTTTCATCTTCAGTTCAAAAGTGCCACCCAGTAATGCCAAAACTGCAGGCACACTGCAAGCACCAGCTCACAAGTGTGCACATGAACACTTCTACTACTTGTACAAGCCTAAGAGAAGGCATCTTGAATAATTTTGCTTAATTATTTTTAAAAAGAGTTGTTTTGGCAGTGTCTTATGAGAACACACAAGCTTAATGCACTGGTGTCAGTCAGTGTGCAGTTCACAACAGCTCAGGTGTGATATGAGCACTGTATTTATCTTTGCTTGAAAGGATACCCTAGATAATTTTAAAGTGCCACAGCCACTTGATCTTCTCACTCATTAAGACAAAGTGTGGTAGCAAGGCTTAGCTATTCTGCATTGTATCTGTGTGCATGAGCCTACACAAAGGGTTTGGTGGCTGGTAATGAACATTCCAGAGTCAGATTTTGATGCCAGTGGAAGCAGTCTCTACAGAAGCCCCAAACTATTACAAGATTCTGGTTAAAGTTTAAATAATTAACTTCCTTTCGGTTTTTTTCCTTTAGGCTTCAAAAGTTTCTAGACATGAGTACCGTCAGAATCTGAAGAGAAAAAGCAATCTCATTTTCAGAAATATTGGAGTCATATCACTGCTACTTTCTAACTTGTTTTTCAAATTAATAATTCCCGTGGTGACTAGGAGAAAGAAAAAGGCAGGAAGGGATTGTGCGCTGGTGGTGAAGTGGACCTACGCAAAGCTGCTGTGTATCAACTATGTTTTCAAAACTATCAACTGTGATTTTCAGATCCCTCAGACCGTGTGAGTTATATTTGACAGATTCTGCCAACTACATCCTGTGACGTCTGGGAGTGAGGGCAGTCTGGCAGTAGCTTTTGAAAAAACATTTATCCTCATCAGTAAGATAAAGCTGTCATAGGAACCCAGAAACATCCATGGAAACAAATAATGATTCAATATGCAAAACTAGTTTTCTGGTCCCAGGGAAAGGTACGAGAGGCATGTTTTTGAGAGCTGCATTTGAGAATCTAGATGAATGAGGGAAGGGAGAATTGCAATGACATGGTGAACTGAACATTCTGGAGGACTTAAATGATACTAATTATTTCTGAAGTGTTTGCTCAAAATACCAATTCATCAAAGATAATATTTGTGGCATATCAGGCCCTGACATATGCCTCTCTATACTATATACACCTAATACTGTGGAGAAAACGCTGATGTTTCTGATATTGTGTATTAGCTGGGTACGTGAAGTAGCGAGGAGAATGAGTAGACTGAATCCGTTACAGGAAAGGATTAGTTTATTGCAATTTTTTTGAGATTTGAATTGTTCAATGGAATGCAATAGCGAGTTACTAGTAATTGGCTCAAAGGAGCCCTGAGATGGAGCAGGCAGTAAGAAAAAGAATAATTTAATGCATGGCATTAGCAAGTTGCATCAAAGTAGCTACCTCTCTGGTGTGTTCTCAGAATTTTGTGGCCAACAGGCTCACTGGAAAATCATTCCTCATTGGTTTACTGTCTTCTTACAAGGATAGGATTTGCTTCCCTGATTTTTGCCTTTTAATATACTTTAATTGAGCACAGAGTTGTTGTTTGGTTGTTTTTTTGTTTTTTGTTTTCCTTGAATGTATGTGACAGCGTATGTTGGAGTGAGTGCATTCTATGTTAGTAAAAAGCACCTGACTAACATCCTTCAAGCTGGCAACAAGCTCACACTTGTTTTGGGAGTGCCTGTAAGCCTGAACCACATATCAGGATCCACTGTAACAACTGAAGGTATGCGCACCTGTGCAGCCCAGATATAGCAGAAAAAAAGATACCCTTGTGCCTTCATTATTCACAACTGAAATAATTAGTCGAAGTAATGAGAGCGCTTGTTTCTCTGTTCTCATCTTCCAGTACTGTGCTATCCTGCTGTATTCCAGGGCTAAAAGCAAGAGGAAATCCCCAGAGCTATGTAGGTTCTTCCCTTAAACCTGATATTGTGGAATAAGGATCAAGTAGTTGCAGCTCTTGAAGGTCATCCAGCCCAGCTGTTGTTTAACGCTGGCCCGACTGCTTCAGGTTGTTGGGGGTTGTATTCAACAGGGCTTTGAGTATCCCCAAGGATGGAGACTCCACAGTTTCTCTGGGTAGCCTGCACCAGTGTTTGGCTTCACTCACACTGAAAACCTTTTCGCTGGTATGTAATTGTAATTTCCTATGTTGAAATTAATGTCTTGCCCCTCTATCTACCACTATGGAGTCCACTCAGTGACTGACTACACCTTCCCATTCCTTGAGGGCAGCAAGAAAACCTCCCTTTTGCCTATGATTTCTAGAGCACGCCCGAGTTTGCTGTCATTATTGTAGACAGTAGTAGAGAGGGAGGGATGTGATTATTTGAGTTGTAGGTACCCTGTGCTGAACCTGCTGCTGCACAAGGTCATTTTGTGCAGACCAAGTTTGATTTTCCTCAGCAGCCTGGCTTTATGTCTTGAACTTGTTGGCCTCAGGCAGCACTTACTGGAAAGCTGGAACATTTGGAGATAGGAGAAGATTTTTCCCTTCTGGAAAAAGGATACCCCTTCTTGATATCTTGAGCCCTAGAACTGAGCTTTTGAAAACTGGCAGTTGTGAAGGATTCCTGTGCCACTTTCTGCAGGAAGAAGGGAGGGAAAGAAGGGATTAACAGTCATTGCTGGCATACTTTGCTTTTTCAATAATGAATAATTACTAACTAAGCAGGGCTCTTAGTACAAGCTTCTTTCTTAAGAGTTCAGTGAATCCTCACTGCACATTGTGGTGAGGATTCTTCTTTTCATTCTATGCACAATGAGCAAATTTTAGCTAAAAATCCCAATAGTTCCTGCATTCTGCCTGTTGTAACTCCCCCCTCCTGTTCAAGCAGATATGGAATACATTGCCTTATGACCCAGGCTGCTGCTCACTGATGAGGTAGCCCCAGAATAGATGAGGAGGAATCTTGGCACCTGGTTTGCAAAAACAACTCAGTGGTACAGATCTGCACTATATTAATTTGCTGGTTTATTATTATTTGAAAAGAAAGACATTTTCTGCAGTTAATTTTCTGCATTCAGGGAAAGGGTTGCTAAGGAATACACCGTTATCTGCAGAACTAGCTGCTACAAATTCTCCTCAGACGATTCTGTTTGGTAATTTCTTCAAAATTTATTTTTCATGTGATGATTAAGTGCATTGTACTTGTAAAGACATTTTTGAGTATGTTCCATCTTGCTAACAGATCCATATGGTCAGTCAGTGTTGCTGTGGGACTGTCTGCCCTACAACAGAAGGAAGGCTGATTCCCCAGGGATAAAAAGTTGGTTTCAAATGCCCAGAATTCCAGTTCTGAGAATGAAGGACCATCCAGGACATGAGGTCTGGTCTAACTTACTGCTTTTATTGCCAATTAGAGAACTGATTTCCTCTGTCAGAGCATTGCTTTTGGTTTAGCCCCTTAAAGGGAGGGTATAGTCCCCTAAAATTAAGGGTATAATTTTAGTTATTCCTAACATGGCATTATATCACTGTGCAATTAATGCTTTTTCTGTGTAGGAGTAGGGAATAAATAACCTCTACAGTTAAAGCAGTAGAACAAGGTCTTAGTTATTTAGAAATCAAAATGAAAACCCCAAACCTTCGCCCCTGTCCTAATTTTTAAAAGGAGGAGTTGTGGTTTAGCATGCCTGAGACAAACTAAGAAATGTTTGCCCCAATCTTATGCTCTCTGAAATCTGTGGCAAAATTTTTACTTTCCCTGGTTGTAAAAGTTGGAAAGAGATCAATATCTTGAGCTGATGATAATGATGAGGAGGCCAAATCACCTTAGATCATAGGTCAAGCCTGGGAAGTAATGTCAGGAGACAGGTGACCTGTTACACAGACCTCTGGAAACCAATATGTACAGTGGTAATACACTTTGTTTCCTGTGATAGATCATTCTTAAAGCAGTGTGGGGTCCCTCCATGTGAGCTGCTGGCCCTATGGATAGCCATAGCATCTCCAAGTTGTATTGTTTTATGGGAAAGGACACACTTACTCCCAAACAAATATATATTTTATTGTTTTAGGCAGAGTAGCAAAGAAGGAACAAGCTGGTTTGCTTGTTGACTTTGAGGATTTTTCTGGTACCATCCTCTTCTCCCCTCTTGTCTGTGGGTAACCTGTAGTATCAGAGTGGTAGCCCTCAAGCTGCATTTGATCAGTATCATTAGCAGCCCCAAGCAATTGATTATCGTCCATAGCTCAGTGTTCAGAGAAAGCAGACAGCCAATGGCAGGCACTTAATCTGTCATGCCTGCATGTTCTTGTCCTCCTGAGATCTATCAGCTGTGTAGCCTCTGACCCCACCAGCAAAATCACTGATGGCTGCCTCGTATTTACTGTGTACCCATTATGTCACCTGTAATAACCAGCTGAACTGGCTGCAGTGAACATGAAAGCAGGATTTACAGCAGCAATGGCAGTTTGTAGGTCTTATTTTAGTCTTCTTTTTCACGCATATCTAAGCCTGGATTTTTTTGGGGGGGGGTCTTTAAATGTACACTGTTCAATTATTTTTCTGGTGTTAGTATTAATTGCAAGACTCAAAATAGGTTGATTAGAATAAGACCTCGCAGGGATGTTTATAATTCAGATTTTGGAGATGTGACTAATGAATAACAACCACAGCTAATCAGTTCTCAAAACTGATGGTAATGAGCAGAAAAGGGGGAGGAAGCCAACCTGGATCTCTGCTAATGCACTGCAGTGGAAGACAGCAAGGTCTCTTAACATGTGTTCAATTCAGATGGAATTCTTGATTTTTCACAGGAAAAGCCATTTTTAAAAAGCAGAGCTTGAAGATAAATTTTAAATAACCAGTAGTCAATTGCGGCCTTCAAAGTTAAGGTAGTATTTAATTGTTTGAACTGTTCAGAGACTCGAGGATTCTTATGGCATCTTTGGGCTTTTTATTTATAAGTTGAGTTTTTCTGCATTCATAACTGCTACAGAAATGACAGCACTGAACACTGGAGTCCTTTATTCACAAAACTGGCACCACAGGGGCATTGACAGTGTGTTTTTTCTCTGTGTTTCCAAGATTTGTGACCTTGATCAAGGTCATTTCTTAAAGAGGAGATGATGTAGTAAGTCTCTTGCTATAATCTGGTCAGTCCTCTGCCTCTGTGCATGTGTTTGTTTAATCATGTAGTGAATTTGCTGTCCTGAATACAAAAGAACTTGAAATGTATCAGATGCTCCTGAACTGGAACTTCAGTCAGGAATGATCCTGATCCACACAGGAATAGTGTTAGTTTTGGAAAATGCCTTTCAAATAACAGGCAGACATCTTCATGTCAAATCTCCCTGTTTCTGCCGTGCACCATATCCTTGTAAGGAGACAATTTCCTACCACCCCTTCAGGTCATACATTTTAGTTTTGGGATTTTTTGACACTGAAGGACACATTTGTTGTCAAAGAGCATTCTCTGCAGTTGAACAAATAATTGCAGCTACACCAGTGAGACTGCTTGTGGAAGGAGGGCAAGAGAAGAAACTGTCCTTTGCTGGTGAGGCACTTGTACACAGTTCCGTGCACTCAGGGAGGCTCTGAAGATGCCTGCTGCCTTTAAGAAAAAAACAAAAAACAATGACCAAACACAATTTCAGGAACTTCGTTTTGTCATTTGACGTAGAGCTGAGCTGCTGGTTTGTGTCATTTAACTAATACCATAGAACCCAACCCAGTGTGACCATGAGGATGAGCTTCTTCTTTTGACAGGGAGCAGTGTGGTCTCTAAATAAAGCTAATAGTAGAAATTGGTTGTGTTTAATGCTTCAAGTGCCAGAGCAAAGAGTATGCAAAGGCTATTCCAATTACTTATGTCCAGCATGAGGCTTTAGTGAAGTGAGACGGGAACCTCTACACATCTCCTGCCCTTTGCTTTCTATTCATAATTCACTTCACTGTTTATCATTCACAAGATCTGACTCCGCAGTTTAGCTGAAAACTTTCCTGTTTTGGGGGATAGTTCAACTTGGGGAGTACTCTAGTGCCGTCCATTGTGCAGCTCCATGAACATTACTGCTGGCATGGGACAAGAAAGTGGAGAGCCAGAGAACCCTCACCTGAGAAAGAGGCCTAGTATGTTGATACATGGATGCATGGGTGTTTATGCTTGTCTTGGTTTGAGAGACAGGTGTCTGCCAAGGCAGGCAGGAGCCTCCCTTGAAATGGAAAATATGACCCTCTTCCCTCCAAATTATTATAACTTTGAAATTAAGGGGCTTTCAGGCACAGATATGAGAAAAAGAATAACAGTTGTTTACTAGTGTGTGTATGTATAACAAGGCAAACAAACAACAACAATGGTAACAACAACAAACAAGAACAGAATACCCAATAAACAGTCTCTTCAAGCAATTTCCTCTTTGGTGCAGTTCCGGTCACAGCCGGCAGGGGCGCTGGTGGCTCCCGGTGGGCAGGGCAGGTGCCATGGTTCCCCCCCGTGGCTGCAGGGGGCGCTCTGGCACGAACTCAGCCACTGTAATGGTAATGGCAGACAGGCTGGATGGCGAAAATGGGCTGCAGCAGGAACCTCCACACAAGAGCTGGAATGGCAAGGCGGGCTCACCCATGGTAGCAAGCATGAGGTAGCAGAAACTTGGCAGCTATGGCAGGAGCCGCAGTGGGTCCTGACAGGCAGGGGTTGTGGCCCTACAGCATAGCAAAAAAACCCTGAAGCAGTGGCAGAGAAGCGGTGGGGCTGGGCAGTAGCAGCCCAGCTCCCGAACACAGCTGGGAGAAGCTCCCTTGGAGGGGGAACGGGCTTGGTGTCCTGGGGTTTCCCTGAGGCACCCGAGTGGATGGTGAGGGTCTTTTGTTTAGTGAGGTTGAGTGTTAATAAGGTCCCAGTGCAACCTCCACTCTTACGAGCAGAGCTCCACTCATGGTAGAAGAAAACAGCAGGAGGTGGAACTGCGCAGTGGTGGCGAATTCTTCCCAGAGAGCGAGAGAGAGCGAGAGCGAGAGCGAGAGCGAGAGAGAGAGAGAGAGAGAGAGAGAGGGAGGAGCTGCACCCAGCCCCTTCCCTCAGCCCAAATCTTGAGGTATCTCTGCCCCTCCAAGAGAAACACACACACACACATCCCCCACCCCCAGGTAAAGAGAGTAGCCAGCTGCACCCTTCCCCTGAGCCTGACAACTTCCTTTGTCTCCCTTACATACCGGTTGTTATTGTCTCTGAGCAACATATGGGAGAAAATCCTTGAGAGAAAGAAACTAAAGGAAAAGTTCTAAACTCCAACAATGCTCAAGAAAGATAGAGCAGTCAGTTTAGAAAATTTTCTATCAGCAATGAAATTTTCTGCTTCAGAAGCATTTTAATGAATAATTCTGTTTTCTGCAGAAAGTTGAGCCTTTTACTGATCAAACAACATTAAGCAACTTTCTGTGTCTTTTAAACATTTCACATGCACAAGTATACATATTTCATCAGTCAATATATAATAGAGATGTTGAATATTCTCAAGTCATGAGAAGTTTTGCAAAAGCCTGTAGCTTTTTATGGTTCCCTGCACTTAATAGTAACAGCTCCTTTGGATGATAGTGGTCACTGCAAAATCTCCATTTTTGCCCAGTGTTGATGACATGATGTGGCCATTGACTCCTGCAGGAGGGTTCACAGCACCTGATGAAAGTTGTATCAGTCTTATAAGACTTCTGGGTAACTTCTTCACAGTTCTTTCAATCTTCTGCTTTATTGCACTCCACTAGGGTTCAGAGGCCCTAGCATCAACCCATTGGTTGGTATTGGTGCCAATTGCAGTATAGCTTCCTTTGAGCAGGACTGCATGTTCCTAACTCTTCCATAGCCTCAGCTTTAGGGTTTGCAGCAGCAGCAGCATGACTATGTGAAGACACCTTCAGAAGTGCTAGGTTCCTCACTGGCTGAAGTTTTTAAAGAGAAAAAGGCTCATCGGTCAAAAGGCTTTTGTGGGTGTACATCAGTTAAGTCCACATCAGTTCCTGGGCCAGTGCTTGCTATGAAGATGTGTGTTACAGCCCGGTTTTTTAAGTTGTTAGAAATGCCTATGCCCGAATTAAGGTACAAAGACCATATGCCAAAGTCAATAGTATGGGTTGTATTTAATAATAAATATAAGAGAGAGAGAGAGAGAAAGAAAGAAATATAAAATAGGTGGGGGGACAGAGAGTGGCAGAGACAGAATAAAGAAAATACTCTGTGGATCCCACTGGCATCCTGACGATCCTCTCCAGCTGGTCTTCTTGGTGGTGAGGGTCTCCCAAGAAGCATAGAATGGATTAATACACACTCAGGCCAGGTGGGAATGCCCAGGTACCTCCCCAGAGAGGCCGGGGGGAAGCAGTTTAACACAGTCTCTTGCAGCAGACACTGGATCTGTTGCATCACTTTGTGTCATGTGCAGTGCTGTGGTGCAAGGCCTCAGGAATGAGTCTGGGGAGCACTTTGGGGGATTATGACACCCCCTCAGCTGCCTCCCACATGAATGTCCTGTGGATGTGGCCTGTGGGGTTGGGAGTTTCACAGCTGGGCTGATTTGTGTAAGGGAGGATGGTTGTTCACTGCCTCTAATCAGAGATTATACCACACACCTGAAACCTCCTCCCCCTACCCTCAGTTGGTGGGGGGCATCTGTGTAAACTTGGCCTCTGTGGGCTCTGTTCTCTCCCATCCCAAACCCAGCCAGGGATGATTCTCTGCTGTGTTTGGCTTTCTTGTGGATGCATTCCTTTCCCTCAGCCTTGTTTGTTTCTCCCTAGACCTGAGACGATTGAACAATAGTGTCGCCTTTATCTTATCTAGGCATCTTAACAGACAGTCCAAAGTTCCAGTCAGGAATCTTCAAGGAGGGGTGGGCTTCTATGGTTGTAGCTTCTTTATACAGTTTTTGCTATAATGGGCAAAACTCCTTCATAACAATGTTTAGTGTGATAAGTTTGCCCAATTTATCACATTTAGGGCATGAAGCAATCCCTGACAGTGTGTGATCTTCATTACTGGAACCTGAATATCACATTCTAGGAACTGTAGAGACAGGAATGTATGTGTTGGGAATGGGAAAAGAAGGTGCAGTCTTTCTTCTTTTGCTTCAGCTGCAGACTCTGAGGAAGAGAGAGTATTTCTTCATTCTTTCAACCCCTCCTTTAATTTATTTGTGGTCAGCCCTGGCAGAATAATCCTGCTGAAGAGTTAAAAATCATATATTTTATATTGCAGCTGTGATCTTCACAAGAACAGAGGTGTGAGCGACAGAGCAAACTCATGCAGGAAGCACCTTTATAAACGCACAGGGTTTTCATTTCTTACAGCAGTTTGAGTGTGCGAACATTGCTTAAAAGGGAGCACTGCAGCCAGCATTACACTGTATGCAGGAAGGAAAGGGAGGAGAGATGGAGATGCAGGTCATTAGTCATTTATCTGCTCAGCCAGCTTCTTCCTCTGCCAGGACAGGCAGCTAGTACTGGCAGGGGCAACGTCCTAGGGCCCTGTCATTCATGGAATCATAGAATGGTTTGGGTTAGGAGGGACCTGAAAGACCATCTCTTTCCTACACTCCTGTCATGGGCAGGAGCACTTCCCACTAGACCAGGTTGCTCAAAGCCCCATCCAACCTGGCCTTGAACACTTCTGGGGATGTGGCATCCACAGCTTCTCTGGGCAAACTGTTCCAGTGCCTCACCACCTTCACAGCAAAGAATTTCTTCCTAACTTATAATCTAAACACATGGTCTTTCAATTGAAAGTATTTTTGTGAAAATTGCCTTGCAATTTGGGGACTAAGAACATCTAAAAAAATTGTCATTAGTGGTTGCAGCCCCATCAGGCTCACTCTCAGCCATGAGTCTGTGATATAAACCAGGGGTCTTGCAAGAACAAAACATCTTAATACAGGCAGGAAAGATATTGATTGACTTTGTCTAAAGTAGTTACACTTAAAACTGTAGGGAATTAAAGCAATGCAGAGTTTTGCACAGAGCATCTTGGCATGTAACTCAAATTAATATAATTAATGAATCCTTGTAGTCACCACCTTCTTTTAAACCAGAAGTCGATGGAACAAGAAAGAGAAGGGCATTTTTAACATGCTTTTCACATGCCTGCAGTTAAGCACTGAAATTTGTATCTTTGCACCCACGTAAGAGACTGGATGTTTATATAATACAAGTAAATGAGCAATAAATGGTGACATTAAAGACAGTGTAGGTACGGATAAATAACTCTCAGCTCAAGTCTAGTAACAAACTAGAGCTTCTTTTATCTCAGACTCATTTAAGGCCTGCCTATTAAAGCCATGTTTGCAATGGTGTTTCAGCCTGTAACATTTACTTGGCCTGCTGGTATTGTGTGAAAGGGGCTAAATGCTTCTATATTGGCAGTGAAGTGTGATAATCAATCGGATTAAGGTCGTTCACTGGAAACAGCATGTGTTCCCTAGTCTGAACAGTCCTGGGGGAGTTTTTCTAAAGTTCAGTGTCTGATACTATGCTCTCGAAATGGAGGCAGCACAGTCCAGTCTTTTTTTTTTTAATTTCTCCTTTTCCAAGCACGCAGTGAAAGCAGGTTAAATTTGGCCATGCATGCTGGCCAAGGGAACTGGCTGAGGATAAAGCCAGGGTGTGGAGGGGCTTCCTGGTGGCCAGGCAGCACTGAGGTGGAAGGTGGCATCAGGACACCCAGCAGGGACACCGGGAGGGTTGTGTCCAGCCAAAAAGGTGGCCATGGAATGATGCAGGCCACATTCCTGCTGGCACGTCACCTCAGGCTGAGATGTCACACTGGGCCCTGCTGCTAGACCCTGAGTATACTTGTAGATGTGCCAGCCAGAGAGTCCTTTTCCACAGTTTTCAGCTTGGTTTGAGAAAACACTCTGTAAGCTGCACTTTTAAAATAGCCCTTGGTTTGTGCCTGCACTAGCTCTGCCGGCAGATGCCTTTATGTGAGTGCACAGATCTGGTTAGAGGGAATCTATTCTACACTGTATTTAGGCAGTACCTTTGCTGTCTGTATTTTCTTTTCCTTGCCACTAGAAACAGAAAGACTATGCTTGTTCTGTGCTTAAATCCTTTTTATACTGTTTATTCTCTGAAGGAGCTGGATAAAAAAAATCTTTGGATGGTAGTTAACCACTGGAGCAGATTTTTATTTTGACTAATTCTGTTTAGGTAGCAAAATATGTACTTGGATGACAGGACTAGAGAACCCCTAAATTGAATAGATGGATTTTTATTTTTAAGTGAAAAAAACCCTGCATTTCATGTTCTAAAAGGATGTAGGCCTTTGGAATCTGACTACACCTGGGTTACAGCTGATATTAATGTGCATAACTGGGAGCAGAGGAAACTCATGGTATCTGAATTAGTAATTTACTGTGCTCCAACTCTGAAAGAGTTTTATCTGTCTGTAAATAGGAAGGCACAGAAAGCTGAAGAACCTTTCAGAAATATTTTTGTTCTAAGCATGACTAAGAAAGAATTTCAATTATTAGAACATTATTTTGCTGGAAACGTCAAATTCATTTATGTAAATTGCGGGTTCGCCTTTTAAAGTTTCTTGTGAACAGTGTTGTACAGTGATCTCTGTGAATTCCAAGTGCACGCTGGAGATAGAGAAGAACACAGCCTCTTGTTTTTCTTTGATAGTGGTTCCCTTTTCTTTTTTTTTTTTATTTCCGGCAGAAGAGCAGATGAATTTAGGGTGTTCTAAGAAGTGTTAGTGGTTTGACTGATACTGTCCCATTACATGCCTTTGGAATAAGCTTGCTCTTCCTAAATAGGAAACATCAGTAGATGAAGTATGGCTGAGACAAAAACTTGGACTTTCATTGGTGTGCAAAAAGGCAATTCTATATGAACACAAACAAATGCATTTAAATACCTGTTAAATATTCCTGACACTGAGCAGCAAAACCACTATGGAAGATAACACAACTGCAGGAAGATTTATTTGTCAGCCTTTTAGTGGGATACATAATGAAAAATCTACTTATTTCACTTGTCCATCAAAATATGACTTGTCTTGAGTGGATGAGTAAAATTTTGCAACTCTGCATTAGGACAGGAACAGACTGATGCTGGGGCTGCCTTGGGAATTGCATTACTTTAATGTAACTCGTGCTGGGGGAGGTGTCTTGTTTATGCTTTGGTTTATTGCTTTTAGCTGGTGTGAGTAGAAAAAGACACCCGCAAGACGATGATTTACACAGTACTGCTGTTGTTAATCCCACTACTTTGCCAGATATTTTTCATGTCTTCACCTCGCACCCCTTGAACTGAAACTTTCTTTGCCGTGAGTCAGAGCAGAGCCTGGTGTGATGAGCAGGTGTGGCTTGCAGTGCAGATGTGCTCCCCAGCTTCATGCAGGCACCCAGGATAAATGGAAAGGAGGAGGGGATGGCTGCTCTGTGTGTGTAAATGCAAGGGAGGGAGGGAGAGAAAAAGAGGGCGCATGTAATTTTCTGGAATCCTGGAGAACGGTGAGCAACATGGACTGCTCTCACTCCCAGTGCAAGATAAAGAAAAACACAGTGACTGTAGTCACATAGGACAGAATATTGTCACTGTAGAAGAGTAGCTCTTGTGCTTCTTGCCACCACCTGTGCCCAGAGTAATAGAAACCTCTGTTCCCACAACATGGTCTTGGGCTTCAAGGAGAATTCGGTATGTGCTGGTTGGCAGCATCACCTCTCCTCCTCAGACAACCTGTACAAATCCTTTCAGACTCCCCTGTGGACTGTGTACATTGCTCCTGCATGCTCCTGAAGTGCCCTCAGTGTGCATGGGGAGGGCTGTGTTCTGGGTAGCTTGGGCACTCCTGATGAGGCAAATGTCATGCAAAGGGACAGGAGATGAGTTTCCCTCCCTTGTACATGCTCAGGCACTGCGACCAGGGAGCCCAAGTCTGCTAACCTGCTTTCTGTCCACTGAGAGGGTAAATTGGCTTCTTTCCTCAGAGATTTGAACTTAGACTTCAATTTTTCTGGAATTCTTTATGAAATGAAGGGAAGGTTTTGGTTGACTGTAAAACCTGAGCTAGAAAGGTGGGCCTGCAAAGTGCTCAGCTTGGCAGGAGCAGCCTTGACTGATGGGGAAGGGTCACTGACTTTGCAGAATGAGGCTCTCCTGCATGTGTTACTGTGGTCAGCTCAGGCCTGAAAGTGCTGAAGTGGAGCTCAGAGGGGAGCTGGGGAACTCTGTCAACGAGTAATTGGGCAAAAGATAGAAAGGATTTGTGACAGGAAGCCATCAGTAGCATTAAAAGCAAACAAACAAGCAAGTGTCAGTGTATTGGATTTCTTTGTGTTAGGAGAAATTCCTTAGACCAAGCAGCTCCATTTATACATTCTTCTTGTAATTGCACAAACCATGAGACTGGTTTGTGCAATTCGAAATACAAAAACAAGACAGAAAGCTTGGGGGGGGGGGGGGAGGGGTAGGGCTGTCCTTTACTTCTCTGGGAAGAGTAGTTAATTCTGAACTTTTGTTCATTTGCAACAATACATAGGGTCTGTGCAGTGACTGCTTGAATGTTAAATTATAGCACTTGTTTTACTCTTTATGTCTGTGTCTTGTATGACGCAGTTTGTACCAGCAACATCTGAGTGTTTTGGCTTACTTTGAAAGACTAGGAGAGTTAAGGGTCTTTCATGAAATAAAAGAAAATCCTGAAAACTGCCTTCTGTGATTTCTGAATTGTATTCTTGGCGGTATTAACATATAGCTGGAGTTGATTCATTTGCATTAGTGAAAAGTTAAAGTGAGAGCAGAATTAGGCCTTTTTGAAAACCAAGCCAGAGTCATATCTGATGCAACTCCATCTTGGCTTTGAACAGGAAGCCTGTCACGTTGCTTGTGAACCTGGAGACGTGGATGTGTCGCATTCATCCCAAACAGAAGCTGTGTGATGTACCAAACCAAGAGGGTTGTCCTCAGAGTTGGACTGGGGCCCCTGGCTTTCCAGCCATTCCAGAAGTGGGCAGAGCCCCGGCACAAGATTTGCTGAGGTGATCCAGCCAAGTTTATTCTGTACAGTGTCTTGGGGCAGAGACCAGTCCTTCCTGTCCTCCATTCACCATCTACAGAGCCCATGCTGAGCTGGACTTTCCTACTTTCAGAGCTGTCTGGTTCCCCAGGCTCTATTGCTGCTTGTGTCCAGCCCTATGTAGGCATAGTTTTAGATGTTTGAAGATGTGGGTTTGTGTTTTGGGGGTAATGACGGGGTGGTCAACAACATTGTGGGATCTCAGCACGTAATTGCCATGGATTTCAGAAGGAACTGGGTGCTCAGCTTGCATAGGCACTTTGGAAGTCCCGAGAGATGCTATAGTCAGGCCTTCTTTTGTGGTTTGACACTGGCCAAATGCCAGGCACCCACAAAAGCCATTTTCTCACCCTCTCTTGCTCTCAGCTGGGCAGAGGAGAGGGAAAAAAATTAACGAAGGGTTCATGAGTTGAGATGAGGACTGGGAGAAAACACTCTAAGGGTAAAACAGGTTCAAATCTAAAGCTATAAAGTAGATTTATTAATAACAGAGTCAGAAGAGGGCAATGAGAAGTAAAACAAGCCTTTAAAACACCCTTTTCCCCCTAGCCCCTCCCATCCTCCTGCCGACAGTGCAGGGAGACAGGGTGTGGGGTTTTGGTCAGTTCATCACTCGAGATATTCTTTTGTTCATTCAGGGGAAAGAATCTTTTCTCTGCAATGCCGTGAGTCTCTCCCACAGGCAAACAGTCTTCCCAAAACTGTTGTGGCATGGGTCACTTGTCCACGGGGTGCAGTCCTCTAAGGATAGGCTGCTCTAGTTTGGAAGCAAGGGCACTCTCTATCTCTGGAAGCAGGGGCCCTCTCTCTCCATTCGGTTCTCCCACTAGATCACAGCTTTCTCTGGCATCCACCTGCTCTGGCGTGAGCACTTTTTCCATGGGCTGCGAGTGGATCTCTGCATCCCCTGTGGGCTTCATGCATTACAGGGGGACAGCCTGCTTCACCATAGTCCTCATCATGACCTGCAGAGAAAATCTCGGCTCTGGTGCTTGGAGCACCTTCTCCCCCTGTGCAGGGAGAGCACCTCCTCCCCCTGTTTTCCCACTGACCTTGGTGCCACCATGTTGTTTTCCCTCACATGTCCTCACTTCCTCCTCTTCTCTGACTAGAAAAAAAACTGCTGCCTGTAGGTATCATTGTCAACAAGTTCCACCAATTCAAAGATTCCCACAGTGCTGAGAGATTGATCTCATCTAGATTCCGTGCCGGGCAGTCATTCGTCATGTTTCCACTACTGGCCAGGTGGCCCCACTGCCATTGTGCAGGCAGTGGTGGCCACCACGGCACTGGCACTATTTAACGCCTCTCTTCATGCAGGGGTTCAGGAAGGAGAAGCCGCCATGGCCACCCCTGCCGTTCTGCCCACAGCGCAGCTGGCTAGGGCCAGCCAGGCAGGCAAGGCTCACCGCGGGCCAAGCCAAGATGGCAGCAGCTGTGGCACAGTGCCTCATGCTGCACCAGGATGGCTCCGGCGGCAGCGCCTTGCCACCTCTGAAAAAAACTGTGCCTGCGCTGTTTTGTTTTCTTCTCAATTATGTCATCACAGAGGTGTTACTAACCTCTCTAACTGGGCCAGCAGCATGTCCATCTTCAGAGCCATCAGAGATTGGATCTGTCAGATATGGTGGAAGCTTCTAGCAGCTTCTCACAGAAGCTACTTCTGTGGCTCTCCCCCACTACCAAAAACCAGGCTGTGCCAAATCAACACACCTTCAAGGAGGAATTTCTTCCTCTCCTTGGTTATCCTAGTTATCCTTTGGTTGATCCAGAAGGGTAGATAACCCATGCAAACTTGTAGCAAAATTATAAATCTCCTTAGCTGTAAACATGTAATATTTTCTGAAATCTTTGAAACTATGTCTCAACAAGACACTGAACATTATTTTTAATCATACAGTGCTTTAGATGTATTTTCATTAAATGACAGGGTCTTCACTTATTTCTTTTTAAGAAACTAATAAGAAAAAGGGTTATCATGTCAGTCCTGACCTGAGTTCTCTTTAAACGGAATAGTTATAATCTCTAAAATCCTTCCTCAGATGGAAACTTCTCCTTGTCTGTAATATCATGTATCCTTTTTGAAATGAGGCAGCAAGTATTTGAGCAGCAAGTGTTCATGAAAGCTTTACTTACCCCTTTCCATTTTTTTTTTCAATTTCCTTGTATTAACACGTTCTCCCATTCTGTTGTTTTGTTTCTTTGCCACTTCTTTGCTGCTTCTTTGTCCTTCTATGTAGAGCAGGTGTTTTCACTCAGCTGCCTACAGCGATGCTGAAGAATTTTCCAGGGCAGTTGGAGTTAAGATAACATCCATCAGCAGGCATGAGGAAACCAGACTTCTTTATGTGCATTACCTTGCATTTGTCTATACTGAATTTCAGCTGATCAGGAAATATTTCCTCAACATCTATGGAAATTATATAGTTATTGACTTAGGGGAAGAGAGAGGATAGAAATTAAATGGTCCCTACATTTGTTGAATATTTGCTAGCAGAGAGGGAGGGCTCTCTTGAAATGAGACGAGTTTCTCACAATCTCATTTCTCTGTGCTGTTCTCTCTCTCTCTCTCCATATCAAACAACAGGTTTAGGGAAGGTATGCAAGAAATTTCCTTTAGTTGTCTTCATTTTGTGAAGACAGGACAGTGTAAAGTTGGCGTTGCAGGAGTTGTGTGCAGGGATTGTTTCAGGGTTTCCATTTACTCAGGAAAGGGAAGGTGGATTCCCTGACCTGGATGGGGTGGGGAGGGCAGAGAAAGCTGCTGGCAAACACTTGTCCCTAAAACTGAGAGCTGTAAGGGCAGAGCTCACAGCAGGCTTTCCAGCATGTAATAAAGCTTCCAGGGTTAGGAGGCTGCCCTTCTGTTCCCTATGCTTATGGGTGGATTCCTCACCAAGACAAGATTTTGGGAAGATCTCTTCCTCCTTGAAAGAAAACCAGCTAAAAATAATACACAAGTTCTTAGTTCCAATGCAGAACAAAGTTACTGTTGCCTCCTACAGACTCGTGCTTGCCTTATGATAGGACAGGCACTGCTCTATCACCTGAGGTAAAACGGGCCGGTGCTGGGGCACCCATCTGGGGCAAAGGCTATGTTTGCTACCAGAGAGGATTCTAAATCACGTTAAATAAAGAAAAAGTCAACTGTAACCCACATTGTGTTCAGCTGCCTGTTCAGTTCAGAGAACACAACTCGGAAAGTCTTAACCTGATTTTTACAAACAGAAAACAAACTACTCAGAAAGTTCAATTCAATTTTCAATTGTCCAAGCCAAAATTCAGATCTATTTTCGATCCCAAGCATCAGGAGCTTCACTGTTGTCACTACTGTTTCTTCCCTATGCCGTGGTACATTTATTGTCGATGAAGCTCTAGGGCACATGAAAGTTCATTTTCTAAGCGGATTTACACATGGTCTTGTTGAAACTTCATTGATATGGTGAAGTGATACAATGTAAGGGGTTTAGGAGTTCTTCTTTTGTTTTGTTGGGGTTTTTTTCCTTCTTAAGGAATTTTCCCCATACATGTTGCTAATGGGCCATAATGACTGGACACTTAACAGACAAAAGAAGTTATCAGCTCAGGGGAGGGTGCCGATGGCTCCTCTCCTTACCTGAGGTTTCCCAGGGAGGAGGGAGATACTGCCAGATTGGAGACTGGAAAAAAGTAGGGTTGGGGCCAGCCCCTGGCTCTCGCTGGCTCTCTTTCTCTCATCTTGGGCAGAGGGATGGTCGGAGCGGTTTGGAGGGGAGAGTTCACGACTGTCATTGTGGTTCCGCCCGGTCCTACTTCTTCTGCCGTGGGGTGAGCCTCTGCTCCTAAGAGCAGCCTTCTGAACTGGGAGCTTATTAACACCCACCTCATTAAGGGAGAGACATTTTACCGTCTGCCTGGATGCCCAATCCTGCCTCCCCCTGCCTTGCTTGGAGCCGGGCTGCTGCTGCCCCGCCTCGCCACTTCTTAGGCGCTGCTCCCAGCCCTCGCAACTCTGTAGCTCCACACCTCCTGCCTGCCGAGACATCCCGGGGGTACCCACTACGGCTCCAGAGTGGGATACGTCTCGTCCACCACCGTGGGATTTGTGCTCGTCTCTGCCGTCACAGCTTGCTGCGTCTGAGAGTCCCGCTGGGGCACCGGGCTCGGCTGTCCCTGGGGTTTGTGCAGCGAGCCTCTCTCCCAGCCCGTCCCATCCCGGTCACACCGGCACTCCTGCACTCTCCCCGAGCTCGCGCCGCAGCGCCCCCTGCAGCCGCGGGGGAACCATGGCACCTGCCCTGCGCACCGGGAGCCACCAGCGCCCCTGCCGGCTGTGACCGGAACTGCACCAAAGGGGAAAGTGCCTGCGGCCGAGAAGGCCATCACTGGGTTCCTGGTTCTGTTTTGTTATTAATGCCAGAGTTGTTGTTGGTTTTGCCTTATTGGATATACTAGTAAAGAACTGTTATTCCTATTCTCATATCCTTGCCTGAGAGCCCCTTAATTTCAAAATTATAGCAATTCGGCGGGGAGGGGGCCACATTTTCCATTCCAAGGAAGGCTTCTGCCTGCCTTAGCAGACACCTGTCTCTCAAACCGAGACATGCAAGTACATATGTATTTAGAATACATGTCTGTAAACTTTCTAGGCAGCCTGTGGCAAATGCAAACAGAATGTTTCAAATGTGTTTCTATCTTTAAAGACCAAACACACCAGCTGAGCCATCCACAGCTCCTGCTGCCATCCAGGCCCCAAACCCTGCATGCTAAAGCAGTCAGGGTGAACCAGTTTTGAGCACCACCTCTAGCTGAAGATTTGGCATATGAATTATAATTTATGTGAATGACTTTTAAACAAAACTCTGATCATTCTATAAAGAAAATCTCTCTTATTTCATACCGGCTGTTCATGTGTTTGATATGACACCAAAAGTTGATAAAGCACGGTTTTAAGAGCATCTTTCTTGAATGTGAGATTCCTCCTCATGCTTCTCCCTGAGCACCCTTCTGCTCTGGGCTTGTAAATGGCACACGTCACTTTGCAGGCAAGTTCAACCATGGAAAAGTGCCCATGACTGCTGCCGTGATCAGGATCACATGTGCAGAAAGGAAGGTTAATGTTGGCCTCTCTCCATGGAGAAGACCACCTTGTCAGAGACCCATGGGTTTCATCTGTGGCCTCAACTCTGACACTGAGCTTCCGAGGCTTTGGGGAAAACTTGAACATGGTTAATGTCTTTGTGTTAGTTTGCCATAGCACCTGCTACTGCACCATTTCACTATGGTATGTACTGGGCTGAGTGAGTTTTGGAAAGCAGAATAGTGATGAAAATGGTGCAATGCAACGCTTTCATTATTTACTTGGTCTGCTTTTCCTTTTTCCCTTCTGATTTAACATTTGTCGTAGAATCAGTAAGGATTGGAAAGACCTCTAAGACCATTGACTCTAATTGCTGACATAGCACTGCTGTGTTCATTGCTAAATTATGTCCCGAAGTGCTACATCTGCACATCTTTTAAACACCTCCGGGGATAGTGACTCCACCACTTCCCTGTTCCAATGCCTGACCACCCTCTGAGTGAAGACTTTTTTCCTAATATCCAATCCTAACCTTCCCCAGCACAACTTGAGGCCATTTCCTCTTGTCCTGTCACTTGTTACCTGGGAAAAGAGACCGACCCCCCACCTCGCAACAGCCTTCTTTCCTGACTTTTCTTCTCAAAGGGCATCCCCCTCTCTCACAAGGTACTACTGTGTAGTCTTGTTACATATATAAAATGCTCTTTGAACATGTATGTCCTGAGACTTTTTTACATGGCATTAAAGTAGTTTTCTGCTTGTAAAGTTACACCTGCCTATGGCCTGTTGAGAATGGGTGTTCAGAATGCAGTGTCTCTTCACCAGGGAAAGACGAAGCACATTCACTGCTAGATTACTATTTAAAAAGAAATCACTCAGGTGTTGTAATTGGAATACCCAAATCGTGGGCTGAGTGTCTCCTCCTGGGGTCCTGTTGCAACTTTTATATACAGACTTTGCTAAAGGTTTTGAAGGCAGAAAGCCTGCCAGGAAGAATAGTAGCAGAAAGCAGGGAAGATCAAGATATCAAAGGGAACGATACTGACAGAGGAGAAGTCTGCAGTGATGAGGCTCCTATGGATCTTTTCCTTTCTCTTCCCAGGGTTCAAGGGCTCTCTCCCCTCAGTAGAAATTTAAATGGGAAGCAGTGGGCATTAATACTTTGTGCTCGTCAAGAGTGGCCCACCAGAGCCCAGGGAAGGAGGGAAGAGAGAGAGAAAGCTGTAATTTACTTATTTTCTTGCTGGCTTCAGTGAACTTGGCTCACCATGGGTCCCTCTCTTACTCTTGTAGAATACATCTCAGCTCAGTGCAGCATAAATGTGATTAATTTCCGGTCTGTATTGAAGAGCACAGGGTGGTGCTGTCTTGCTCTTGGGCTTGCTTAGATATACACTTCATGTATCACTTACCTACCATGCAGGGTGGTTATGAGGATTAATTAGTTAATGTTTGTACAGCACTTTGAAAATGTAATGCACTATTAGGCTTCAGTCTCTGCTTGATGCATGAGTAGAACACCCATTAATCTAATAGAAGTTGCATGCATTCCTCAAGCAGGGAATACATAAATGGTAAATATAATTCTAATTATTATTGTATTTCACAATATTCCTTGATCATGCTTTTGTAATTTAGCTTAACTTTTTTTTTAATATATAGCTTGCAGAAATAAAAAAAGTTCTTAATTTTTAGTCTTGCTTTCAAGAACTCCTTCAGCCTGAAATAAGCAATCATCCTTTGTTCCTCCTGTTTCATTGTTTTCTACCCCTTTTTCTGTCTTGTGCATGGTCTGACCGGAGATAGGTTTCTGTGTTCTGCAATTGGCAGAGGTATCTTGCTAGCTAAGGAAGCAGACTCACAACATCTCACACAAATAGTATTTGATTACTGCTAATTACAGTGCTGTCACATAGACAGGGGGAAAGAACGTAGGCTGGCTTTGTCAAATAGCAATGAAATAACCTGCTGTCTGTCTACTGACTTAATGGCTTTAATTGCCAGCGCATAATCAAGATCTGGTGAATTTGTTTGAACATATCAGCAGGCACCAAATATTTCAATTAAGATGAAGTTGTATAACTAGTGTTGCTTTAGCTAGAGCAGGATTCTGGTAAATTCAGGTTTTTGAGGCTCACAAAAGGGTACTTGGCAAAAGCCAGCAAGCAAACTGACAGATGGGTTGTTTCTTCTTCTTTTTTTCAGACTTTGAGTAACCTTCCCCTCTGATGCTACTGAACCCTTGTAGGTGGTTCTCTTTTATTTTCTTGCAGTCTGCTTTCTTTCTCAGGTTGATGTCTCCCAGAAGAGTTCATGCACTGTAGACTTTTTGCTGTGAATGAGATCTGGGTTGTGGTGGGCCATTGAGACAACTGCTTTGGCCCGGAGTAGAGTCTGTCCCAAACTCTTGAAGGACGCTCGCTGCAGCAGTGAGAATTGTAGTTTAATAGTCCCTGCAGAAAGTCATAGAATCGTACAATATCCTGAACTGGAAGGGACCCACAAGGATCGAGTCTACCTCCTAGCCTTGGGCAGGACACCCAAAAGAATCATATGCCTGAGAGCATTGTCCAAAAAGAAAAAAAAAAAAAAGGAAAAGCTGTGGCCTGGCACACCAAAGGTGGTCTAGTTCTTCCATGTAAATGTTGATAGAGCTTTTTTTCCCTTTTGGCACTCATCTTGTTGCCAGAACAGTCTTCTTCAAGAAATCAATCCCTTTCCCATAGCCAGTGGATGATACAAGAGTTTGGAATAAACGCTTGAATTATGTTCAGCTTTCAGAGATGATTTTGTCCCAAACTGTCAGAAGGCACTTTATTTTCCTCAAAGCCTCAATCAAAGATTTTTGTTCTATCTTTGAAGGATCCTTCCTTCAGGGATTCACGCCCATTCAGCCAGATAATTAGCAGCTTCTGAAGCACAGAAGAACAGGTCTTTGTGATAAAATCTGCAAGGCCATGAGCCAGAGCTGCCTTTACACTTTCATTGAAGGCTGAAACAGGAACCTTCCACTTCTCTGAATCGGCTTCGAGCACTGGATCCTGTAGACTACCCTTACACGTCCTGTTCATATTTAATCATGACATTTGAAAAGACCCACCTGGTCCAAGTTATGCCTGTTTACCTCATCGGTTTTCATTTCGCTACACAGTTGAATTTTCCGGTTTATTTGTGTGGTTCCTATGGCTTGTTGCTTGGTAGGTATTAGTCTGGATTGGTGGGTGGATTTTCTTGGCATGGAGAACTCTCACATAAATGATCTTCTTAGCTTTGGTGGTTAAAATTGATGCCTTGACACCAGGAGAAATGACCTTTGCTTGTCTACATGTTGTTATCTTATCTATGATACTCTTTTGCCTTCATCCACATACTACTCAGTGCAGCTTTGTTTGACCACAAGACGTAGCTATGACTTGTCTTCTTCATGCCTTCATAAGCCGTGTAATTTTAGGGATCATGCTTAGCAGGTGTGCACTCAAAAGCTGGCATGCAGAAAATCACAAGTTCTTTCTGTTTGTTCTGAAGGACCTTTAGAAAGTTGTACCCACCCCCTGCTTAGCTCTGGCAAAGCTGGAGTCATTCTTGCATGTGTTTAGTGGGAGCTGTCAGAGCTCCACAACTGTCTAGATCAGACCTGGAGCTTGAGAGCTAAAAACAACCCCAAAATGCAGGATGGTGTATGACAAACAGATTACGTTTGCAGAAAGGCAGAAAATTAAGCCACAGTTTCCTTCCTACAATTTTTTTTTTTAAGTTGAAGAGAAGAAACCCAGACCACTAAATGCTGCTACCAGTTTTGCTTCTTTTGGATGTGCATGTGTACGTGCTTCAACAAGTTTACAATATTATAATGGGGTCTATATATGGATATTTTAAAGGTGATATTGTAGTAATAATAGGGTAGGGCAGAGATACCGAGCAAGGTCAGTGGGCTTGCACACTGATGAAGTCAAAGAGTAGGAGGAATGAGGAGGGCTTGTGAGAACACATCCTTTGTGCTTGCTACTCCTGAATCTAAATTTAGCTGAATTCAGGAAACTTGAATCACAAAGAAACCTGCATTTAAAAAAAAAAATAGATAATCTTTCAATTTCTTTCTTTTTTCTTTCTTTTTTTTTTCTTTCCCAGATACTCAATTTCATTGCCCAGCTTAAATAACTTATGTATCAGTCACACAGTTGCACTGTTCTCGATGATATCACACAGAACTAAATTACATAATGTGATCACGGACTTTCTGTCTCTACCAATGCAGAAGATGCTGGGATAGCAGCTGCCTAACCATTGCACATAAGAGCCACCCCTGTGATGGACAAGGAACAGTCAGTGATCCCTATTTTGGAAGCGGAAAAATAACAAAAGAAAACAGAGGTTTCACATTTTGTTCTTTTGTAGTGTGCTTTCCATTTTCTATGTTTACTAATACGGTGCCGTATAGGTAGCCCAGTAAGAACTTCCATGTTATGAATTTCATTTTCTGCTGGATGAATATCTACCCTTTGGAGGATGCTGTTTCTGTTGGTTTCCCATTTCTCCATTGGTTTTCCATTTCACTGGTTGACTGTAAGCATCAGTGTTCTTAAAAGTACAGGCCAGATGCTTGGAAAGGATAAAGCAGCACAGCAAAGCAGCTGCTTCTGCTTTTGCCACCTGAGATCCCCTTGTTATCTTTTTTTTTGTCTAACCTTTGTGCGTTTTGTAGCTCTGAGCAAACTTTGTTAATATTATTATTGGCAGTTATACCTTCATTAGTTTCTGTCTTGCCTATAAATGCTACCAACATATCTGTCTTGTTTATTTCTGTTCAGAAGCTGTAAGCTTTGGTAATTTTTCAAGTTGTCATCTCGCACTTCCAAAATCACCAGATTTCTTTTACTTGCGAAAGTGCAGTCTTTGAAGTGTCTTTTACTTTCTGCAAAGAGGTTACATCCAGCTTTTTAAAAAACTAAAAAGTCCTGTTTCCTTCTAATTATTCTCCCCAGTAAGAATTAGTCTGTGCTGGTGCAAGGTGTGTGTCTTTGGGAGCTCTGCTAGGTAGTGGTGTAGTTAGAAGCTCTGCTCTCAGTCTGTGTCCTCTTTAATCTTAATGAGGTGTAGGGATTGTGGATAGCAGATGTGTGAAATCCTGATGATTTTTACATTGCCTTTTAAATTCAGTCAAAAATAGTACTGCTGAAATGCTCCTACCATAAAGAATTGTTGGGGATGCGTGTGCTTGGGTGGTGAGAGAGGTAGCAGAGAGCTTGCAACAAGTGAGGTGGAACAGAGCAGGGATAGGCGCTACCAAGGTCAGATTCTTCAGTGTTCACTATTTTGATTATTTTTGCAATTCTCATTTTATTTTTGCTGATGAAATTTCTTGTTGGATGCCCTTCCATGGAAAACTTAGTAATTTTCCTATATAGTTAATATTCAGATATAAAAAAACCTATTACAGTCTAAATGATGAATAGATGCTAATTTATACATATATACATATACTCAGAATGCCTAATTAATGATCTTCTGTGTCAGTCACGGATATGCAAATGATTATATTTTGCGAGTCTTATCATAATTTTGTTGCCCTGCTGGCTTCAGTTTGGGGAAATGTTTTACTGCATTTTGGGAAGGGATAAGAAAGAGACTGAGCAACAAATCAGTAAAGAACACAAGTGCTATGCTGATCAATCAAAACCAGGTAGATCCTGGTTGTTTTCATGGGCACCAGAAGCATTTCTGGAGCAGGAACTAAGTTAGAGGATCTGAGTGGCTCTCTGGAGAACTCACCTATCCCTGTCCACTACAAAGGGAGCTATATTCACTATGCCTTACTGGACTAATGCCTGAAGTAATCCTGGGAGGTCTTCATGAACCCAGCATTTCTCATTTTTCTTTCTCTTTGCCGTTGATGCAGATGTTACCTCAAAAAGTAAAAGATTCACAGTGTATTTTAGTAGAATATGTGGGTATGTTTCACTACATAAATAATTCTACTCTCCGTAATTATGGAGGACATTAATAAAAATAACTATTTGCTCCTCTAATACATACTTGCACTGAAGTTGCTCCAAATCTGCAAGTCCTGGGACTCGGACAAAGGAAAATGGACAATGTTGCAAAGACAGGAAAATGCCCGTCTTTTTGGTATCTTGGACTGAAAACAGCTGTGAGGGTGGAAAAATCTAATCCTGAAAAATTTCATACAATTACTGGCCTTGGAAAAGACATATTTTTTAAAAATAGCTTGTTAGCTTGTTTCTAACCCTCCAGCACTTGTAACAGGGTGCTGTTGGGCTGAGTGTTTGCTGAGGGCAGCTATTTTATCAGGTCCCAGGTACTTTTTAAAGGCCTCCCTTTGTCCCCTTTATTCCATGGTGGAATTAGTTTGCATTGTTACACCTGAAGCTGTATCTGTAAGCAGAAGGTGGTGGTTGTGCCACAGCCCAGGAAAAGACAGGCCGAATGTCACTTTGAGGAAACTCAGATCTTGCCTTCCAGTAAGGCAAGTTCATGGCTCTGCTCTCAGGACAGTTCTTAAATCACTGCTGAGATTTGCAAGGAGTTCACAGCAGAATTACTATGAAATCATGGCTCTGAATTGATCCTGTGAGCTGGGATGTCAGACCCTGCTTAGGGAAGCTATTGATTCTCCACACAGCCTCAGAGGGCAAGGAGGTGGTGTGATCTGCACTGCTGTGCTCTTTTCTCCCTCATACAAGTTATGACCATTGTGACACAGGGATCCAATTCTTCTCCATAATAGCCGGGTTACCTTGGTCCTTACTTCTGCAGGATTGCAAAGTTGGAGTCTGCACCTCCTGACATTTCTACTTCTGCTTCTCCTCTTTGCCTGCTTGCATTGGCTTTGAGGTCACTTTTAGCTGTGTCAGCACATTGAAAATTGCTGACAGTAAACACCAAAGGCATGCGTGCATGCCACTGAAAAAAAGAAACAACCACAAGGAAAACAGCCTTGGGTAAACAGTGGATTTGCTCACTGTTAAATGTGCACAGCTTCTACACACAGCCTGGAGCCTCTTACTAAATACAGGGCTTGGAATTTTGTTTTTAAAGGACATTGATACAGGCTGTGACACTGCTCATTTTCCAAGTGACTTTTGGTATATGCAGTAGGAGAGAGGTTCATCCTGCATGGTGCTGTACAGAACAGGAGAAGTATTAAGACTTCCAAGAACAACAGCAGCCATAGGCATGCAAGATCCTGGGGTTTGTGTCAGGAAATTTGGCCGTCCATCCCCAAGACAGCCTGAGATGTCCCAGGGACACACAGGTCTGATGCTCTGTGCTGTCACTGTCATGCCCACCTTCAGGAAGGTGAATGATGTAGTGTGCAGATCAGCATGAAATGCCATGCACTGCAGCAGGCCTTGAATTTTGCACAGATTAAATGCTGGGAAAGGGAGGGCAGAAAAAGGTACATCCTTGGCAGTGTAGACTGGGGGAATACGCTTCTCTTGTAAGTACCTGAGCACATACCAATATTTGGTAGTATTGCCAGGGTATCCCCATGTTCCTGCAGCTCTCCTGTAGTTTCAGCATGGTTATTGGTCAGGGATGGAGCTGAGGAGCTGGATTCTGCTTCTGCCAAGCTTGCCTAGGTGCTGCACAGGTCCACGGAATTGGCCACAATGCCCAGAGCCCAGCTTTGAGCTGTGTGTTGCCAGCAGCTGAGCTCAGCTTACAGAGTGCAGGGAGGAACAGGCTGGACTCAGTCAAAAATGGATTTTTGCTGGGCGCATGTTGCTATTTTTATAGTTTACCCAGCTGCTTTGGAGCCCTTACAGCCATTACAGCTGTCCAAAGCAGTTGTAGTGCACACCTTCTTGGAAACACTCATCCTGCCTAGTCTAGCCTCAGAGCTATGTCCACCTCTTCAGAGGCTCTCACCAGTAGCCACCTACCGACCCACGAGAAGTTCCAGCAACATGGGCACTGCCATGGAGGGTGACCCCAGAGCTTCCTGCCTCTTTCCTTTGCACCAGAAATGGTATAGATGGATGCAGATGAGAACACCTGCAACCTGGACCAGAAACATATAGGTAAAACACAGGCTAGAGTGCCATTTCCCCAGAGTTAAAAGACCATTTCTTTGTGGAAATTATTAATTATTATGCCATCAGATGATGCAGTTAGGATTTGGAGCTGATCTATATTAATGAAAGGAATGAGAGTGAGCTGTCTTTACAAACAAACTGTGTGTCTGCTGCTAGATAAACCCAGATACCGATAGGTGAAGGAAGCAATAGGAGGAACCATAAATTCCATAGGAATTCCACTAATTGACACAGACTGTTGCTCACTCAAGGCCGTGCTAAATTCCTAGACTTAGACAAAAAGAACAGAGACACAAAGAAAAAGAAGAGGGTTTGGGGGGGGGGGGAATGCACATAAGAAGGGGGTCTGTATTAGGTGATCTGGTAAGTCTGTACCTCTCAAGTACCTCAGACAATGGAGAAAGAGAGAGGGAAATGCAGCTGGGAAATTAGGATAAAAAGGAGACTGCATCTTGAAAGACCCAAGGGGAATGCCCCATGGCCTCTCCTTTTATTAGAATAAAGTTACAGGACTCCTCTGTCTCCTTTTTGGACATAAACTTCTGACATCATGGATTAATTTTTCTGACATTAAGAATATATAATTAAGAAGATGGTTTCCAAACTCAGTTTACATTTGGTGTGGTCTCATTCATGCCTGTCAGCCATGCTGCATTTTAGTATGAGCTAGTCCAAGCTGTCTTAAATTTCTGCTTTAGACTGAATCAAAGAAAGACGATCCAAAGCTGACAGAGTCCTCACTGCCTTCCCAGCTCAAGGTAAAATGCCATGAAAAGCAGTTGCTGGAAGCTGGATAAAGAGATTTATTTATTAGGGGAAAAGTCAAGGATGTGAGGGCTTTGTGTTGTGTGTGTGCTGAGGCCTGCTTGAGCCAACAGGCCTGGCAGGGGCTGCTCTTCCTGCCTGTGAGTAGGGGATGCCCTGTTTTGAGTATTGTGTAGGCAAGGAATAAACCAACCAAAATTATTGACACCAAATACTACGTTAAATCCCTGCTGTAAAGTTCCCTGTACTGGAACTCCAAATATTTCTTAAAGAATTCCTAGGAGGAGGCTGGCATATACTGTCTAATTTTGTAAATCTTGCATTAGGAATGGAGTTGTACATCGGAGAGCCTTTTGCTATATTTAGAATGAAACTCCATGCTCCCACTGTCAGGATGGGAGCTTAATTACAGTGTGCTGCAAACTTTGCTTTTGTGAAGGATATTTTTCTGCACTGCTTGCTTCAAAAAGCACAGTTTTGCTGCTATTTTTATGATGCTTTTGCAACAGCAGCAAGAGTTTAAATGGGTTAGGTGTAATTTGAGAAGGATTCTCTGACAAAACCAGCAATAGTATCTGTGTGGTTCCCAGCGTGGAACTTCTCACCAGCTGAAATGAATCAATGCCAGGAGGAAGCTGTCGCCAGTTGCTGTTGCTTTTTTTTCCTTCCTTTTTACTTTTTTCCCTCTTCCTGCAACTTGCAATTCACTTTTTTGTTACACCTCAAATTATCTGCTCAGATTTTTAACATGGATCCATATTTGCGGTTTATGAGTAGGTGCTTAAATGCTAGAGGATTATAAAATAGAACTGGTAAGTTTAGCAAGTTTTACATCCAAAAACAATGAAAAGGTGCACATTATTCAGCCTCCCTGAGGCTTAAGAGAGAGCTGCTATTTGCTTACAAGAATTGCCAAGCTCTAAGGAGACTTTTGTCCTTATCATGGAATTGGGATGTGTTTTGCAGAGGCCAGCATGCTTTGCTGCAGGGAGTAGTGTTGTGTGGTGTGGTGATCGAGAGCTTTTGGGGTGGGTGTTGGACATGAACAGCAAAGGATCTTAAGGCTGCAGAGAAAAATGTTTAGAAAACAGAAAACAAGGAAGGTTTGGGGAAAATGGGAACTGGGTGGTCTGTGTTTATTTTTTCTTAAAGACTCTTCCCCTCATTCAGAGGAATTGTTATCTGTCTGCTTGAGCTGTGTGTGCATACAAGGCAACTTGTGGCACAAAAGAGTTTTAGTTTAAGCAGCATAAAAAGCTTGGCCTCTCCCCAAACACTGCTATGTTGAGGAATACATATTTCTTACTTGGACAGCACAACTTGCATAATCCTGTCTGTTTTTGAGGGTAAGGATTACAACCTAAATTACTTTGGCACCTTTCAGAAAGTTCTCAAATGCGATGCAGGACTGAGTTCCCATTAGAGTTACTCCACGAAATCTGCATTGCTTCTGTTAGCATTCTACTGCAGGAGAAGGTTTTGGTGTTTTGCACCAGTCAAATGCTGGGGGAAGTAAAGCAGAGCCAAGGTATGCTGAGCTGTCTGGTCAAACAAAGGAATTTGAAAGTCCAAATTTAGTCTGCACCTAGGAAGAGATTCCCTAAAAAAACAAAGTAATTAAAAGTGAGCATCATCTGCCCACTTTTTAAAAAAATTATTTTAGCATTGATTAAAGCTGTCGTAAAGTGGAAAAAGCCCCATTTTTTAATGGTAGCAGAGAAATTTTCTAGAAAATATTTAATTTGTCAACATGTTACACTAAAAAGTAAATATGACATAACCTGCTGGGAAAAACATTATTTTCACTTCCACCGATAGTAATGTAAATGTTAAATTTGCTTTTATTTTCCCTCCTTGGTTTTTAAAAGGAAAATAAAATAATTGGCCAGATGTCTTTGAGATTTGATGATAGATTACATGGTACAGAAGCTTGACACCTGCTAGAAAGTACTCTTTCTGCAAAAGCTTTTATAATGTAACGATATAAATTCATCTATCTAGGGTAAACTGTTTTCCATTCCCATGGGACTCTCACATGGTGTAAGGATTCTACTGAGACTGCTCACCCGATGAGCAGAAAATGTATACAAGTGGCATTTGCAAAATCCCAAAAGAGAGAGACTCTAGTTGGAAATAATAATAATAATTGAAAACATTTTTAATTTAGCCAAAGCCATTCTCAAAGACATTCCAGCAACTTACTAGAAAATTACTGCTACAATAATAAACAACCCCAAAGGCTGGGCATGGATTTAACAACTCAGGATCAGGAGGTGGTATTTTGCCTGTGTGCTGTGTTTCTTAGCTTTAAGAGTATCATGGCTCCTCTGAGAAAGGTGCTCATTTCCTATAGAAAGGATGAAAAACTTCCTCACTTACTGAAATACTGAAAGTCTCTCAGTTTCCAGAAATTCCCCTGAGTAGAGCTGCTATCTGAAAGTCGAACAGATAAACCTCACCTGTCCCTGCTTTGCCTGTGATTTGGGAGTCTTGGCTCAAGCAATACTTCACACCGTGATGGAAAGAATTTGTTGAGATGAATTTATTAATTATGGGCCATATTTTGACATTCCAGTTCTTTGCTTATCTATTCTAAGACAATGTAAAAACAAAGCCAAGACCTTTATAATTCTGGTTTTCTTTATTGACAGTGTGCCAGAACAAAGTGGCATCGTCTGGGAAAGTACAATGAATATTTTGCCTAGAACAACTCTGATGTGTTTATGTTTCTTTAAACATAATCTAAGATGTTAAAATCCTTTCTGTCAGTGAAATCTAGGCATTAGTCTTTACACAATTCTTGCTGCAGTTAAAAATTGCATAACAATCTGATTGTTATGGATAAAAATAATAAACTAGTAAGGATTAACAGAATATTTGTCTAGAAAAAAGGAGACTGGTTGTCCTGTCTTTCTCTACACATTCCACAGGAAGGAGACTGGACAAAGGGCTTCATACACAGAACATTTTTACCTCCTGTTGGTCTCTCTCCATCCCATCTCTTCTCTTGAAAGGTCCTGTAACAGCTCTGCATTAGAGGTAGTTTTAAATGAGGGCACTGTGATTTATTTTTTTATCTCCTTACTCCTAGTCCTGGTATCAGTATGCTCCTTTAAGGAGAGCTGTATTAATGCCATTCATCCTCTCTTTAATGTATTGCTACTTCATTGCAAGGTTACTGCTGGCACCTCAGGGCTTGGTCTAACGGGAATGGCCAAAAGGAAAATAGACACCTTGAGATCTTCTGTTCTCCAGCTCCCCTGAGAAGTGTAGATGGGTGGAAGGGAGAAGCAGGGAAGCACTGAAGAGAATGTTGCTCTACCTCCTTCCTCCCATAAATGGTAGTGCTGGAAACTTCAGTCTGGGGTGTAAGTCTTTCCATCTGAGACCAAAATTATGGCAGGTCTGGCTTAAAAGTAGCTTTCTATCATCTTCTCTTCCCAGACCCTAATGCAGTGACAGCTAGGCTCTGGTTTCACAACACATCCATCATGGACCTCGGGAAGCAGAGAGGCCCGAAGGGTCAAGAGTCACCTGTTACTGTAGAAGTTTATCAGACACAAAGTTTGATTGGGTAAATTAGATCAGGTAGATGTTTAGCTGTCCAGCCTGTAAACATCATGGAGTGTATAATATATAATATATGATGGGGTAAGCCACCAATAGCTGGGCAAAGGCCCAGGAAATACCAGGACAGCCATGCAGGGTATTCCCTGCCCTGAGCCAGGGCACAGCCTCTTGGCAGAGCCCCAGACACAAGAGAGCTGTCCAGGTAGGGGCTGGCCATGGGAGCTAAATGAGGGAGAGAAGAAAAAAGACATTCTCCTTTCTCTCCCTTCTTAGAATCAGTGCTGGCTGATGTTCCTGTTGCTGACACATTTCAGGAATAAACATCAATAGGAGCTGGAGATGCAGAGCTAACATCAGCACAGCCTTTGTGTACTTTTGCTCCACGGGGTTTTCCTCCTGTCACTTATTCTTCTGAGGAGAACTTTTTGACTAAGACAATATTAGGCTGCTTTGTTACTGGCTCTCTTTTTGTCAGTCCACCAGCAGGAGATGCTTTGTAAGTTGGAATGAAGATAAAGTCCTGGAAGACAAAGTAATCAAAACGGGGCTGGGTGAAGGGGGCTACCCAAAAAGTGCAACTCAAGTATTCCCTAACTTTGTTGTGTTCACAGCTGGGTTGCAACTCACACAAGGAATCTGGTACCTAGTGGATCTGAGTCTTCAACACTGTGTGTTACATGCAAAATCTGCCAGCTTCCTGCCCTGAGGTCATTCCGCCCAGCAAGGAGCAGGAAGACAGAAGCTCCTGCAGGTATTAGCTGCCAAAATCAGGCGGCCCAAAAGGCTGCTCAATTTGCCTATCCATGATGTCTGTTATGGTTTTGATTTGCAGCTGTTACTCAGGTAGGGGATTTATGTGAAGTGTGGATCATAATCCAGAATTATATTAATCAAAGGACTATTTAAATTCTGGAAGCTCTGGTTTGAAGTGATCACTTGTTCAAATTGCAAGAAAATAATCCCTCAACTTCTATTGGAAGAGCTTCCAGGGAAGGCTTTGGACAGATTTATATTGTTTCTTTCAGTCTATACAACACTACTGCTGATAATTTCTGTGCTTGCTTCTGAAGGAAAAATGAATGCCAAACAATGCAAATCTTGTCACTTCCATAAGCAGAACTATCAGCCTGGCCACTAATACAGAAGTACCAAGAGAAACATTATCTTTGCCTGGATTATTTTTTTCTTTTCTTAAAGCTTTCTACAGCATTTCCTTGGGTGAAGCAGATGCAAGGCAGAAGTACAGTTGCAAACTGGATAATTAACCAAGAGCTGAAATTTGTAATGAGCTTTCTCACACATCAACATCCATCCACATCAGCACACATACCTGTGAGCTCAGAGAGAGGAAGGAAGCTGTTATAGGAAAGGAGGTATGTGATGGTGTTTCCTATATAAGAACACTCTCACAGCATGTCCAAAGCATAAGCTGGAGTTCTCTGGGCCACTGTGGAGCTGGAGTGACTTGGAGGGGATTGGATACCTGTCCCATAGCTGGATGAGGTTTCTTGTAGACAGCATTGTTAATTGTCTATGAATAGCATGGCCTCTGAAAAATGACTTTGAAATCTGAGTTTTAGGTTGACATCTTAGTTTTGATCCCTAAGTTACCTTTGCCAGTTACTGGTATTGCATTGCTCTGATTTATTGATTTATTTGCTTTATTGTTACCATTAATAACCATTCCTCTGATTATCTAAATATGCCATAGAGAAAAGAGAATGTATACACTACTGGATGACCTTAAACCTACATTGTAGGATCTATAAATCCTGGTGTCTCAGGCCAAAGAAGGCAGTTGTTCCATTTAGTTGGTAGGAAAAAGCCTGGTGCCCTGATCAGCCACAATACTTTTTATAAGTGCCAATCCTTTCAATCTGCTGACAGTGCTCAAGACACCAGAAGCATGCTGAAAATGGTAATTGGTCTGCCCTGCTGACATGGGCACCAAGAAAAACTACCTTGCAGGCCAGATCCAGTTCTTACGGCACAGGCTGGCCATGCCCAGTCCTCAGCATCACTGCAAGTGAAACACTTTGGCTCTGTCACACGCTTTATTTGAGAAAGTACCAGAAACCACTTTGGAAATTATTTCAGTGAGACATTTTAAGGTGAACCTGGCACTGTTTTTAGTTTGTTTTAAATGATCTGCTATAAGTTTCAGGAATCTGAGTAGACGGTTGAGATACAACACTAAAGGTTCCAGTGTGAGACGTGGCAAATGACCAAAAGGGGGGATATTTTCAGCTGTTTGAAACCAAACCAGCCTCCCTTGTCTGTCAGTAACACAAAGCCCGTCAATCCCTTTCCAAATTCTGCCCCCTGGGCCACTCTCAGGGTGTTCTGCAAAGTGCTTTCCAATACCATCTAATTTGCCTCCATTCTTCAGGCTTCTTAAAGAGCCCAACCAAAACCACATGTAGTCAGCAGCTTCTGATGTAAGTTTATTAATGCTTGGGCATATCATAACATTCTCCTTAGGTACCTTCAATGAACTACAACTGATGACTTGCCATTTTTGTGCACTGTTATGTAGCTGATTTTTGTGTGATTAGTGACAGTGAATGCCAGTCTAATGTTGCTTATTCCAAGGCAGTGACTGTTGATGTGAACCGGCAGGAACAAAAAAACATTTCCAGAAATGTCTTTCAGTTTTGGAGTACCTGTTCAAAGGTACTTATGTGCAAAGGTCTCGTGTTCAGAAATCTGATACTTGGCACTTTTCAAAACCTGGCTCCTTTATAGGTATAGCTGAGACACACTTAGTATTTGAACTGTTCTGGAAATGAAAATGTAGGTGGTTGCTTTTGGTGGTTTGGGGGTTTTTTTTCCTCTCTTGTTTCTGTAACTGACAACCTAAAATTCCACTTCCCAGGCCAGTAAGTGTATCTTCTATAGTGGAGCTTGTACTTACGCTACTCAGGACCTAGAAACCAAGGTTGGAAGTGACAACCCCCATTCCTTACTCTTCACACCTGCACTTTTGCTCGCTGCCCTTCCACTTTAGAGAAGCAGAGCTCACCCACTCTCTCTTGTAACCCGGTGTTTCCCTTGGAGGCCTGGAACTGCAAAGAAAACATTTAGTCTTCATGTGGTGGTTTGGATTTGTAATGATGAAACCTAGCTCCAGATTCTCCCTTCAGGAAATGAAGCAGGAAATGGCATCTTCTCCATTTGCTTTACCTCAGTGTCACCCTGTGCATCTTCTGATGAGATGGTTGAGGAGCACTCAGGGGATTTTTTCTTTCCCCTAGGTTTTTCTCCTGACAAATATAGTCTCTGTCAATCCTTCCATTCATTTCCCTTGAAAGTGTGAATTATAAGAATGTTCAGGGTTTTTATCCAAACAGATTACAGACATTGGATGTATAGCAATTTATTACACTTTTCTTCCACAATATTGATTAATAGGAAACTACCTCCACGGTGTAAATCTAGGTTCTAGGTTCCTCAAAAAAGTTATTTTATTCTGAGGAATGGTCAACTTAAACTGTAAATATATAATTATGCTGTCATGGTGCATTTATTCAAAGGGAATGGGAAGGAGGAAATTCTTGTTGCTTTTAACCTTATTGTGTTCTTTGTGCCTTTCCTGGAGTCATATCTGAAAGATGGAAACCAGTCAGACCCTTCAGAGGTACCATTTCAAATCAAATAGTGAAATATATTTTAAACAAATAACAAGTATGTAATGTCTGCCTTTAAGTAATTGAATCTTTAAAAATTGGTAGTTATTTCATTCCAAAATTAAAATCTCCATGGGGATTCATCTTCAGTGACCCTGTCTAGACATCTATTTTGTCACTTGTGCTAGTGTGTGTCAGAGAGCATGTGTTGTGTGGTCCAGGGCCAGCTCAGTCCTCAAGGAGGTTCTAGGCTGAAGGGAACAAGCAAAAACTGGAAGTCACTGAAATGAGATGGGAGCTGGGGAGAGGCAGACCTTGAACAAGCTGAAGGGACCACTGGGTCCCTTCCTTGAGTCCCAAGATATCTCCTTAATGGTTCACTAGCAACGTATGGGAAGACAATGGGTGGCAGATCCTCCAGTTGCAGTGCTAGAGTAAAGAGAATGAAAATATCCTCCAGCACACCTTGTATTATTTAACAGCCTAGTCTGTCTTTCGTTGTATAGCTCCCTTTGCATCTCAAAGCTGAGGAATTGAAAATTATCAACTCACCAGCACGGTGGGGTGCCAGGAGGCAGGAAAGTTTGTTGAGGAGTTCAAGGATAAGCAGTATACCAGGATGCCAAAGGAGACAGAAAAGAGCCTCATCTCGTGTTGCAGTGGGATGGCACATGTGTAGGTGATTTTGAGATTGCAAAGGCCTTCTCTGATTGGAGCAAATGCTGATATTCCTTGTGGGATGCTGTGGCTAGACCTTCCCACAGGACTACATCTGCAACTTCCTCTCACTGCTGAATGTAAGCAAGTGGGAAATCTACCTTTCTTGTCAATCAGAGCTTCCCCAGTACCAGTAGAAGGACAAAACTGGCAGGATTCTTGGCAGTTTTGCTGCTGTCCATAGGATACTGATTATCCTTAATGAGTCTTATTGATTTCACGGTGCAGCTTCTTGGGAACAGCAGAAGCCTGTCTGCAGACTCAGAAAACCAAGCACATCAATGGTCATGTTTGGGATGTTATCTGTGCAACCACAAGGGCTGGGGTTTTTTTTCTTGTTGTGCTGTTTTGTTCAAATTAAAGGCTAGATTCTGCAGCAGTTGATGATTTTAAGAGCCACATCCTTCCCCAGTCTCATCAGGAAATCATTCCACTTATCACTGGTGAGTAGGTGAGTGCGTTTCTCAAGCCCTCACATAAACTGTATTCTCACCTTCAAGAGAGTGAAGGAGTTATAATGTGTCAAGAGCCTCTTGGGGATCTCTGGGTGTGATGCTTTCAAGACAGCCTGGTTTTTGTTTTGGTATTGGTTAGGCTCTGGCTGGTGTGTTGCTCCACCCGGGACAATGGCGCTCTTTGCCCTGTCTTCTTAGTTACAATCTTTGTTCTAAGGTGTGGAAATTAAATCTCTAGATTCCAAGCCCTAACTGAAGAGCAGTGTGTGTGGAAGGATTCCCCCTTTACCTAGACGTTATGTCTCCAGCTCATCTTCCCCCCTGCCCCAGCTCTGGCAAGGAATACCAGCAAAAACAAGTGCTGTTTGTTTGTTTGTGTTTTGTTGTAAAACTGAAAATAGGAAAGTTACTTTGGGGTTTTGTTTGGTTGGTTCGTTTTGGTTTTTTTATAAACAAAATAAATGTTTCCCAACACTTACCCTCTTGGATTAAAGCTCCTAATTTCTGTCAAAACACCCATCAGACAGTCACTCTAACTAGCTGTACTCAGGCTGCCTGTGGCATCCTGTTGCTTGCCCTGAGTTTGGAGTCCACAGGGGGTTTGCAGCTCCAAGAGTAATTCTAGAGCAGGAAAGGTGAGATTTTGGGATTAACTCCATTTTCTCCCCACAAGTTGTTTTCTTAAATTGTAAAAAAATAAATTAAAAAGCAGTCTTTGCTGCAGATAGCCCCTTTCAAAACTAGGCAATGCTTCTTCTCCCTGCCCTCCTTGCTGCAGTGTGGAGAATGGCAGTTTCTTCCAGTGGGAGTGATGGCAGTTGGATGATATTCATCCTTCAGTAATCAGCTAATTGGCACAACCCTCTACCTTTCAGCCTGCACTTCTAAGCATCACACCGGATTTCTGACCTGTGAGAACTTTGCTTTGAAGGGACAGCTTGATCCTTAAGCCATTAGTCAGATGCCAGCCCTGGCTGGGGCAGTGTTCAGGAACTCTGGGCATGGACTGGTGCCAGTTGTGTTCTGCCGGCCGTGTCCTTCTACAGGGCAAACTTGGCCCACAGTATTGGGGACCTAGCTCTGAGGAGGACAGGTTCACCCTCAAAGATTTTTCCCCTGATTCCCAACTGTACGCACAATCTCTTCCCTGCAGCATGGGAAGGAGAGGAAAGTTTTAGCACCCCACAGCCTTGGAGCTGTGGTACACAGCTAGGGGCAGGATGCCAAGCTTGCTGGCTTGCTGGCCTCATCTGGTGTGGCAAATCCCCTTTTTCTAGGTTCTTGAGGGTAGCTGCAGCCACAAAAAGTGCTTGGAAATCTTTGCAAAGGTTCAGAGTGAGGCCATCTTACAGAGTCTGTTTAAAATTAAAGAAAAAAATATAAAGTATAAAATGAAAACATTCCCTTGCTACCTCCTTTCCTTATCTTTCACTTAAAAGTAGAGGAAGTAGGACACTTTAAAGCAGCTTTGTTTCTATGGATTAAATGAATTGAAATACATCTTCTTTCTCCCTTGTCTTTCTGCCCTCAGCCAGGTGAAGAGCAGGTCCATTGAAATATTGACTATCATTAGTCCAAGATTTGGATTTTTTTCATCTCTCAATGCGAGATGCACGGATCTTTTTTTGGTTACCATCAGCCCTCTATCATAGCTGCTCCTGTGTAACTCTTCCCCTTTGATATGACAATGACTTTGCACAGAGGAAAGGACCTTTACCAGGGGAAGAATTGTTTCAAGAATTGATGAAGGGTGAAACAAAATTGGCAGCATAAAATTTAAAATCTAAAAAAAAAAAAAGAAGAAAAGGCGGGGGGGAGGGGGGCAAGGGGAGGAAAGAGAGCACACCTTGGCATGTGGATGAAGAGGGAAGAAGCTCTGTGGAGGCAGGAGAGCATCACTACTAGGCCAGCTTTAAAGCCCCCTTAACAATGTGCAGTTGCTCTCCCCAGCTCATCCGTTGACTTCCTCCTGCCCTCCACAGGCCTGGCTGCAGTGAAACCTCGTGTCTTCCTAGTGATGCTGAACTGAATCAGATTTTGCTCTTAGTTGTTCAATCAAATTTTCCTTCCTTGAGCTAAGAAGGCACACTTGGGACTTTATAGTAATTGCCTCCCCACGCTGAACTGCTGATACCTTTATTGGATTGGCATAGGGTTTCAGAGGACTGTGTTTAACATGCAGTGAGCCGCAGCAATGCAAACAGCTCCAGTGTTTAAACAAGCATCCATTAGTCCAGGAAACAAGACAGTGCCAGCCCATTTGGTGCTCTTTAGAGCTGGCAGCTTAAGGGGAAGGGTGCAGCAGGGTTTGCCGGTAGGGGGGGCAGGATGGGGGAGTCACAATTGCAGTGTCAGGAAAACAAGCAAAACATCTCTGTAGGTTTGTGAGAAATGAGCTGCGGAGTGGGGGAACACTTGCGACTGGGGACATGTGCAAAGCTCATTAATATCTCATTATGTTCGAATTGCAGTCTCCCGGCAGATTGGCATTAATGTGTGATGTGCTAGAGGAAGGGGCTACAGGAGAGCAGCACGGATATTTTAAGCAAGCTTTTTTTTTTGTTTCTTTTTTCCTTTACATTGAAGAAGCAGAAAAAAATAGTGTGTGCCAGTAAACCATGATGTTTTGTGCATCAGCCCAATACAGTGCACTTCATCAAACAAGAACAGTGCTCAGTTGGGCTTATCATAGTACGCACTAGCATATTTCAGTATTTCCAATAAACCTCCTTTATTTTCAGCACTGCTTAAGTCAATTGTAAAATTTGGCTCAGTGTGAAACGTCCAACATTCAGCATCTCAGCCCCAGATTAATTCTTCCCAACCCCTAATTGGAAGGATTGGGAAGTCCAGGGAGTACTTAGAATTTTTTTTCCCTCACGTAAGTTTGTAGGTAGAATGATGTCCAAAAGACTTTTTCTCATGCTCCCATACTGAAATAGCTTTTGTTTTATCCTTAACTAGAGCAATGCAGTCATTAGCTTATCAGCTGATAAACTGCAGTCATTAGCTTATCAGCTGACATCAGTGCCTGTACTTGCTTCTGCAGGACCACATAACATTTTTCTGATAAGGTCTTGGCTGCCTTGGTACTGGGAAAAGACCTATTAGTTTTAGAGCCAGTTATTCCTTGAGTTTCTGTACCTCAACATATAAATCCTCTTAAAAAATAAAAGGCAACTCCCAACAATAGCTTATCCAAAGAAGAACCGTCAAGGACTTTATGTAGCAGGAGCACCCCGCTGTGCTCCCAGTTGCTGAGTTGCCTGATTTATCTCCGTAAACTTTCATTGGGAAGACTGGAGTCACAAGAGGGACAGAGAATGTGCTTCTTTTGTACTCTGCAGCACTGGGCTTTCATAAAGAAGTGTTTTACTAGCATGTCCCAAGAAAACCTATGGGTTTTGCTTTCCTGCAGATACCTTCTCATTCTGTGATTGCATACAAAACCCATTTTAATAGGTGGTGTAGTGGAGGAGACATTTATAGCCAAACTGTAGGAAAATCATTCTTCTTCAACTCCTTTTGTGCTACAAGAGCAAAACAACAGTTAAATTAGTCCTGACTCTTACGAAATGCTTGCAAGCCCATAGATCTTTGTTCAGACTGAGTATTATGTTTGAACTTTATTGCCCAGGCTATTTGTTAAGTGTTTATCCTTCCTAGTAAACTTTCTTTTGCTTTTATGACACAATATTGGAGCCCTCCAGTGGCCAAACTAATCATTCTGAGGAATGGAGTTCAAGTTCTGCTGACTTTTTTTTTCTTTACCTATTAAAAAATTAATTTGGTGATCTTTTTATACTCAGAATTTATGTGGAGTTAATTTGAGTCACAGCATCACATGTGAAAAGTAAGGAAAGCTAGGGGAAAAAAATAGTCTCTTTGCCTTTCTAGGATCTCCATATATTTATTCTTCTATATTTTCAAAATTTTAATGAGTTTATTGTTTAATTAAATTCTATTAGATTACATTTTCAGAGAGGATCATTACATATACAAGGCAGAGAAAATGCATTTTGAGTATCATGACAATTCACATTTCCTTAAGTGACTTTTATCAGTTCTGTGACTTTATCTATGATGTGACTGGTCTGTTCTCTAGCAAAACCTAATTTTTCAACAGGACATCATCATTTTTATAAGGGACCTCGACACACTGAAGATTTTGGCCTCAAGGCTCTCTCATCTGTGGCTCATACTGGTGTCTTTCACTTTCCATGTGAAATAGAAACTCTGTATATGAAAAAATAGCTTTTAATTATATTGTATGCACTGGATATTAGTGAGAGGAGTTCTCTTTACAAAGGATGTTGGGATCCTAACAGCTAAAATTGCTTACTTGTGCCTCCTCATGTCTGGCGTGGTAGTTATCACAGCTCTTCCTTCTTCCAAATTGTAATAACAGTCTTTCAAAACCCAAAATCAGATAGGTAAGTTTTGGTTGTGTTGGAGCTGCAAGTTTTGGGAGGAGGTGGGGAATGAACAGGGGAAGAGGAGAAAGTACGGTCAACTGGTTATCTTCTGATAGGATGCCCACAATCTGGCATTCAGTCCATGTTCAAAAAGCAGTAAAGCAAGGGATTGAAGCTGTTACTTTGCACCAATTCCTCTTTATTTAAGGGCTACCGCAAATGAGTTTCTCCCACATTGCATTGTATAGCTGCTGCTTTGTAAAATCATATATTATTATCAAAATGCTGCATAACAAGAACATTGAAAATCTGGTAGACGGAGGGTTCTGTTTGTTTTATTTCAGTAAAGATCTTGTAAGTAGCATTTCTTCTGCAGACACCGTGGATATAGGAACAGTTGTACTGGGTCATCTCAAAGGGGCATTTAGCCCAGTGTCCTCTCAGTGAGCAAGCAAGTGAATGTAAGAAACAGAGCAGGCACACAGTCAGCCTTCCCTGGCACATCTTCCAGCTATCCCAGGTCTAAGAACCTCTTGCTGAGCCCATCTGTACACAGTTTGCTTTTGCAGCCCCCTGCATATGTGAAGAAGGTTTCTTCTTGTTCCTGAAGAGTGGGGTGAAATGAGGAAAGCCAAGAGAACAGCTGTAGCAGAAGCTTCTTGTTTGCACTGCATATGGGGGGCATGTTATGCAAATTCCTCTTATCGGCGGTAGAGGGAATTCCTGGAGCAACCCTATGCTTTGTCTCCTTTCATGTTTTTCATGTGAGTTTGAAAATTGCTGGAGGAGATGAATGCCGTGCTCCAATTGACTTTCTGGGGAAACCTCTAATGAGGTCAGTTTTCCTCATGGCTTTATTCAAGAGCTGTAAACACCAGCAGAGCTGGGAAGAAAGCATTCAGAAAGGTGTGGAGAGGCTGTTTGCAACATGCACCAGGCAAGCAGAGGCCCTGTAGCTGTCACAAGGAAGGCTCATGTTCTAAGGCTACTTTGCCTTCTGCAGCCACAAAACTTGAGGCTGCAGAAGGCTCACACTATGAGGCTGTGAGATCTGAACTGGGACAGGAGAGGGAAAAAGATGAGACTATGCAAGGGGGGAGCAAATGTTTCCCACCTGCCTGATGCACATTTCATACCCAGCTCCCTGCAGCCTCACATCACTGCACAGATCTGTGATGGCACCTTGCGACTCGTTTGTCACAGCCTCCTCTGATCGCTGCTGCCACCCTGGTGAGAACTCCAGGGCTCTAGCAGAGTGCTGCGAAAGCAGAGGAGGCAGGGACCGGTTGTAGCTCTTCGGCAGCAGCACAAGAGCAGTTATCCCCAGGGGGGACTCCTGCATGTGCGCCTTTACTAGGAGAGGTTGGAGCCAGGAATGCCAGAGCACACAGGCTGTCTGCAGCCCTGTTGTGCTGGGACCAAGAGGAGTCCTTGCAGTTCTGTTGTTTAGTCTGAATCCTTGTGGTTTGAACCTCTGCTCCACAGTAGCTACCTGGGGAGACGGCATTCTCAAGACGGGTGCTGAGCCCTGTTGTGTTCCCCTGCAGCTCCTTAGGGAGCCTTTTACCCGGGGCCCACTTAATAGTTCTCTGTTTGGTAATATTTCCATGCCTTGTACGGAGCGAACTTCGTTTAGTAGGTTATGCTGCTGTAGAGGCACATCGGGAACATTCAGTGGGAAAAATATCTGCTTTAGTTCCAGGCATTGCAGTCCTTTCTCATTATCAGGGACAGGAGAAGGCTGCTACTACTTTACTGATAAATCAGGAAAATCCTCTATGTTTACAGTGTTGAATGTTTCTAATATGATTATTGCAAGTCTGAATTTGGAGTCTGGCAATATCAGAAAGCTTTTGGGTTTTGGAAAAAAAAGGAAGAAAATAGTAATGACTTATGTCCCCGGATACAATGAAATCACGGTCGCCTGCAAATCCCACAGCCATCAGAACCCACACTATTCAAGGTTGTTCTTGGCCTCATGTCATCCACCTGGCATTGAAAAAAAGTCAGTCTCAGGCAGCTATGCATTTTAAAGTTGAGCCCTAAATGTAATTCTGAAATATGCTAATTGCCAGGCTTTTATTTTCCTTTGACTGTTTTGAAAAGCTCAGAAGAAAGGGGGAAAAATAAAGGAGTTTTGTAAATAGCCCTAGGAAAAACCTCAACCCATGCTGCCCATGTAATTTCCTTTAAAAACAAATTTTGTACTATAGGAAACTTCATCACACAGCAGATTTGCACACAATCCTATATGCCCGATATCTATGTGATTTTATATAACTTCTTTAGCATGTTTGCTCATTGTTACAGTTGTTACTAAGGTTACTATAACTGTCATTAAAGAAGGAGGAAGTGCTTGCTTACCCCAAAGCTTGCCTATGGTTCCCTGTATGTCTAATTAAAAATACTTTTTTTTTCCCCCTCTCTATAGACTTTGCTTAGACCATCATGGTTGTAACACTACTTACTGTTTATCTGGGATTTAAACTGAAGCTCTTCCTGCTAGTTCTCCCCTTCTCCTTGCCTCGCTTAAATAAACCATAAGTGATTGAACATGGAAGTTAGTTACTAAGCAAGATCTGCATAACCTCTTTCCCCTTGGCAAGGCAAGAAAGTAACACTCTTTCCAAGAGCAAATGTAGTATCATTATTCTAGGCCAAACTTTGAAGATTTCAAGCTTATTTTCTTAGAGTTTAGTGGAACAAAACTGAAGCCTCTGGAAATTAAACTGGGGGAAAGACCCAACGCACGCAGACAGGAATCTTTATTAAACACAGATGTCAACAGCAATAGCATGTAATTAGTGCCCTAATTGTGACTGGGCAAATAATGGTGGCTTGGGGAGGGTCCAGATGGAGGCATCTGACCGTGGATGTGTGTTTTTCCGCTAGTTACCAAGGCTCCCTTTAAGGTCAGTGAAAAGAAAAAGACACTTCTGAAGCATGATTTATCTCATTCCCATCTCGGCCTGGTACAGGGGATATGAATTGCATTCTTAAGACTGGAATGACTTGACTTGTTTTTGCCTGCACCTTTCTTATGGTGCCTACAAGAGTTCCCAGACTGTGTCCTTTCATAGCTCCCTGTACACACCCCTTCTTTTTCCTGAATAAAAAAAAGAAGAAGACATAAAAGCACATTAATCTGACAAGATGTAAGATATTTTGTATTCCCATGGGCTGGGGACAGGATTTGGGAGATTTGAGGCCCATTGTAACCCTGCCACTGCCTTAATATACAGCTTTAGGCAGCTCCCTGCTCTGTTTTGTGAAGTGAAATTTAAAGGTTTAATGTATGTTTGCACCTGGATGACAACATTTAAGTGATAAATGATGGGGGACGTGAGGTTTGACAACCAATTAGGTTTATTTTTCTTTTTAGATTCGTCTCACCTGTGGTTTTCTCTGACACCAAAATCCACATAATTCTGGTAGTAGCCTAAGAGTGCTGTGTCTTCAGACTAACAAATTAAAAGCACTTAGTACTAGGTGTCTTATCATTCCTGCAATAGGAGAAAAAGGAGAGAAGGAGAAGTCCTTTAAAAAGGAAAATAAGCTTAGTGGAAGCCCATTATGTGAATTCACACTGGATTATAATGCATTTCTATGGCTTATCTAACAGCAAACTATGATGTCTAGTGCTTCAGTCCTTCAACAGGTTTGGGAAAGAACTGTAGTGTTCTCTGTGACTTGGTCTTTACCTACAACAACAAGAAGTGCTTTTTTGTCTTGCATATATTTAGCACTGTTAAGGGCACAAACTTTCAGTGGTGAATGGGACTTGAAATCTAAATTTAATTTTAATTAGCTACTAATACATGCTTAGTACGCATAGATTGCTGAGATTAAAACCCATGTGAGTATCATGGGCCGTGACTACATATGCGTGTGTGCACTTGTGTGGAAAAACCAGGGAATTTTTTTTGACAGCAAAAGGAAAAAAGTAAAAAAAACCTGTGTTGTGTACACTGGGAATGTACAGACATCTATAGCATTATGAGTTGCAATTCCTTCCCTTGGAGGGCTGTTTTCAAAATACACAAATAGATAAAAGTGCCTAGTTGTAATGTGGTGCATGGCCATAACTAACTGGGAATGTGACCTGTTTGGCAGAACACTGCCCACCTTTCTCCTGGTAATCTTTTTGTTTTGTGTGGAGAGATCTCAAAACCTTACACACCTCTGGGATTTGGGAATCTTCCTGTCATTGCTGCCATGAGTTCAACACTGTGTATGTAAATTCAGAGTAGGATGGGAGAGAGGAAGAGGTTTATCCTGGGTTGGAGACAGCTGCAGTAGATGAAATAAGGTAAGACCTGAGGAACGGTCTTGGCCTGATGTTGTCATTCATTGCATAAACCAATCTTTGTATTTTAGGTTGCTGAGTGTACTCAAGGTGAACCATGTGCTAAATATTGTGATGAATCAGGGCCTTCATTTGCTTAAAATCTTCTTCTTTACACTTCATCAGTAGACTTAAATAGTACATTTGCAGTTCACGCCACACAGCAGGTCCAGCCTTGTGAGTCTCTGACTCTGGTAATTGCTGGGAGCTGGGAGACCAGACGTGCTTTTCCATTAGTTGTGCTGTGTGCCTTTGTGAGACCTGAGGTCAGCTTGAGGTAAAGGTACTAAGGCCACAAAGATCTAGAGTTTGTATGGTTTACTTGGCCACATTTAGGGCAAATCTGCTGTTCAGTGCTGTCTGGCCTTTAGCCCATGGCAAATAGCTCTCAAACTGTGCTCAGAATAATTCAGAACATGTCTGGGGCATCCTATACAGTCCTTTGATTTCTTGAGTCTTCACAGATCTGCAGTGATCCTGCTTTTTTTTTTTTTCCCCCCCCCAATAGTGGCTATAACTTGTATTGAAGCCAAAAAATGAATGCAAAGAGGAGTTGTTCCATCAGACATAGTGTCTATCTCTGAAGAAATTTGGGTGCAGAAGAAATTACCTTATCAATGCACCCCTGATTCCTAGTGAACTTAATGGGATTCACCCTGGATGTGTTCAAGGCCAAGTTGGATGGAGCCCTAATCAACCTGGTCTGTGGTGTTATCCCTGCCCATGGCAGGCATGTTGGAATAGGATGCTCTTTAAGGTCCCTTCCAAACCAGACCTTTCTGTGGTTCTGTGACCTGAGGGCTTCAGCACCTCTCTGAGCCATGGGTTTTGTCCAGGAGTCTTTCAAAACTGCTGCTGCCTGTGTTCTTTTAAAGAGATATGCAAAGTCAAGGCAAAAAAACAGTTCCTGCATTGCTCTTCTTTCCCAGAGATGGATCAAGCTGATTGTGCTGATCAGGGAATCATTTGACTGAAGGAAAAAGTCTGACATCTGTTTCTATTTTGGGATTTTCAGTTATTTGATTTTATTATTTATTTTTTAAATGGTCAGTAGCTTAGCACAAATTTATTTCCAAATTCATCTGTCCCATGTTGGATTTTTTTTTCCTTTCTCCAAAAGACATGTCTCATTACTATGCAAACAATTAGAATGTAGAAAAAATACGAGAATTAATTACCATGCAAAGCATTCATTTCCATCCCCTTCCCCCATGCTTGGGTCTCCTTTGCAATGCTTACTGTATCATTAATTGTTCAATCTGTACTTAGATAACCTGCACTCCTTTAAATGTATTTGTCCTTGCAGAGAAATCTTCAGCTGACCTATGTCCTCAGCCAAGCTGCCCATTCAGACACAGGGAACAGATAGGGAAGAGGATGCTAAATTCACCATTTTGTTTGCAGCACAGTATAACTGATTCACAAGATTTTTCCTTTAATATGTTCGTTGTGGAGATTTGTTAATTTGATATTTAAATTATTTTCAAGTGGAAATTTCATTTATGATGTTACCCCAAGAGGGTGACTAAAATGTGTGGGCTTGAACAGGTACAGTGTATAGACTGTGTGGCTCTCATTTCCTTCCTTTTCCAATTGTATGAAACACTTTGCTTCAAAAAGCATGAACTTGAACTTAGTTATGTGGAAGAATCCCTGAAATTACTTCGCCCATATTGATTTGAGGAACTGGAAGGTGCTGCTTCATGCACCTATGGAATAAGTAGCTATGTTGCCATGAGGTGATGTGTGTTGGGAGTTAACACCAGTGATATGAATGGAAGACAACTGTGCCATTTCTGAGTTCAGCCTTCTGTCACCTTGCTATCTATATTCTAAAGATCATGCACTAGACAGGCTTTGGTAGTAAAAGAGATCCAATAGAAACTCATAGTCCATGGAAATCTATGGTATCATCAGGGAACTACTGTCATGCCTTCACGGTCTCTTCTGGCTCTTTCTTCATAGTTTTTCTGAGAATATTCTGGAGTAATATATTATGTATGTAGATTGTGCCATGGCAGTATTTTGCAAGGAGCTGGAAGGTAATCTGCTTGCCCTGAGCATAGGAAGGGCTTTTTCCTTACATCAGTTAGACAAGGTTTTAGTCTGTCAGTTCTGAAGTCAGGAACAGAGCTCACATCCTACTGGTGCCTTAATGACAAAGAAAGCAGAGGCTGTGCCACAGAGCTGCTTCTCCTTTGCAGAGGACAAGAATGCTTTTGTGTCCCACATACCCCTTTGCTAGGCAGACAGGATGCCACCAGCATACTTCACTAGCCTGCTATGACTTGTGCTCATCCAAGGATGAACTGGGACAAGATTTTCCCCAGGAAACCATTCCTAGTGTCACATACACAGTTTAAAAAGCTACTGAGTAGCTATGGTAGATGTGCAACAACACTGGGTGTGTTGTTTTGCTGCTTCTCAGTTTAAAACACAAGAGGTTCCTGCATTTCTTTTCTACCCTGATTTGTAGGAGTTCTTTGGGAGGCACAGTTTGAATAGTCTCCAGTGTCTGCTTTTTATCATTAGCCTCTCTTCTCTCCAGATACAAAGCAGATTGGAAAGGGGGAAGACTTATCAGAACAACTCCCAGACAAGTGAATTGGAGGCTGCCTGACTAAGTCCTCATAATGCACCCTGAAAATGCAGCTCATGCCATCATGCCAAAGGACAATTTCAGAGAGAGCACAGCTTGGCTGCTGGGTGTGAGAGGCAGGAGTAGGCACTGCCAGCTCAGTAGTTCAGCTTACAGGCTCTTAGCACCTTCACTAAGACTTTCGCACAAATGGAGCAGTGCTGGCCCTCCCAAAGCGATGAGGCTACTGCTTTGCCAGCGTTTACCCTATTGGGCCAAAGCGGGATTAAATTAGATGGATCTGAAGAGGAGTAAACCATGTAGATCATATACTTGGGCAGGAAGGATCTTTGACAGTGATAACAGCATTCCATCCATGAAATAATTTGTACTCTAAAGTTCAGTTAAACTTGCCATGCAATGTCTTTACACTCAGCTTTTCTCAAACCACTTTAGCACACATCAGCATCCTTACCTGGCTGACTGAGGGCAGGTGGAGTCACAGCATTTACCTGGTTTGACTTCACCAGTGCTGTTGCTATTTTGCTCTCGTGCAGTGCCTTTTTTGTTACCCTTCTTCCCTGTTCTCTGCTTGATCTCCCAGTGTGATCCAGTTCCTGCTGGTGGCTGGGAGCCTGACAGGTGGCTGGGGCCCTGACAGCTGGCTGGGGCAGGCAGCTCTGGCAAGGAGCCTGTGCTGTCAGCTCTGCATCCAGGCACCACGACTCTCACTCCTCAGAGAGCAACCTTTCCTGTCTGACTGGCTAAAATGTGAGGAAGTGGATTGTTTTCCTCTCTGTTAACTCTTGCAAGTTTAACCAGTGCCTTGATCATCTTTTTACTATTACTGGGAGGTATTTTGTTCTTCTGGTGACTGACGGCAAAAACAAGAGTGATGACAAGAGACCCCAGCAGCCCTTTTGCAGGGTAAGGGGCAGAAGGTTGACCCCTTTCCTGAGGCAGAGGTTACTCTGTGAGCCTGCAGAGGTGAACAGGTTACTGGCTAGGTTGGCAGGATGAGATTTTACCAACTTCAGACAGATTTCACAACATGAACTTCCTGCATGTTTGAAACACTGCCCTGGCCAACAAGAGCTGGGCAGCCAGGCCTAGCATGGAGGAACACAGCATGTGCTTTAAATGAGAATTGTGCTTCAAAATCAAACTGCTACATCAGGCTTCATCCTGTGAGCTAGCAGGCATCAGTGCCACACTTTCAGCAGCATGAAGAAATTCATATAGTAGGGGAGTGGTTGGATGCATTAAATACTTTCATTTGTGGGAAGTGGTGATCTGTAACTCACCTCCGTGTTGCTTGGCTGCTTGTCTGAGTTCAGCTCCAACAGGGGTTTTTGAAAGGCTGTCGTGTGCTCCCCACCACCTCTGCAGGACACTGCAGCAAGTGTCATTGGGAGGCCACTATGGAGCTGGTGGACTTAAAACACTGGTGACAAGATGTGGCTGTACCTCAGGCAGTGGCACTCTGGCAACACTGACTTTTGAATGGCAGCATCAGAGGTGATACAGCAAGGAAGTGTGTGCAAAAAATCTTTTCAAATGTTGAAACTGAATTTCTGGCATGCAAATGGCAATGCTTATTATTCCTTACAGATCTTAGATGCTGTCATGTCAAATCTACTTGCTTAGTGTCACTTCACAGCCACCCTGGGACACTTCCTAAATTGTTGATAGGATTTGAGTGCAGCACAAGAAGTTAAGCAGCAAACTTTACTCAGTCTTCAGGGTGCAAGCTGGAGGCTGCTGAATTGGGGTGGTGTTTGGCAGAGCTCATGGTAAGTACTCCCTGTTGGAGGTAAGAACTATCAAGATCTATCTGGAGAAGCTCTAAGAGAAGAAGGGAGAAGAAAGGGGAGGCAAACTCAGGAACAGACACACTGATGGAAGGAAGAGTAGAAAACCTGGAGGAAAGCCCAAGACTTGAATTCATTTTGTGGAAAGGAACAGAAGATCACGATGACTGGTGGGCCAGGCTAATTCAACAAGAAGAACTGAAAAGATAAATTTTTAACAGGAAGAGTCACAGAAGAGCATGTGGAGAAGATAATAACCCTTGTTTTTTGTAAACATGCATATTCTCTTAGGAAGATAGACTTTGAGCTTTGGCTAGTTTCTCTGTTTTCCCACAGGGAGCTAAGGTAGCTCCAGAGCAGGGCACGTTCCAGCATAGCTGGGGAGCCAGGTGGACCAGACCTCTCAGAATTGTTGCCCTCGTCTTGTATTGAAGTGGCTGGAGCTGCCCTAGGGAGAGGAAAGTCAGTGGCTACATGTAGCTGGTACATAAAAACATCTGTAAAAGTGGCATCAGCCTCCTTATATGGGGGCTCACAGAGGAGAAGTGGACCTGTGTTAGACCCTGGGAATCATGTCCAGCTTCTACCAGCATAGAGAGAATTTAGCCTCTCAGCTTCCCCACCTCCTCCTAGTTTTTGTGTTGGTTTTTTTTAAGGAGCAATGAAAGGATATTCTGCTGCCACAGCCCCAGTCACTCCCCATGGATGACTGGAACAGCTGCCCACCAAAGGCAGCTCCATGGTGGAGGATGGGCTGCCGAGCAGCTCGACTGTTGCTATAACAACAGTACCTCTGTCTCATTTCTTTTGAAAAATGAATTGCTGCTGGTGAGATGAAGCGGAGCAGCTTCTCCTCACAGATGAAAGCCCTGCCAACAGCCTCCACACACTCTTGTTTATCTATTGGGTCTGTCACGGCATGTCCGAGCAGCTCTGCCAAGGATTTCGGGATGAGTTGGATGAGACCATTCGGGTCGCTGTGTGTTTGCATGCACAGCCTCTGTCCCCCTGCCTCTCCTCCAATTGAAAGTCATTTAAAAAGTCAACCTGCCAAAATTTGACCTTTTCTCAGTCTGCAACTGGAGTTTCTCCAAAGGCATACAAAGAATCAAAAGTCCTGCTTCACCCTCTTGTGCTTTGGGGTAGAAAACTGCTGTGAAATGAAGATTCATCAGCCAAATATTTTGTGTGAATAAAGCTAAAGGCTTATGAAGCTAGCAAGGGGGTTGTTTTATTTTAATATTTTCCTTTGATTTTGATATTTTCCTTTTATTTTTATTTTATGTGTCAACAATTTTCTGCTCCTAGACATAAATCTCTCAGCTCCTGCTAATATCTTCACAATGCATGCTGTAAAACATGCACAAACCATGTACTTGTACTAAGAAGGAGAGGGAGGGTACGTTAAAAGATACTATTTTACTTCACAGACTGTGTTTATAGAGGGAAGGAGAAGTGCTGGGGTTTTAGTCTAAGACACTGTGGAATCCTGGTGGTGGTAAACTATTTGCCCGTATATGCTCAGTGTAGGATATCTAAACCATTCAAGAGTTAACATGGTGATTGGGAATGAAATCAAGATATGAAAAGGAAAGTTTTCATTGAAATCCTTTGATAAGAATATTTCAGTGTTGTACCTCAAAAAAAGGAGATGCATCTGTTGTTATGGCTCCCAACTCCCCCAAAATGCTGGAGTCAAGGGACTTCCCCACCTGCAAAGGCTGTACCCAGTATGTTGCCATCAAACAAACCTTTCATGTTAAGTTTCTGTCTACCTACAGATTTTCAATGAGCAAACAAAGAAAATAAAAATATTAGTGCCTGCTAACCCCTCAAATCCTAAAATCTCTGAAGGAGAACAATGTGGACGTGCAAACTTAGAATAGGTTTAATTTAATTTCTTTTTGCAACAAGGCACAGCTTCTGTATGTTTCATATTTGATAGAAAATAGTTTCCATGTCAAGCTGCTTTCTGTTGTAATGCATAATAAACATGATTATGAATATTTAATTATTCATATTTAATTACTTTTACTTTCACTAAAGTCACTGTATATTTGTACAGGGGGACATCCAAGTTCCAGCACGTGATGAAACTTTAGGAACTGATATTTTTAGGACTGGTTATTTGCCACTAGATAGTTTCGATTCTTTTGGTAAACATTCATATACAAATAAGGTGATAGATTCAGGATAAAATAGTAAATGTTTTAAAACCTGAAAGTGTGAAACCATGTAAAGGCATATCACTCTTACCAATATTTTGTAAAGTATTCATTCAAACTTGCAAAACATATGGAGTCAGTTCATTTGTATTCCTCAGGAGATAATCACTTTCACTACTCCCTGCCTTGTCATTAAGACAAACTTTTTTCCCATCTTTTCCTTATAGGAACTTTACTTCATGATGAGAAGCCTGCCACCAGGTCTTGTTCTTACTTTAGCCCAGCATTTGGTCAATATGAACTTGGGGTAAAGGGCCATGACACATTCTGAACATTTTTTCAAATCCTGTTTTTGCCTGTGCATGCCCATTGAGCTTGGTCTTGAGTCACTTGCTGTTTGGTGAATGTTTTTCCGATTTGGCAGTGGTAACCTTGTAGTGAGATGGCTTAGGAGTTGAAATGGGTGATTTCAGGCGTAAATTGTGTGATTGGCCCATTAGGGGCAATATTTAAATATGCTATTTTACCCCATTATGTCAAGTGACCAGCTGCACTTGAGGCCAGCTTGTGGTCTTCCTTTTCTTGCCCTGAAGCTGTGCTGTTGTACTTCTGAAGTGGTGCCATTACCACATCTGTACCATCCTTTCCTGTCTCCAGGGTCTGATCCAGGGTTATTGTTGGGGGTTAAGTTCTTTCCTTTTGTTTCTTTTTACTTAGGGAATTTTGTCCCATAAGTTGCGAGGAAACAGTAATGACTGAGTACTTAAGAAAAACAAAAGAAGTGGCCAAGCTCAGGGGAGGAGGGCATCTGGCTGCACTTCTCTTATCTGAGGGTTTCTCTGAGAGGGGCAGCGATACTGCGAGAATTGGGCTGGTAAAAGATGGGGCTAGGGCAGCTGCAAGCTCTCTCTCTCTCGGCTTCGGAGGAGGACAGTCGGAGCTGCTGCTTGGGGAAGGGAATTCGCTGCCACCTCTGTAGTCCAGCCCAGTCCTGCTTCTTCTGCCATGGGGCGAGACTCTGCTCGTGAGAGCAGCCACTGAACTGGGACCTTGTTAACACCTACCTCACTAAAAGAAGGACTTTTCACCATCTGCCCGGGTGCCCGAGATCCTGAGCCTGCCTCTCCCTGCCCTGCTTGGAGCCGGGCTGCCGCTGCGCCGCCCCCGCCGCTTCTTCAGCACCAAGCCGAGCTTTCACTGCACTGTAGCCCTGCACCCCCTGCCTGCCGAGACGACCCACAGCTCCCACTACAGCTCCGGAGTTTGATAAATCTCCTTCACCACCCTGGGAATTCTATTGCTGCTGNTTGCTGCTGTTCCAGCTTGCCGCTTCCAAGAGTCCTGCTGGGGCACCGGGCTCGGCTGTCCCTGGGGTTTTGTGCAGCGAGCCTCTCTCCCAGCCCGTCCCCGTCTCGGCCACACCACCATTACCGTGTGCTCCCTGAGCTCGCGCCGGAGCGCCCCCTGCAGCCGTGGGGGGAACCATGGCACCTGCCCTGCGCACCAGGAGCCACCAGCGCCCCTGCCGGCTGTGACCGGAACTGCACCAAAGGGGAAAGTGCCTGCGGCCGAGGAGGCTGTCACTGGGTTCCTGGTTCTGTTTGTTGTTAATGCCACAGTTGTTGTTTGTTTGCCTTATTATACATACTAGTAAAGAACTGTTATTCCTATTCTCATATCTTCACCTGAGAGCCCTTTAATTTCAAAATTATAATAATTCAGTGGGAAGGGGTTTACATTTTCCATTCCAAGGGAGGCTCCTGCCTTCCTTAGCAGACACCTGCCTTTCATACCAAGACAGTTACGTAAAGCTCAGTGGAACAAACTCAGCTGTACGATTCTGCAGCACACAGATACACGACTCAAAAAGCAGCAGGGAACTGTAATGCCACACACCTGTGTTCAGCTTAACATGGGTTTCCAGAGGGAGGCAGCAGAGGTGAGAGCCATGCCATAAGTCCCCTTGTGGGATCTGATTTTGATCCCTTCACACTAGTCCTGGGTGTTGACTTCCTTTCCACATGGCTGCTAACTGGCACAGATTGAGGCAATTACCACCTCCAGGCAAGCACCTCTTGCTAGCAGAGCTCTGCTGCTGTGGCATAGAGATGAGAAATCGATGCTCTCCTGCAGGGCTCCATGCTCTGCAGCCTGGTGGGTTTCTGCAGACTACGGCTGATAAACCTGACTATCCCAGGCTTTAATCTAGAGAGAGTGGCATAGTGTGCATTCCCACCTGCATCTGCGGAGCTGATAGGGACAAGAACTGCTGCATTTGGGAGAGGAGGGGGAACACAGTGACAGGGACTTGATAGGGAGGCCCAAAACATGTTCACAGCCTTCCTGACCCCCACATTGCTGCAGGCTGGTTCCCTATCACAGCCTGCAACACAGGGAGAGGAACTTCTTGGTGCTGTTCCCTCATCTCCGGAAACTGAGGAGAGGAGAGACTCAGGGTATGGACAGCTGCTGCAGAGCTGCACAGGCATAAATGCACAGAATGGTCTAGGTTGGAAGGAACCTTAAAAAACATCTCATTCCAACCTCCTTGCCATGGGCAGGGACACCTTCCACTAAACCAGGTTTCTCAGAGCCTTATCCAGCCTGGCGCTGAACACTTCCAGGGATGATACATCCACAGCTTCTCTGGGCAACCTATGCCCATGCCTCACCATCCTCACAGGGAGGAATTTCTTCCTAACATCTAATCAAAATCCACCCTCTGTCAGTTCGAAGCCATTACCCCTTGTCCCATCACATGCAGAAAGTCCTTCTTCAGCTCTCTTGTAGGCTCTTTGGGTACTGGAAGGTGCTATAAAGGTCTGCCTAGGACTTTCTCGTCTCCAAGATGAACATCCACAGCTCTCCAAATTCAGGGTTTTAAGTCCAGACACCAGAGGAGGAGACCCGCCATGTGGCAGAGGCTGTGGTTACAGAGCAGCTGGTCTGTGTGGCACCACAGAAGCCAAGATGTGGAGGAATTTCTGCGTGTGGGAGGCTCGGCACACACTGGTTTTGTGCAAGGCGGAACAGGCAGCAAAGTCTCAATCACTTATGCCAACAGTGACACACTGGGGACTCTTATTCACATGTTAATTGTTTTCCCACATAAAGAAGCTGTTCTGCTCCAGTGGAAATCAAGGAATTGATGGTCTGCTTAGACTCATAGCCTTGCCTTTCTGCTTGATTCTTGGCAGAAGAGCAACCTCACCAGTAGCTTGGTGTCCCATGCATGCTCAGCAGTGGCTGCAGCAATGCCTGTGCTGGCCACATCCCTCTGCATTGTGTGCTGAAAGAGGCCAGGCTGGCCTGAGGGGCAGGAGAAGGGCACAGCCTTCCCAGAACCACTCCTTCCAAAACCTGGGCAAGATGCGGATTTGCTTGCCTGTCTTACACATGGGATGAAAGGGGAACCAGCCCTCTGGGATGGGAGAAATAAATGGGATATGGATTGTGAGAAGAAAGAAGGTTGAGGACCTCTAGGTTAGGGAAGCGGTGGGAGCTGTATATCTAGGACTTTCCTACCAGTAAGAATACTTTAAAAACTGATAAAATCTTTCAGTATTTTGTCTTCTATTGTTCTAGTATCAAGGATGCAAGTGTGTCCTGAAGGCATTTGCTAGAGCTGTGACCTCTTTGCTTCCTCCCCTCCCTACTATTGTTTTTTTGCCTTAGCTGAAGAGAGATGCTTTTTTTAGCCTGGTACATAAGTAAAGGACTCAGCTTGGGTGTGAGTGGGGAGGACTGTTGCTTGCTACAGTTCTTTGCTATGCTTCTATAACCTGACTTAAAGCTGATGTTAATACACTGTTTTTTATAAAATTCTTATATTCTATTTTATTTGCTTTTCTGGAGACTTGTCTTGCTATTATTTCTGTTAGCTATTTATGTTTTTATATTAGCTCCTAGCACATAGCTGATTTCCTTTTTTTCATTATTTGATTAACGTTATGCAAAGTGCCTTCTGTTTTCTAGGATGGATTTTTTTTTCTCCCTTAAAAGTGATTCTCAGTATGTTAGCCAAGAACACAGGGCTAATCAAATGAAACTATGTTAATTTTTTTTTGTCAACAACACATTTCAATATAAGTAGTCAATCAACTATATAGCAGCTATTTTTTAAAAAGCTTCTAGAAACTTCCAACAAAAAAACTTCAGAGTGAATAGTAAATTTTAGTGATTCCTTTTTTCTTTTCTTGTTCCAGTTTAAGAATTCTCACTGTGTTAGGCACACTTTCAATCTCATCCCTGTACTAGGCACTAAAAAGTTGAAATAGTCAATTTGCTTGGAAGTTAGCACAGACTTAGTTTGGAAAGCACAGACATATTTTACAGTTCTGCTTTTCTAGTCAAGGGAAGGTTTGGTTTGGGGCAGGGGGAGGTGTTTGGTTGTTTGCATTTTTTTAGACTCTCTTTTCAAATTGATTAAGGCATAAGAATGAAATCAGAGAAACTTCCTAATCAATTTTAAAACTTATTGTCACTGGCTTGATGAGGAGTATCTTATCACAATGCCCATGAGCACTTTTTTAGCATCTGCAAATGGTTAAATTTTTTCTTTCTTCTTGTTTTCTTTAAGCTTCAAGAGACAGTCAAAAGGAAGTTGGAAGGCGCACGTTCACCTCTCAATGGAGAACAGCAGAACGGAGTTTGTGATGGGAACTTTTCTCCAACCAGCAAGCGGACACGAAAGGATGTGCCAGGCATTGAGGCAATCAACAGCTTGCCCATTAATTTGCCTTTGCCTGCTGTTTCTCCTCTTCACCAGCTTGACATGAAAGCTCCCTTGCCCCTGCAGAACAGTGGAACTCAGAGGAGTGGTCTAGAAGACTTGGGTGAAAATGGTGGGCTTTCTGACATAAAGCTCCCTGTTAATGGCTGCAACGAGCTGGATGATAGTTTTAACATCCTGCAGAACAGGGAACTAAAGCAAGAGCCTTTGGATGACTCCAACTGCATAGACACTTCTGAAACCTCTCTTTCAAATCAGAACAAGCTCTTCTCAGACATTAACCTAAATGATCAGGAGTGGCAGGAGCTCATAGATGAGCTGGCGAACACTGTCCCAGAAGATGATATACAGGATTTGTTCAATGAAGACTTTGAAGAAAAGAAGGAGCCTGAATTTCCTAGGCCTGCCACAGAGACGCAGGAGAGTGCGAGCGTAAAAAGTGATCCATCCCATTCTCCATTTGCTCATGTCCCATTAGGGTCTCCCCAGGTCAGACCATCTTCTTCCGGTCCTCCATTTTCCAACGTCTCCACAGCTTCCAGCATTGCTTCTGCATCCAGCGCACCACCGGCCCCAGTCCCTGCTGGATCACCAGCAAACTGTGTTGTCCAGTCCCCCCAGACCCCTAGCCAGGCCCACACTCCTGGACAGACACAGGTGCGCTCTGGAAACGGCTTCCTGATGAACCCAGCATCAGCCGTGGCAGGATCAGGGCCTGGGCCAGTGACCCTGCCAAGTGCTGACCTGTCCCCAGCTGAGCAGCTCAAGCAGATGGCAGCCCAGCAGCAGCAAAGAGCCAAGCTCATGCAGCAGAAGCAGCAACAGCATCCAAATCAGCCTTCAAGTTGGTCACCAGTGGGGCCTCCATCTAGTCCCTACGGAGGACCCTTCAGTGCAGACAAACCAAATAGTCCAATGATGTATTCTCAAGCCTTTAACAACCAAAACCCAATAGTGCCTCCTATGGCAAACAATCCCCAGAAGACCACAATTAATAACTACCTCCCTCAAAATCACATGAACATGATCAGTCAGCAGCCAAATAATTTGGTCACAAACTCCTTGAGCAAACAGCCCAGTATGCTTTCTTATGGCAACACCAAACCTCTGACCCATTTCAATACTGAGCTGAGTCAGAGGATGACTCCACCAATGGCAAATCCTGGGAAGAACCCCATGATGCCATACATCCAGCAGCAGCAGTCCCAGGAGCCGCAGATGCCGGCTCAGATGGCACATCTGAGCGAAGAGCAGAAACACATGCTTATCATGAAGCAGAAAGGAATGATAAATCAGACCATGGCGTATGCAACACTCCCTGCCCTTGGTCAGGTAAGTGTAAGTGCACAACATGTGAGCAACAACAAGAGGCTGATACAAAGGCTTAGTACCTCTTTGTCCAGTCTCCTCCACTCGCCTCCTCTTTCTCCTGGAAAGTATGGAATGTCATTGCAGAGGCTTCTTGGATTTTTCACGTGGTATTGGGGCTTGATTATTTTAAGAAACAACTGAAATTATTTTGCATCGTACTTTAGATCTGTTGTTAATTCACTGCTCTTTCCCTGTGCATCTTCTGATGAGTGCTTAGGAAAACACTCTGGGAAATTTTGGGTCAGAAGTCACTCCTCCTTGGAGGGTTTGTTTCCTTTTTTTTCATAATGCAAGACTTGGTGGTTGTGGATCCCAAACCACTGCATGGCTAATTCCCCACAGTGCAGTTAGCATTGTAACAAAAAGATGGAGTGGTTGGTCCCTTCTTCTTGGGGTAGAGATCAAGCCAGCTTTAAACAGCATTTTTGGCATTTTGTCTCTGGGAGCAAAGGAAGAACATTTTGGGTGCCAAGTGCCTTTGGTTTTTACCAGAAAAAGTAAGAACAATGGAATGCTTTTAGTGGTGCTTGGACCATGATGATGAGATGAGATGATTTATTCTGGGACTTTCAAGCAGTCTTTAACAACCCCAAGTATTTCATCTTTCAGCAAGAGGCTAAAGCCATGTTGGCTTCAGTGCCTTGGCATCACTGTCTCATGTGTATTCCATGCTAAGCTCTAGTGCAGCAGTTGCCAGGCTTGGGGAAGACTTTGTAATGAGTTAGTAACCAGTTTAATAGTGGTTACATCAATGCCCTGTCACCTCTTGGGTCAGCAGGGTATTCTTAGTTGTGCAGCCCCTGTAAAGATCTGCCTACTGATGTCATGGAAAAGTTCAAGAACAAATTTTCTAAATGTTGTTTTGAGAGTTTAAAGATGGATTAACGTTAATAGTCAATTCTCAAAGTAGGTGATGCCTTCACAGAAGTTATGTGCCACCAAAACATGTCAAGAAGTCTGATATACACTAATAGTGTATATTAGAATTGTTGGTTGATCATTTTAGCATAACAGCTTTTCACCAAATTAGCTGTTTCCTCACCACCTACAAGGAATACTTCATTCTGAGCATGGTTTGACTGTGACTCATACAGTAATGCATGTAAAAATACAGCAAAATTTGTCCTTCCTTCAGCTTATGGAGTTTGGGGATCAACCAATAAGGAGGAGTAGGAGCTTTACCAGGTCAGAGCACATCACATATTATTTAAAATTAATTGCAAAGCAAAAAGAAATGTTCATCTGCTTCCTTGTTTTGGTTCAGGATGTATGATGACAGATCAAAGGTTCGTATTTTTACATTAATTCTGCTTGTCTATTGCATTAGACATAGGTGATCTACAGCCTCTTCTTTTTGGGAAGGCTTATCTAGAGAAATACTGCAATAATGACATGGAACTCAGACTGTAATTGGAGCTACAGATTTGTCAGTTTGTAACTGAGAGGCAGAGAATGCTTGGTCAGGCTGCCTAATGCTTTACTGTTTCTTTCTTTTGCTTTTGTTAAATCTGTTGAACTCAAAGATGCATCAAACCGTTGAGAGGATGAACTGCCTGTGTGAAAGAGTTAATGCCATCTCCTCCATTTCATAAGTCAAGAAATTCATGTTAATATCTCTCTGCAATTCCACAATATGAATAGGTAGTCAAGGTTTCATATATATTCATATATCTAATCTCACTCAGTTCCTCTTTTTTTTTTTTAATGTAGGAAAAACTAGATATTTGGATACAACCAGACATTCTTCCATAAACAAATCCAGGTATTAAGTCATTTCTGTGACACACAAAGAAGAAACTTAAGGCAGAGCCATACTTTGTTATGTGCAATTCACATTTATTGATCCATCCAGGATGAGGGACTTCTCGCTTTTGTGTAGACATCAAAAGGTCCCTTTACTACTTGTGGAACCCACTTGCCTACACTGAAGGGATTTTTTTTTTTTGTGAGAAAGGCTGAAATAGTAAGTTTCTAACTGTAATGTATTTCTTCCTTCTTTTTCTCCTGCTTCCCTGAAAAGCATGTTCCTGTGGAAAATCAGAAAGCTTATAACTGTGAGATGTGCTTGATGGAACTTACTGTTTTTGCAAAAGTGGTAAAAATGTTGATGTTGTTAAGTTAAACACAGACTGATGCAGATTAGCTGATTCTATTACTTACTACGTGCTGATGGTCACAGATGAAAAATAAGAACATTGCACTCTTCAATTTGAAATACATTTCTGGATGTAAAGTGAATGTATCTTTCTGTCAGTTTATAGTTTCTACTTTCATTGTAGTACTGGGGTTTGATAGAGATTTGTAAAAGTGTATGTTTGTGTTAAATAATCACAATGATTAAAAAATTATATTTAAGGGGGAAAATAATCTACCTATTGCATCTAATAGAAGTGACCATATACTGTCAATTTACTCTTACAAGGGCGTATTCAAGAACCAAAAGCTGATTTAGAGATGATCTACATGTACATAAGTGCCTTGTCTTATTTTCTGTATACTGCTGTAAAATTTAGGTATGGCTTAGTTCTGTGCATGTGTATGGATGCTAATTAAAACCCATTTGTGCCTGAGGTACTTCTGTTGTAATAAGTAGCATTGTTATATGAACTCATTGCTTCAGTTGTTGAGCGTGTTTTAGCAAGACACACCATTTTTTTCAGTCCAGCTGGGGCCTTGCAAATGCTCTGTGGAGGTCAGCTGTCTATGACTGTCCTATTAATGTGTCAGTGCTCTGGGCTTGTGTCCTGGGCATGCTGAGCATCACTGCCTACTCTTGTAAAGAGAGGAAGCCTTTCTGCTCAATATGTGTGTGAGTGGTTGGACAGGCAGAGTGCTAAATTAGCAGCCTAGCTAGCAGAACTAGTATCCAACAGAAGCAGGATTTCTCTAAAGGCTCTCTGCACTGCGGGTACTGAGACTCTTCCTGTCAGATTTGTTAGTCCTTTGCTTTTCTGTGGAGATCCAGGACTGGTACTGGCACTGCAGATGTAGCCCTCAACACACTGTTGCTGAACGAGCCATGTGCCCTGAACCACTAAGTCCTGTATCTTATTTCATACGTTGTTTCTCCTCACAGGAGCACTGGTTGGGGTGTTTTTACACCAAGCAGATACTGGTTTGGATTTTTGAGTCAGAGATTTTTCCAGGGCTGGCCTGAAGGTAATTTTGATGGGATTTTTTCTGGAACTGAGTGTTAAAACCATGGGCAGATCCTGACCCATCTATATCCAGCAAAACTCATGGTGGATCCTGACTCATCTACCTTATCAAGACTCTGTCCTACTAATATTCCCTCGTGCCTGACTGTTCTCCACTTGGTCAGACGCATACTTAGAATTCCCTGCTCTTTACCTTGCTCCATGTGTACCCTGACCTGCCTTAAACTCAGTTGTTAGTTTGTGACTATGTGGCAGGTGTTGCCCTTTTTTGCTCTTGCTTTTTCTGTGTGGTTCTTCCATTCTTGCTTATCTGGGGCTTATAGGCTAATCCAGCAAGTAGATTTTCACAGGGCTGGTAACTCATTAGGTATTTGAGGGGCAGAGATCTTCTTATTCTCACATGATAATGACAGAAATCAGTTCCACAGCAAGATGCAACAGTGGCTTTGTTTAGACTTTTTATATGATTTTAGAAATAAAAGGAAGAAAACCTGAACCTGCCTCCTTCTCAAAAATTACACTGTTGTTTAACCTAAAATGTTCCATTTAGTTTTTGAGATGTATGCAAGGTTTTATGGGAGCCACTTTTTTCTCTTTTTCTTCAAACCAAAAAGTAATTTCAAACTGAGGAAAAGTAAAAACATTTTCTTTGGGAAATTTAAGAATAATTAATGGTGCCTTTTCTTGGTTCCAGCTGTTCAAATTGAATGCGTAATGGTAAGAGAACAAAGCAGCCCAAAGGAATAAAAGTTGAATGGCTGAGGCAAAATTTGTCGTTTGGAGCCAAGTGTGTGAGGGAAAGTAATAAGAGGTCAAAACAAAACAGAATTCTCCATGGGTGAAAGAAAAGTAAAACTAGACTGCAGCTCTTTGCCTGCATGGGACTGTGAGGATGCTGTAATTATTTCCTATTGAAACCACTAGTTATATTGTTTTAAATTGTAGGGATGTGAATGAAGTAGAGAAATGACACCATCCTGCAAGCATATCTTCACATTTAATTATCCGTCCTTTGTTTTAATCTTATACATTCAAGATGCATCATCTGCTCAGTCTGGTTTTGCATGCCAAAGATAAAGGGAGACCTGTGTCCCGAGAACATTTCCAAAACATAACCATCATTGTCCTTTAGAAGTGAAAGGGTGTGTTTCTCTCTGAAATTGTAAAAGAGATTTTACACTTTTTTTAAGGTTATCTTTGAGATAGTGAGAAAAAGAGATTGTTGATGTTCTGGGATTTGGCCTTTCTAAAATCCTACCTGAAAGTAAAGAAGAATGACAGATTTGTATTCACTGCATGAAAGCATGACAGAGAAACAACTGTCTTACCAGATTTTAGGTGAGACAGGCTAGAATGGAAATAATGAAGGAGACAGTGAGGATCATTTGCTGAGCAGCCTATAAAGCTATAGTGAATGCCTGTCTGTGCTGTGTTTGATTCGTAGACACTGCTTTCCACAAAAGCTTTGACTTGGAGTTTAGATGCAGTGCCTGCCTTTTACAAAAGTCCAAATCTGCTCCCTGGAAATCAGTCTCTGGTAGACGTTTAAGGACAGACAGGTTAACAAAATGTGCTCGGATGGATTCTGACCATCTTACCAGGCAATTTGTGAACATGGCCTAGCCTTCTTACCATGCCTGCTGTCATCTGCCCATTGTGTAGTAAAGGAGGCCATGTTAGCATAAATCACTAGAAAAAAATATTGGCTAGCATTTGGCTAAGATCTCCATGGCATAATCCCAAAAAACAATTTTGTTGGTGTTTCCTCATTTTGTGACCTATGGGTGTACTTATTAATGTAGTAGTGGCAATGTTTTTTTTTCAATATCAAGTTTTTTCCCCAGCTTAAACCTTGCAAAATCAAAGTATAAGAGCATTGTTCCCATGCCCCAACTAAACCACTCATCCTATTGTAAGAAAATGGGAACAGACTGCCCAGGGAAGTGGTTGATTCACCATCCCTGGAGGTATTTAAAAGACATGCACATGTGGCCCTGAGGGCCATGGTTTAGTGGTGTACTCGGCACTGTTGGGTTAAAGGCTGAACTCGGTGAGCTTACAGGTTTTTTCCAGCCTAAATAACCCTATGATTCTATGAAATTCTTTGGTGAAACCTACTCTTCTGAAACCATGCTGCGCAGTATAGTCTCTTAAATCCTCCAAGTCATTGCTAGTAGAGGGCTGAAACCAGTTGTTCCATTGTTTTGCTAGAGAGTGTGTCAGAATAACTGGTTTTTTCCACTTTAAAAAACACAGTTGTAGAGGTAAATCTTTAATTCATAGAAACTTCTCCATTTGTTTAAGATTTATAAAAATACATTGTTGTGTGATTTGCTTCTTGTCTAGTTTCTTGAAGACTTATAGTGTGTATTATTCACATCTGTAAAGAAAATGTCCTACATTATTTTTAGAAGCAGATAATTTGTATTACTGACTGCACAAAGTGTATATTAAATGTCCCCTATTTTACTTCTTTTTTTTATACTTTTCCTTCCTACATGATCTAGATTGCAACATAAAGAGCAGTTTGTCCTGTTATTTAGCAAGGTCCAATAGTTTAATGGTTCAATGTGTGCCAATCAACTCTCCTTCAGTTTTATTCATTACAACTGCAGTTGTGAAGCACTGTGGTTTTGAAATGTCTATTGCCAGTAGTAGCATATTTTTACACAGAGTGCTACCCTTTCCTGGTGGATTTTTTGTGCCATTTTTTCCTGAAAGTGCAAGTTAGCATCATCAGTTTTAGCTTTCCAGTCTCATGACCTGTTCCACCTGCTTTCAGCAATACCAGCCATAACCAACTTCTTATTGTCCCTGGGCCTTTGTAACTCTTTGTGTTTATTGCAAACCAGTACCTGTCCTGTTTTCATGTAGAGAGTGAGTTCAGCTCATGAGTTAGATTTTGTTATTTTCCATTTTTATTTTGAGAGAAGACTCATTCCAAAGACAAAAAATAAGGTTCCTATCCTTGAGAGCACTTTGTCTATTTAGCCTTTAGTACCTCACTACTGGCTGCCAGAGCTCACAGAGCACTTGTCTGAGCATTTTGGTTTTACTTGCTCTGATTCCTTTTTCTCCAGTCTGGGATCTTGCATTACCCAGGCATGATGCAGATTGAATCATAGCTTGCACTTAGATAATATTTGAGTTTTAGATTTGTCCTTGTGTAAATTTGTAAGCCCATATGTGTCCTTAGCTTTACCTATTTCTGGAGTGTAGACATTTAGAATACTTCTTGCCCCTGTATTTATTAATTTCCCTTCTACAATTCCTAGGTTTGACAATTTGCTTCTCAACATCTCAAAAACATTAATCAGACCTTAACTTTACAGGAATGTATATTTCTGTGTTTAAATTCCTAAATATAGAAGTCTGAATGTCTAAAAAAACAGTTAACCCATGCCTCATAACACTGCTGGTTGAAAATATCCAGAAATTCTAAAGTTGCTTTAAAATCATGACCTCATAAAATTAATACATATTATGGATAAGGTAGTAGTTATCTTCCTGCTTTCTGAACTCCTAGGATTCTTGACTTCCAGCTGTTCTGTATCCATCTGGGACAGGAGTTTGCTTTTTAGAGTACAGCTTTGATTCTCCCTTCCCCTTTTGGCTTCAGAATATGAAAGTGAAGGGAAAACATGTGAAATTATGAATCTTGCAATAGCATTATAAGATAATGTAATACTGGGGATTTTCCTTACCCCCATTCCAAGCCTACCTGTTCTTTTACCCAACGGTACCATCAAGGTTCTCATGAAACTCCAGACTTCTTTCTTGGAAGCTCCCCTTTGATTGTGCTTGTATTTCTAAGGTGTCACATAGTCCTTTTAGAAAATACACCTCACAAAACAAAATTACATCGTTTCCAAGTTACAGTCCACACTGAATACACAGGTGAAGTAATTGCTCAACGTGTACAAAAGTTTCTTCATCTGCCACCAGCGAGAAGGCTGTGAGTGCCGTGGATTTACGTGGCCTTGTAGTTTGCAGCAGTGATAAAATCAGCAGCAGTCCTGGCCAGATTTAATGGTACAGATCCAGGGCCAGGAAGGTCTCTCTACTTCATCTCTTTTTCAGAGGGACAGGAAAGATCTCTTCTCCCTTCTCCATCAAATCTTCCAGGTCTCATGCTAACCAATGAGACTGGTGGTTAGCTTTCCCTTGCTAGTAGTGGAAGTCAAGCAAATCTTGCAGCTCATTTTGGAAGGGAATAGGCTTTGCTGGAAAGGCCAAGGGAAGGCTTTGCAGTTGTCAACCCATTTTCTCTGGCACCGTTTTGGATCTGAACACACTCAGACCTATCTTATTTCCACAGAATAACCTTTAAAGGGGGGGTGGGTGCGGGTGTCCTTATAATTTCTAAAGATCTGAATATAAACGCATACCTCAATGAATGATTAGCCTTCATCAGGCATATAACAATGAGCTTTAGATTATTGAGATCTGGGCCCTTACTGCTCTCTGTACTGATTATAAGAGATGGAAAAAACTGCCTCCTTTCAGACTGCGTTTCCAACCTCAGCAGCATTTCTAAGCCTCAGTGTCATTTCATGCATCTCTGCCGACATTAGATTTAAAATTGCCTTTTGACTATTCTGTTCTGCAGGAAACAAACTGTTAGCAAATCCCTTTGCTAGGAAAGCCTTTTCTGGGTAGTCTGGGAGTTTATTTTTCAATTTAAGCATAGTCTCATTGTCTTTCCCACCCTTTGTAAAGAGAACAAGAGACTGGATTAAAAATTAACTCTTTCCATCTCCCTCCAAAGTAGGGGCATATACAAGATGAGATTTAATTCCAAGCAAACTTTAAATTTAGTTTTTTCTGTAGTATTTAAAGAAGAGTTTAATTGTACATATAGAAATATTCTTGCAACAAGAATTATTCTTGCACAAGCAGTATCCTCCCCTGTGCTCTTTTTACTGCATGAAGGATGGAATGTCTTTGCTGCTTAACTCAGTTAAGTAGGTTTCACACAGTTTCTGCCCCACGGTGATCACCCAGCCTGCTCTGCCAGGTATCTCCTTTTCTTTCCCTGCATTCTCCCTCTGCTCTGATTTCTCTCTGTTAAGGAACTTGCAGCAAAGAAAACTTATCAAATAATCAATTGATAAGAATAAAGGTTATAGGATATCCTCTAATTAAAAATACTACTTTGAACTAAATTGTGATTATCTTAAAAGCAACCTCCATCCTGTTCTTCTCTTTATTTTTCCTCAATCTTCTTTTTTTTCTTTTTTAAAATGTGTAGATGACTCCTTCCCTGCCCATGGCTCTATACTCAAGTAAACAGAAGAAGAGACATCATTGGGAGGAGGAAGGCGGGGAAATTATGAAAACTCAGCCTGGGGTCCTCCTCCCCCCAGAGGACTGTTCTGTGACTCCCCAGGCTGTACACATCCTCCTTTGCTGTCTCCTGCCTTACCTTGTCTTTCCTGTTTCCAGGCTAGCTGGGAATGACACTGGCTTTTGTGGGAGGCAGGCCAGAAGGACTGGTGCACATAGAGAGCGAGCCTAGGGAACAAGGCAAGCTGCAGGGTTCCTTTCCCCATGTACCCAACACCAGATACCAGTGTAATGGGGAAATGGGTTCCTTTGCAAATGGGGGACTACATGGCAGTCCTTTCCCAACTGCTCCTTCAGGCAGTCCTGTACACCTGATCAAGCTGTTAAAAAGACCCCAACGTTGTGAGGGAAGAAAATATAGGTATTTCTGCTGTGGTGGAGCTTTGTGGAGGGTGTCAGAGCCACATGTCAGAAGAGGCAGTGCCCACTTCAGAGGTGTTGCAGCTAATTGAAGATTACACATAGTGACAGCTTCATTTTGGGTAGCACTGTGAAGAGGTCTCAGGGGTCTGAAAGTCAGAAATGCCACAACTGGAGTGTCCACAATTATCTGTGCTGCTCCATAAGGTGCAAGAAATGGCAGAAGAGGAAGAAAGACACAGAGAGAAGTCTGGGAGACTAACCACTGCCAGAAAATCCTCTGCTCTGTTGTAATCCCTGTGTTCCTTAAATGTCCTCCCTCCACACCCCACCCACCTCTCCACCTCCACCAGCCAGGAACATTTTGATCGCATTGAAAGAGGCTGTTTATTCGTCCCAGGAGCATGAATACATCTCAGCTCTTTTGCTTGAGGAGAACATCATTAAGTACTGACTAATGTTCCAGCTAGGAACTTAGGACCAAGTAAGTCTTATATTTTCAAAGGAAAAGTAATAGTCTCATCTTTAGGGGCTCATTTTACTCACCTTTGTTTACTGCAGTTCATGACTGTAGCTCAGGAGTGTTCTGAACTTGTGAGCAAATGTCACTGTGTTTTGTGGAGTTACATTTGCAGCCCAACAGCCCTTTTAAAACTTGTGTTTACATACTCCTTTGTGGCTAGTATAGCTTTTTGGCTTTTTGGAGATATATTACCAGGAGGTTTTTTGTCCCCTGTATAAAGCAATGTGACTTACAGCCTGGTTGTGCCTCAGCAGAGGGCTTGGCCACCTGATCCCAGAGCAATGATACCAGGATCAGTATCAGCATCCATTCAAGACTCTGAGCTCAACTTCTACCTAACCTGTGTCTGTGTGAAGGAGTGCTCTCTGATGGTCAGTCTATGCTCCCTGGATGGCTAGGATATTCCAGCTCAGCAGCAAGGTGTACCTCTCACTTCTAACTTCCTATTTCATCTTTCATTTTATCTATGTGGATCCTATTTCTGGTGCTTTCCAAAGCTTTTCTAAATATTCAAGCCTAACTCTACCTAGAAGCATTATGTTATCAATATGTATGTTCCCTATAGAAAAATTTCCTAATGCTGCAACATGTATGTGTCCATAGTAGGAACACTTAGTAACTCTTGAAAGACCGTCCCAGTAGGTGGTTAAGTGCAGATTTGGAGTCCTGCACTCAGGAGGTTCTGCCAAATCCCAGCTGATGCATCTAATTTGCTAAAGAATGTGGCTTCTGCTCTCTCAGCAAAGATTTCATTCCTCATGGGCAATGGGAAACTTGCCTTCTTTATGTTAATGTTCACCGGCTTAGTGTTGTCTGAGACAGCCAAATTTGTTGATAAGGAGAGGAACTGGTCTGTTGGTCCCTACATTCTTTGTTCTCTTGTTGCATTCTAGAGTCCTCCCACCTCATACTCAGCCCCTTTTTTATGTGACAGGAACATTTTGTATGCATGAGCCTGCAAGCATATCTTACACATTGGGACAAAACCACCCATTCTGTAGCAGCACATCTTCCAAAGAGGTTCTTCCTCATTTACATCCGGTGGGAGCTTGTTAGCAGCTCTTCCTCTACAGTAAGAGAGGAGCTGCCTAGAGAGGTTCAAGTATCTCATAAGAAAGCCAGCCCAAGTTTAGCAGTACTGTCACAAAATCATGTTTTCTCTGTCTCCTTTTCACTTCTGTTTCACACTTGGGCAGTATTAAAGCTGATTACTCACTCCAAAAGCTTTGTCTTTGGCTGCTCATGCTAGCACCCTTCTGTAGATTCTGTTCTGTCAGGTCTCTCACTTCTGGTTAAAATCTCCTGGTTTGAAAAACAGGTAAACCTGTAAGATGCCTTTTGTTTGCTTATGCTGTTTGGAGAAACTGGAGAAAAGTCAATGTCTTTAAAAAACAGAAAGAAAAATAATTTGAAAGTGTCTACCTAAAGAGAGTGTAAGGTCTGTCCTGAGATGATGCCTTCTTTTGTGAAGTGACATTCCTTGAAGAGTAAACATTCTCAAAAGAATCTGAATTTTAAATTTATTTTTGTACATGGTATTGCCTAGAGAAAGCAAGATTCCTGAGGCTGCCCAACATGCACTTTCCAGGGAATTATTTTTCCAGTGTGTACTTCTTTCCCGCTGAATCCAGCAGATCAGGAAGGATTTTTTTTTTTTGCTGTTGTTTTTTTTGTTTTAATCTGTCCTATATTATTTTTCTGCTTCTTTTCTCTCTCCTGCTACTCCATGAGCCATTTTTCTTTCTCTCTGTCTAAGATCCCTGCTCAAGTTTACCTCCTGTTTCCCCTCGTCCAGCTTATATCTCTCTGCCTCCCCTCCTTACCCATTTAATAGCACAGGACCTTTTTTTGGTATTGTCACAGTTCACAGAAAATTACTGCAGACACCATGGCTTTCTGTGGTTTGTATACCTCTGGCAGATGGAAATACTATGAAGTATTTGTTGTCTTTTTAAATGATTTTTTAACCAGTCGTGGGACAGGTGAGGAACTGGGAAATCTTAGCTATAATCTCACTAATGTAGTAGCACCATCCATGAGATAAATTTGGCCTCTCCACCTGCAGTCTGACCATTAATCCATCTCAACCAGAATTTCAGTGTTCCGAACTGTGGAATCGCTTCACTGGATCAAGATTATTTGTAGTGTGCCCTTATCACAGATGGCTAAAACAAAACTAAAAAATGTAGGAATTTTCTGTTGTTAAGTGGCCAGGGACATGCACACCTAGAGGATTTGTCTATGGCAGGAGAATGCAGTAAATTAGGGTTACAAACAGTCTTGCAGTCTTACAGATGGAAAAGCAATTTTAAGTGATTTTTTGGGACAGTGACTTTTAAATCCTTCATATTATGTGAAACTGATGCCGTCCCTTGAAGACAGCTTCACTGTTCCCACAGACATGTGCACAGAACAGAAATATCTAAAGCCTTTTAAGATATTTCTGGACTAGTCTATTACTAGGTATATCTATGTATATCACAAACTACACAATGGACATGGATGTATAGTAAAATTTAGTGTATGTAGTCACTCTGAAGATGTATTTACCTTATTCATCTGACTACATGGGGGTTTCTAGTGCACAATCAAGGAGAATAATTTCTGTGTTTTCCCAAGTGCCTGCTCACATCCCCCAGGTAAAAGACAACACAATGGGAAACTGTATGTACCAAAAAGCTTGCGTGTCTGAAGCAGGTGAAGCTCTGGGTGTCAGTGGGAGATGTCAGAGATTTCTCACTGTGACACAAGAGCAGTCACCAGCTGTGCCACTCTGGAAATTTCCCTTTGCACTTACCCATTCCTGCACCTGGTTTGCAAACAGCATGGGAATTACATCCCCAGTCCTTCCCAAGGTGCAGATAGGAGTGAAAACTGCTACCAAAAAAAATAATCCTTGAGTCAAGTTACATAAGGGGTGGGCTGTTTTCCAAGTGCCCTACTGAAAGGGACGCAGGTGTCACCTGCGAGCGCACTTGCACGGAGCCTGCTTTTGCAAGGGATGGACAGTGTGTCAGATGCACTGAAAGCCTGGGATTTTTGTGCTAATGGAGCAGTGGAAAAGGCCCCAGCTTGGCAATGACTGAGGGTCAGGGAGAGGGAAAACCACCGGTAGCACTGCAGCCCTTCAGGAGAAAGCAGCCTGTGAAGAGAACAGGGCCCCTAAGTCCTTCTGCCTTTCAGTAAAAGCTGCAATGCTCACACCATGCACATCAATCGTGCATTGCTGTCAGCAAGATGTTTCCCACTGCAGCTGGGCAGGGAAAGCAGAATAAAGACCAACAGAACCCTTACGCCTTATTATCCACTCATCTGTCTGGAGCATTCTGCTTGCCTGCTCTGCTTCCCAGCTGCTTGCCAAGCCTTGTGCCACAGAGGGCTCTGGCTTCTGGACAGAACAGGTCAGAGTAGAGTGAAAATGTCAGGGCTGTAACTTAAGCAGAGCTCCCAGCTTTGTGCTTCCTATAGCAGACAGCAGCTGTGGAGTGGCCAGCACAGACTGGAAGCTCTCCTGGGTGCACTCTGGCTTTGCTCTTTCACCAAAGGCAGCTGATGTGTCTGCTTCTGCCCAGGTTCTCTGCTTTAAGTACAGTGTACTGGGTCAACAAACCCAAAACATTAATGGCAGTAAATAGGCTGGTTTATTCATGCTGAGCAGCACATTCCTCTGTAAAAAGCATGGACTTTTGGAAAATCCTCATGGGTAAGTTTGAAATGCATGTACTGGAGAGGACACTGAATGGCAGGGCATTGGTTTTTTTTTAAGGTGGTCTTTTATCACCTTTCAGATTTCTCAAAGAAAAGAATGTGGGTTATTGTGATTGATTTTCAGTTAATTGAGAATATGTGGTCTCTCTCTCTCCCCTCCATTTTTCATATCTATTTCACCACTTTTATTTTCCTATTAATAGACTGTGCTTTTCCTTTTCAACTTAGTGAGAGATTTCTCACCTACACAACCTTAGTCGATGGGAGCACTTACATAAGGGCTGCACAGTCTGCCCCTGTGCATCGTAATGAAATTGAAGAAATTGTGGGGTTTTTTCCTTGTTCTTTGGGACTGCATTCTTCTTTCTCAAAGACTTTTTTTGGCCTCACAAAATTAGATCACCACTATGCAAGAAACAACCCACTGTGATCACAGCTTCATTGCACAATGCCTGTGCTTTCTTGAATATTGTTCCCATCTCTTCAAGATTAAGAAAGATCCAGTGGGTTGGACCTTTGATCTGCATAATAAAAGGCAAGGAGGTAGTTTGTAAATCCTTCCTTTCCATCTTTATTCTTTGCAGTTTGGGACCTGAAGGCCTGAAATAATTTTTGCTTGCTAAGAGGAAACTTTATGTAATATACGTGGAGATGCTATTACGATAATTAGTGTTGTTAGGAAAAATCAGTGTGTGTAAGTCATCCAACAGCAAGCAATGATCTTCCCACAATCAGCAATTTATCATGCGTTGCCAATGCAGGAGGACTAGGGCTATTTTATTCAGATAAATTTCTCATTCATTTAGTCAGTAAATCATGGTGCACTTCATGATAGTAATTTTTAATGTGACTGCATTTTGTTAAGTTTTAATTACACATAATGGATTTTATCTGACAATGAGGTCAACCTGTAGTCTCATTCTCTGTCATTTGTATCTTACCATCCCATCATGGGCAAGATCACAGTTATACCTGGATGCCTCAGACTGCAAGGGAATAGGGAAATACAGGAGGCACAGGAAGATGAGCTGTTAAGACTAATTTTTAAAAATTGAGGCTTAGGTGAGGATTTACTCTTGGTGGAACAACAACAGATTATACTTGATGTATCTTTGCATCTGAGTGTAGCTGAATTTGTTTGAAAACTCTTTGCATGAGCTCTCCAATGACACTTTTGAGCTGACCAGTTTGAGTCAGGGCTGCAGGAGCACCTTTAATCCACTGGATGCCCTGGGAGGGATGTAGCTGATGCTGCTCTTTTGTCTGCATTCCGTGGTGAACTTTTTCATTGGAAAAGCAGTGGAAGATGAGGCATAGAAGTGAGACAGAGAACCTTTATGGTTTTCCATGAGAGACAGGTTCTTTTCTTCAGTGTCTTCATCTTGAGTCTAAACTCTGCTGTGACTTGCTCATTCTTAAGCTGGTAGAAAAAGCCCTTTTGTTGTCTTCCTCTACAACAGGAATGTGCCCTGGATCTCCCTTGCAGCTTCAATACAATTCTCCAGGTCTTGCTTTTGTTTCTGAGTGGCTGTGGAATGTTTCCATTTACTTATTATATATGTGGTTTGACTTGATGTCCTTCCCCTCTGAAGCAAGCTATGGCTGTCTTTTCTCTTTCCTGCTGGTTTCCCTGTGTTTTGGTCATCTTCTTTTCCCCTACATCCCCTTGCACAAGTCTATGTTACATAGTTGGGCCCAGGCTTATTAAACCCCTGGAGTAGAGACCTTTATCTTCTGTAGGTGTTCCTGTGCTCCTCCTGGCACAGGAGCTGTCATACGACCACCTGCATGGACATGGTTTGCTCTGCTCCCTTACATTGGATACAGCCTTCATGTGAGATCAGTATATCATTTAGAGAGGTGTTTGAGTTGTTCGGGATGAAAGGTACTATAGAAGTATAAAATCCTTATAATATCCCAGAAGGCTGGCCACTGATCTTGGAAGACCCATTTCATTTCTCCCTCCAGATCCTCTGATTTCTTTCTTTTGTTGCTCCTCTGAGAGAGTGACAATCTGGAGACTGATGACCCTTCTCTTACTACAGTACTAGAGAGGGAAGAGGGAGAATTCATTGTCCATTAATTTTGCAGGAGTTTTTTCCTCTTGTATAAAAAGATTGGGATAACACCTTGTGTTTACTGAGGCTGTGACTCGCCACTCTGTGATGGCTTCCATGTGGAGCCTGACCTGCTCTTTCTAGGTCTGACTCTCTCCTGTTACACTGCTGCAAGTCAGGAATATTTATTGAAGATAATAAACTTATGCAGAAGCCATTTTAGAAAAAAAAGAAAAAGAGGTCATTAGTAAATGGAAATTGAATAAACCTTCTCTGATGTCTTGTTTGAGCAGTTGGGGGGGCTTTTTTGTTAGTATTGAAGAGAAGAGCAACCTGAAAACATTTTGTTCTAGCACGTTTTTAGTATCTCTCTCTGTGTCTGTCTCAGTAATGCAACTTTGCCTACAGCCTCATGCATTAACAATGCAAAGCAGATTTTGAAAGCCAAGGGAATCCAGGCTGTTCCAGATGAACACCGATTTTTAAAAAGACAAAAATCTAGAAAGAATAAAGGTTATTGAAGTGACATATGGTGTGACAGTGACCCTACTGTAAGGACAGATGTACAGAGCTAATGGTAATCCTACACCAGAGCCAGATAACATTCTGAGGTTAGGAAATCAAAGCCCCATGCTTTGGCTTAGCAGAGAATTAGCATGTGGAGTCTGCCTTAGCTCTGGAAACAGGGCAATTCGGTTCTTAGTCATGTTGCATTTGGGACTTTCAGCTTTGGTAGCAGCAAGATCCTACCTAATCCTGTGCAGGAAAATCAGACCCATGTAGTCTGACCAGGGAACAGAGTGTATTTAGTAAAACTTCAGTGTTTAGACGGATTTGTGGAGAAGGTGTATACTCCTTCTGATAATTAGTTCTGCGAAGTTCATGTCTATTGCTGCAGAAACAGGTCATACACTGCTTCAAAACTGTGGGGCTTTTAAATTGGGGAGTAAGTGCTGATGTTCAGAGCAGAGTACTGGAGCAGAGGCAGCAGCAGTTGGTATCCAAGGGATGTTTTGGAGCCTTTTTCACATGGGGAACCCAGGAAGTAACCTACAGCGAACTAAGCCTCAGGTTTGTACAACAGCCACCTCTGCACACGGAAGTTTTATATCCTTTAATGACAGAAGGGAATCCCAAGGCTTGGAGTGCAGCCGTGGTTCCCTTGAGTCCCAGCACAGGCAGCCCCTGGCCAGCAGAGTTTTAGGGCAGCTTCAGGTGGTCAAGCACTGTGCAAAGGCATATTCTTCTTCCAGAGAAGAGAGGGGAGTACGTGATGCAATTATTTTATTTGCCAGTCGCTTGGCATTTACATAAATGCTGTGCCCTTGTTAAAAAATAGTTGTGATCAGCAGTGAAAACCAGGAATGTTTTGTGTTCTCTGGCAAACTACCTCTACCTCACTCAAGTCCACCTCTTTGCCCTACTGCTTGTGACTCCCCTCTTTTTCTTCTGGTTTTTAAATATATTTAGCAATGAGATCGTCGTTATTTGTATTTTCTGAAAATACAGAAAGTAAGTCATGTCTTCCAATACATGATATCAGTAGCAATCCTTGGAAAACAGAAAGTAATAGGGTAGGACCATAATTTTTTGGTGTAGTTTTGAATGCCTTAGCAGCATTCAGTTAGACTTGATTTTTAAAATGGTAAAATGATCCCAGTATCAACAAAAAAGATGCTCATCCTTAAGATGTTCTGACCATAATCATTGCATTTCTTTTTTATATTTACTTTTGCTTTCCCACAAAGGAAGTATTTGGGTGCAAGAGAAAAACACAAATCTAAAATGTCTAAAGGCAACATATGATTAAAAAGAAAAAAGTGTTTTCGGGCTTATTTTGGAAGGAAATATCCTGGCTCAGCTGCAGAAGGTAGACAAGGATTTAAAGAATTTGTTGATGTTGTTCTTCAAAAGCTATGCACATGTTTTGTATCATTGTTGGTCAGGAATGGGGACCTGTCGTATTTTTTTCTATTTGCTATCAAATGTTTTCTGTCATAGTATCTGGATCCAAGTACAAAATTAAGGTTATGACAAAGTTGTTGTATTTCAGTCACTCTGAAGTTGAACTGCTTTGTCTATTGAAAAGGCACGTCAGATTTTTTTAATACAACCTTTTTGAAGGATTTTTGGCTTAATTCATTAAGAATTTATTCATTTAATTAATTAATTCATTAATTCATTTAGAAGCAAGCTTGGGTGTTTATTGTCATTTCTCTTTGCATTTTGCATTCAAATGGTGGTGCAATTATTTTTTTTTTTAAATTGGCCTCTGTGTGTATCTGTCTCTGCTTTCCTGTCGCATCATCTGCTTCTTGTTTCCCTCCTGCAAGAAGAGTTATATCCTCTTGCTTAGAATAATGCATGATGGGGGAAAAGAGGAAGCTAATCTAAATACTTAAACCAGGAAATAGTCCACTTAGGCAATCCCCTCTTGTTTTCAATGGTGTCCCTGGAAGCCAGAGAACAGTTAGTCATTCCTGCACACACAGGCAAACAGCCACCCTGAATAGTGAGTATTTAAAATCCAGGCTGTTAACAGAGTATCTATGTTGGGTTTTGTTGCAAGTGATGGATCACTAATAATTTAAAATTCAGAGACTGGGAACTTCCTTTGTAAATTGAAGGGGATTGTTTCATGCTGTTGAGCGTCCCTGTCAGAATACAAAAGTCTGTTAGGAGAGGTGGGGTTGTACATCCAGGGGTTGCGTGCAATAGATAATTTCAGTAAAAACTGAAAACATACACACATAGCAAAAATCAAACCAAGCAGCCAATATGTGAACTCTGTGCTGCTACTCTCAGATCAAGCACCTGAAAAGGAAACACTACATAATACTCACCTGGCAAATGCGGCCTGATCAGGTTTTTGCCTTGTGAAATATGGTTTGGCTCAGCAACTAATAAAGTTGTTTGTAATACAGAGAGCTTGCTCAGTAATGGTGTTGTGAAAATTCTTTTACTTATTACACATAATTGCTCCTGAACTTTATGGTAATTCTATTTTGGAGTACTAAAAATTTATTTAATAGGATCATAAGAACTGAGCCAGTCTGCCTGTTCTCATTCCATACTCTTGACAGTAGGTGCAGTATGTCGGTTCACACAACTGTGTTCTTCACATGCAAAGGGAAGTTTTCAAAACGGCAATGGTATTCCTGAATCCCACAGAAAGTGAGTGCAGTTGGGTTGTTGAGTCTCTAATTCTCATTTATTCTTTTAAAAATTTCTCTCTGTATCTTTATTATTTTGATCTGACAAGACAAGAATGCCCAAACATCTTCCACAGTTGGTAAATTTGATTAGAAACACTGACACATAAATATAATCCCTGCTACCCTTCCCATATTCCTGGTTTCACAGGCACTGGCTGTTAGCCCTTAAGAACTGGGAAACAAAACGTAATAAATCTTTCATTTCACCTCTTAGTCACCTTGTTCCTATCAGAGTGGTGTGAAACGGGCTTTTGGTCCCCATGACACCACTCCATAGCCTGTGTCAGGGATGATATAGCACCGGCATTTTGGGAAATCCCTGCAGTTCTGAGGACTTAAAGATTGGGCTTAGGGATCATGGCCCCTTTACTTAAGTCAGTGATCTTACTAGAGAAACCTTCTAGAAACAAGGTTGTAATTTTTTGGAGAAAGACAGCCAGCCAGCTGCAGGACAGTTTTTTTTCCCTAGAACTAATGATCATCTCTTTGTCCTCAGAGTAGAGCAAAAGGCTCCAGAGTGGCAATGCTGTCTTGGCAAATGCCTTTTCCATCACAGAGCTGAACTGCTCAGGGTCCCTCCAAATAGTGCTTGTCAGCAACTCAGTCTTTTACATACTCAAATCTTATCCTACTTCTGTGCATCTGCACTCCTCCTCCTTTAAACATCCCACTGTTCCTTTGAAACCTTAAAAGGGTGAAGGAATGTACTGCTAATTCTTACTTGCTGTTGAATGATGCCTATGAGTGGCCTCTGAGAGAGATAACACTTCTCAGGCTTATCGCCTCTTTGGTTTGGAAAACCTGTTTTTTCCCCTCCAAGGGAGGTATGAGTATCCTTGGGTCTCTTGCCTCGCAGTTCAGGATAAGCCTTTGCTTTCTTTCTCTGACAAAAGCACAGTGAGTGGAAGGAGACTGGGACATTTGCAGCTGGCATAGAAACCTTGTGAAATACAGAAGCTTCCTTGAATATGGAGTAACTGGGATGTCCAGAGTTCATCCATGGATGTAGAGAGGAGGCCAGGTCCCTCCTGTTGAGCAGATAGACGATCACTGAGAAGTGTGCCTTGCTGTAGTTCTCCTTGGGCTCCTCAGCCCTCATTCCCAACACAGCTGCTAAGGACTATTCTTAAACCAGAGAGAGATTTCTTCCCCTCTGCACACTAAGATCACTTTGCCAAAGAATTAAACAAAGGTGAGACAGAGAGAGGGGCTGAGACATGATCTTCCAAGACAGCAAATGTTGCAGTACTCATCAAACCCCAGCAGAGAAGGAAGGTGCCTTTTTCTGCCTCATCTATGGACGTGTAAGGCCTGATACATCCCGTTTCCTTGACCTTACCTATGATTAGTGCACATCTCTCTAATTTCCAGAATTGTCTCACTGTAGGAGATTAGATCCTGACTAGCTGGGAGTCTGGCAAACAGCAGAGAGTATATAAGGGGTGCAGACACAGAGAACTACTTCTAGGCTTTCTGATTTGTGAGCTAGAATAATGTGTAGCAGTAGCGACAACTTCATATCAAAATGTACTAAAATACACAGCTTCCTATTTGGCTTGCTTTGAGCCACACTTCCCCAAAATCCAGCCACCCACAAATGAAGCACCAACAGCTTCAGCTCGACACTTAAATTTAGTAAAAAGCTCCTGAGAAGACTTCCAGGACAGCATACGTTTTCGGGACATGTAGATCCATTTTTCTCTGTAAGAAGGAGAGGCTGCTCTGTGCAGCATGAACAGGAGTGTGAAGCAGCAACGAGAATTAGAGTGAATTTTCCCCCATCACTCTAGAGAGTGATCACTCTGGAGTTCCACCTTGTTAAATGCCTGGCTGAAATCGTGCATGATTAATGGACAAAATGAAAATTAGATTATGTGTCTTCACTCTTCCTGTGACCTCTACTTTCTCCTGCATCAAATGAAAGCAGCTGGGGGTGGGGGAGAAGGGAAGGAAAATAATTAAAATCCTTTATAAAAATCCAGACGAGAAAGGGAAGAGGGAAGGAAAGGTGCAAAGCCTCTCTGTAAATTGTATGCTGTCCCCAAGAATCACGGCTTCTGAGATATGAATCCTACTAGCACTAAAGTTGTACTAAACTAAAGTTTAGTACCAAGTACTAAAGCTTGAGGAATTAAAATGTGGAACAAATGCCAAAGTTTCCGGCTGCCTGTCAGTAGGCACCACATATGTCAATCACCCACATGGAACTGCATCCTCTGGAGAATTTGGTTTCCATGTGCAGCTGCACAGAGGAAGTGACCTGTGGTTCAGACACAGTCAAGCTATTGGAACAGATGCTTTCCCCTTTCTGGAAGGAAGTTTTAGTGTGTTACCCATTTTTGGACTCCTGTTTGGGCTATAAATTTGAAGATATGAGTCTTAAAGGCAGAGGGAAATCACTGCTTGCCTGCAGGCATGGGGTTCTTTGGCAGTTTTGACATCCTTCAGTGCTGTCTTGTGATCAGAGTATGGATCTCTGCACTCACTCAGGGGCACCTGCATGTGTGGAGGCACCAGGAGCCTGTTCTCTTTTCATGCCTCTATCTGTAATATCAGAAAGCAAAGGTTTTCCATTCCACTTACAGACTGCTTTGACAGAACAAAATGTGTCTTGCTGTTCCCTCTACAACTTCATTCTTTGAAGGAAAAATGCACATATAAATCCTATATTCACTTAAAATAGCTAAAAATCCATGTGTTACATGATTTGCTACCCCAATAAACTCAATGGGTAGGTTAATACAGGGCGAGTAGAGCAGGAGTATAGTATCAGACTGCGTGAAATTGCTTATTCTCCCCTTTTTTCCATGTGTGGCCATTGGCCTTGGGGACTCAGGCAATGGGATTTCATTTGAAGAGACCAAAACTCCCATGTGACTCTTGACTATTCCTGTGTCTCAGAAGCATTGATAAGTGAGAACCATGCTTTCAGAAGACAATTTACGTTTTCCAGCTTACATTTTAACATGGAGTTGTTATTTGTTGTCTTCTTTGGAAGGCCTCAGATCCTGCGACAGTCTTCATTTTTGTGTTTTGGAAAAGGCATCTTCTAGGAAAGGAAAGCTTGAACCTGGCACCTGCAAAAATGGGCAAAGGAGAAACAGACAAAACATGATACTAAGAAGAAATAGTGAGGTCTGATCTCTTCCCTCTGGTGACCAGTGACAGGACCTGAGGGAATGGCCTGAAGCTGAGTCAGGGAGATTCAGTATCAGAGGAAGTTTTCCACCTGAGGGTGGCTGAGCCTGGAACAGACTTCCCAGGGCAGTGGTCACAGCACCAAGCCTGGCAGAGTTCAAGGAGTGTTTGGACAGTGCTCTCAGGCACAGTCTGTGATTCCTGGGGTGTCCTGTGCAGGGCCAAGAGTTGGACTCTATGATCCTTGTGGGTCCCGTCCAACTCAGGATATTCTATGATTTTAGGGATTTGCTTCCTGATTTTTAAAAATGCAGGGTTGGCTGCTCTGCGATGCTCTTTTAATCTCCCTAGCATAAGAGCAATAAAAATGCTACAAGAAACTTCAGGGTTTCCTTTGGGAGTCACTAACTAGGTCATGGGTGTTGCTGCTGTGGAGGTACATATAGTTTCTTTTAAATTGTTCTGAAAATCAGAAGCTTAAAGGAAGAGATTATGGTTCTGAGCAGAAGCTCTATTTCAGGACTAGCATGTTTTTCCATCCTTTAATCAACTTGTCTAGATTCCATTCTTCTTTTGTTGTCACTTGAGTTATCAGAGTTGGGCAGTACAAAATAGAGGTGGGTAAAAATAACTTGTAACGAGGACCTCACATGACCACCTTGTGCTTAACATTACACGGTTCTCAACAGGTTGGTTTGGCCACTTTCTACCTAAAGTCTTCTGCTCTTCCACTGGCCTACAGGAGGAGATCCCACCTCCATGGCATTGTGCTGCAGGGGCATGCTGAGGAACCCAGGACATGATGCACCCTTGTTCTTTGTCTCGTTCATGCCCTTTTCTTTTTTTTCTTTTTTTTCTGACTTCCATGTCAGAATTTTCTGTGCCTGTCCTGTCATATTCTAATGGTTCCTTTTGTAAAGGGGAGCCCTCTGAGAGTGTGTCATCTCTGCTAGAGCTGTCTGTTGCTACAGGGAGAGATATAACTGAAGTGACTCACCTCTGAAAATCATAGTGGGAGACCAAGCACTGTAGCTTTTCTCTGGAGTTGCTCATCAAGGTCTGTCTGGTCCCTGAGAAATCTCTCTGTCTCCTGTTTCTGCTGCAAACTTGTGATTCGTTGTTCAGTTTGCTCCCTGTAAAAATCATCCTCTTTTGTGAAGGGAAAGGTAGAGCCTTAGAGAATTGCAGAAAACATCTTTAATGAGATTTTTGAAGCCCCTTTGTAAAGGCTATCATTTTCTTATGAAGCCCATTTACTCAAATGCCTCAAACAGCAAGTTAAGGACCATGTTCTTCATAGAGGTGTAGGTGATCGTGATACATGTCCTAGAGTTGAATACATGTATAATTGAACATACATTTCTACTCAGGTATTTTGACCAGTCAGCTAATAGCTGCAAATAAGATACTCTGCCCTCTTCTATCAGTTCATCTACCACTCTCACTTGCTTAGCAGGATATATGCTGCTTTTTACGCATATAACTCTTGTTAATGCTAAGGATCATTATGAGTGTGGTTTGAGAGGTGTCCTTTCTTCATCCTTTTAGGATATTGTCCCTGAAGAGAAGGAGTTACTGTTTTGTACGACACGGCTGTCCAGAAATGCTTGCAAATCAAATGCTTTCATTTGCTGTTTATGCAGAGAGTGGGGAGGAGGGGGGCTGCACACCTTAAAAAATCCTCTCACCCAGCATCTCGCTTTAAAGAACAAAGTCTTTTTAGGTTTGCAAGAGCGCAAAAAGGCATTCAGTCACATCCACTTTGAATAATTTGATATGAACCTGTCTTGTCAGTTAGATATCTCTCTGCAAAGTCTGTTTTTAAAAAATTTGTTTTTGTTTGGTGCTATCTCTCTCTAAGCAGGGAGCGGGTGCCAGGAAACCCTAAGTTTGTTTCCAGCCTCTAACACATCTGGCCACATAACATATAGTGAGTGAGTCACTCACTTTTTCTTGAGTCACTTCTCTTTTTCTTCATCCCTTACTGGTAGAACAGTTTCCCAATGTATCTTTTCTTTCATGTTGCCCATCTGTTTAGTTCGGTGCCTTTTTTTTTTTTTTTTTGGCCAGGATTTTCATTATTCCTCCAGCAAGGCATGTAGTCAGGGCATAAGGCATAGCAAGTGGTGATTGTCTGCTCAACATATAGCAAACATGAGTGAAGAAAAGCAGAGCTTTATTTACACAACAGTCCCAGTCTGTGCCATGGCACCACAGTCAGTGCACAGGAGGCTTGCAGCCACGCAGCTACACATGTTCTGGAATATGGGTACTCCATGTGTTGTTTTTCAGCCTCCTGGGAGAGTTTGCTTGCTAAAGTTGTGCAATCTGGATCTGCTGTGTATTCAGTGTCATTTTTGTACCAGCTGATAGCATAAAGGCTGAATAAATTTGCTTCATGTTAGACGTGGCCCTCTGCAAATAAACATACATGGTTAAGAAAGCCCTCCATTAATTAGTTGTCTGTAAGCCATGCTTGTCTGTAAGCCACGGTATCATTATGTAGAGTAATTAGTTGTGTTTATTTAAAGGAGCCCCAGAAAGCTATTAGCAGTTGCCCGTGGACCAACAAAAGGAAAAAGAAAAGATAAAACCCCATGTGTGGTGGTTATTAGTCCCTTCATCATACTAAGAGACAGCTTGTAAGAAATTGGACTTGCTATCAGTGTCCCCAAGTACCAGCAATCATGCAGGGGCATTGTTTCTCCTTGCCAGCGATAAGGGCGACTTGTGGTGGCTTGGATAGGATACTAATTTTTATCTGCTATGTGCATAATGCTTGTAAAAACAGCGGTGGCCTTGTCACCACTTGACATGACACTAGTTTTGGCTGTTTACACTGACACACCACTGTAGTCTTTTAAAGCTCCAACCTGGGCTCAGATTCATTAGAGAACTTCCGAAATGATAGTGATAGAGCATCTGGGCTGATTTCTTTATGCTCCCTACTCCCAGCAAGAGGGAGAGAGGCAGTGTAGCCCGGTGGATGATTTTCACTTGCTTGTCAGATTTGCTTTCTGTGGTGAAGTAGTGGCTTTTGGAAAAGCAAATGAGGTACTTCAGTTATATGTAGGTTGACTTACATGAGGGATAGGGAAGGGAACTCTCTCTGCAACCCTTGAGAGATGGAAAGGAAACAGGCTTCACCTGGCTGGTGGTCCCAGCTCCCAAGTGATGTTTCTGAGGGAAGAGCTGTGGTAGTGGCTAGTCTCAAACAGATCTTATATAGATCTAGGCCTCCTTAACTCAAAATTCTTAAAAAGAGTGTCACCTACAGCATTTGCTTCTGAAACCTGTGGCATTTAATGTATTGGAGTTTTTTCCTACAAGATTTCTAAACCACCTTATATAGGCTATTAGTGAATTATTTCCCTGTTCTGTAATTGGCTTATAAATTTTACAGAGAGGTTATTAGCTATAAAGGGTTGTGACAAATGACCTGTGTGAAGGAGGAAAACTTAGTTAAACTTTTCTTTCCTGCCTCCACTCCTAGATTTAGCAGCTATGCTAAGTCCACTCAGGCTTTCCATCTTTGTAAAGATGGGTACCTGTGAAGAGATCAGTGAGTGATCCTAGGCTCCAAGGAAAGGGCGTCTCCTGAAAGGGTGAGAAAACCTTCTGGAGTTCCCCACTGAGACTGCAGTAAGTATTAGTGATGAGCTGCCTGAGTCAGCTGAAATAGAGACTATAGGTAATTGTAGGGGCCCTGATCTGAGCCTCTGCACCGAGAATGCTCCCATTTACTACCCTAAATCCACACACAAGTTGGAACAGTTTTGATGGAAACAAAGCTGCATGTCCCAAATTCTGTCAGGTCAGGCAAGAGGATGCTGCTTCCTGCAAAAAAGGAACAGTCTTCACAAAGTGCTAGGAAACCTCTGGCAGTGGCGTGTGACTAGAATCCATTTAATATCTGTCAAGGCTTCTTTGTCTTGAGCTTCTGCAGAAGCTCTTTTTCAGATCTCTGCTCTCCAAGGTGTCCTGATTAATTTCTGTATATAAGCCAAGCCATTAAATAAATAAGTAAACCCCATCTTCTCGGTACCCTCAAGTCAAATTTTGTATCCGGGCTGTTCATCATATATCTTTAGTTCTAAATGCTCTCACTTCTACATACCATGTGATATAATACTGCTAGGAATCTGAAAACTGCAGCTTTTTATGGCCAAATTGTGATATTAGTCTCTGAATTCATATTACTAATTTTCCTGCTTGTGGCTGGCATCCGGCCTTCCTTTGCATGCGGCTATCCTGATCTGTTCCACCATCAGCTGCCCTGGGATTGCGGCATGTGTAATGCACCTGTAATCATTCAGCCTGAAAGCATGGGGGAAGGTAGCCAGCCAAACATATGAGTAAGATTTTTGCAAGCGTATTTGAGTCATTTGTCAGGAGTTTCTTGTTTCTATGGGAATTAGTGAGTGAGAGAAGACATAAGTGAATCTTATTCCTTGCTTTAGCCACAAGTCTGGCTTCATCAACCTGCAGGCCCTATAATTTAGACCCATGGGGGACTGAGAGAGCTCATTTTCCTTTTTAACTATTATTACAGTGAGTAGATGGTGACCTATCATGGGAAGAGAAGAATTGTGTGTCTACTTGATACAATAGCACAGCACTGCAGTCCAGACTTCCTTGTGCAGCTGTAAATATGCCAGGCCTGCCTTTGTGGTGAACTACAAATGCTCTCAAACTTTTGAGAAGCCCAGGGAGTCAATTCCAGACACTAAGAAAGAACAATTCATCCCTTTTCCCATCCCCCTGTACACACATACACCATCCCCTTGTCTCTTTTTAGGTAATTTATAATCAGCAGTCATGGAGCACTGGCCTCATTAGTGATATAGCCATTCCTTCAGTGCTTCAGAAATAATCATTTAGAAAAAAATGCACGGTTTTCTTCCCTTGAGAGCCCATAAGTGATGAATTTATTTCAATCTGGCTGTCTTGGCTGTCTTGCTCAGACTTATCTCCATATTTATTTCAACAAATAATGTACTATGGGAACAACAAAACAGACAGGACAGTCTGGGCAGGGAAGGGTTAACCAGGGAGATGGCATTGGAAAGCTGGGGCTCAAGGGGAGGCATTTTTATTCAGAATCATTTTTTAATGTATATACTTTCTGAGTGTTTGTGTTTGCGAAGGTTTAGAAGCCCTGGGATTTGGACATTGATTTATTCATAGGACACCATTTAGAGAATAGACATTGTTCCCTGAGTGGTCCCAGCCACCAACCTTTCTCCTGTAGGGACCATCCCTTTTGTAAGAGTGGACAGGTGATTAACTTTCCATGCCAGCTAATGACTTGGGTCTCTCACTAGCAAGCACTGCTAATTGTAACTGGCCGGGGGGCTGCTGTCCTGGGATCCATGTCCTCAGCAGCCCCCTGCACTCAAGGTCCAGCTGCATATTCCTCCACCTCCAGGAATCAGCACTTGCAGCTGCTGTAAACCAGGCTCACAGAGGGACTTAAACTTGTGATTTTCATTATGCCAGTCACCATTCCAGTAACTGAGTGTTACACTCTGGAAGCTGAAGCTCCAAGCTCAGCGGCCAAGGACTGGGAGGCAGAGCTCTTCTTCAGACATCCTGGGCAGCTCAGCTGTGCCATCGCTTCCCAGTGTGCACATCAGAATTAAACACAACCTTATCCTCCAAGCTACCACAGTCACAGTAGGTTTATTTTAATAACCCTAAGCACTCTGTATTCCTTGAAATTATGCTTTCTAAGGATTGACTTTCCCAGTGGGTAAGCTCTTCCTGTTAGACCACTTGGCACCCCTGCTGCTGGGCAAATAAACCTGAGTATGCGGCATCACTTCATGCCATGTGATTGCAAGCACAAGTCAGCTCTGCATGACAGGTGTTTTATTTGAAGTTTGGGTTTATGTGTACTTATAAAAAGGAACGCTGAGCCTGTCCTCTGCCAAAATATAGCTCCTCTCCTTCCCTCTTCCCCTCTCATGCAAGCCCATATGTGAAGTGGTTTTTCCACTAGGGCTTCTGCCTGCATTTTGTTTGTTCCCTGGGATGGTTTTTCTGAAGCATCTGGAACTTGTCATTTTTGTGTGCAGCTGTAAAGTAAGTGTAATTTGCCTTGCTCTACATTTTCAGAAGCAGTTCCCATCCAGATTTACTTACAGGTAGCATTTGTGAACAGAAGACCCGGCATCTGACTACAGGGTTCCATACAGCGATGCACGTAGCAGCCCTGTTGTATATTTTGTGTATGTGCACAAATATTCTTAATGCCTCTTCCAGGTTTTGTTTTCCTTAGTGAGCATGGCATTCATTTACCAAAACTCCTTCCCCTGCTGACTTGTTAATTAATATATATTCCCTAAGTTTTCTTTCCTCATCTGTCCCTTTTATACTGAACTTTCAAAGGCCCAAGCTAACCAGCTTTCTGCCAGTGTAAAGATAAGAGGTAAGCGACTAATATTTTAAAGCCTGTTCAAATGTTGCTTGTGTCAACCTTCAAATTTAGAGACAAATATCCCCCTCCAGCCTTTTCTGTTAAGGCAAAATGATTGTTTAGTTATTTTCAGCTGGTTTCTTTATGCATTGCTGTCTAATCACCTTGGTAGCAGGACTGTAACCAGGTAATGGGGGAATAAGTAGCAGTTGGCTTGCTGTCTTCTTCCCTAAGAAAAATCAGTGCATGCATCTGTCCTACCTTAGAGAGAAGCATCAGCAGCTCAGGAAGTCTGGGCAGGGCAGAGGTGGGGGGAGGGTGGGTGGTATAACCAGGAAGGCTCGGAAAGGTGGCATACAGGCAGAGTTCTCAGGGGAGGAATTTAGCACTTTATTCTTTCCAGCTGCTGGTTGGGAATGCTTTTAGCTTTTGCAAAGTCATACCTCCCTTGCCTTAAAAGAATTTACCTAAGAGAAAGCATAGATCCATATCTTTGAAACACTGCACTGGTCACCTTTATTTTACAGGTGGAGAAAATTACTTGAAAAGAATTTCCCCCCAACAAGAGTTGGGGGAGAAGGGATGGATTCTGAAAGAGAGCAGGTAGCTTTCACTTTGCTGTATAGTCCTCAAGGATATCTCTACTTTTTGACAGAAAAACTCCTGAAAGTCTCAAAGACATTTTTTTCATCTTTATTGAAAAGCTGGAAGCTTTGCATTTACAGAACAGATGTCCTTTGTTACGAATTTTTCATTCCTTATTGAAAGAGATATGAGGAAGAATTCATACCACACAGACTCAGGGGGAAGCAGCATTTTAAATGGGATGATTAAAAACCTAGCCTTCTGCCATTGCTTCATTTTTTACTTGTGACTCCTGTGATGTCACTCATTTTCTCTTCTCCAGTTGTCATAGCGTTTGCTGGAGAAGAGAGGAGAAACTCACCTTGGGTGTCCATATCCAATGTGAAAGGTAAGGGAAAAAGAAAATAGAGGAGGGGGATATCTCTTTTAATCCTTCCAGATCAGAATGAACTCAGGATCAATCCTGGGCCCACACCTGATATGCTTTCTTGATGCTCATTAAGTTGAGCTTGTGGTAACCTACTGTAAAGCATTAAGGTTTCAGACTCAAGAGCAGGCTAAGATGCTGTGCTAGCCATCACTCCCAGATGAATGATCAGAAGTGATGGGTCAATACATCCAACAAAACCATGGCTGAGATCAAGTTCATCATTAAGGCAGTGTGGAAGGAGGTCCCTCTGTGCAACTGAGGTTGCTGGACCCTACACCTAATGTGTGAGCCAACTAAACCACAGTTTACACCAAAAGCTTGTGAGCTTCTGGGAACAGAATGGTTGCTAGTGATATTAATTTACTACAAATCCTTCCTGTAAGCTTTTTGTAGAGTTTGACACTGTGAGCTTCTTTTTCTGTTAAATCTTTTCTTTTGTGATGCTCAGTTTAGTGCTGGTGAGGAAAGGCAGCCTGATGTCCATGGAAAATTAAATCCTTTATTTATCCATAGACTAAGCACCAGCTGTTCCAGCAGTAGAACCCACTGCAAGATTGAATTCCGCTCAGTCAGCCCTCTCCTTCCCCTTGGTCTGCCTTCTCCGAATGCCTGTTGTGCAGTGAAATTGGTAAAGTGGATGTATCATCCATTCCAAATTAGACTGACACCACTCAGTTGCCTTTCAATAGCTTTGCAGGTTTCGTCAAGTACAGTAAGACTGAGCTACTTGCTTCAAACCTGTCAGTCAAAGCAGGTGCTTTGGAAGAGCTATGCTTTACCTTTGAGATTCACAAACTGTGGTATATAGTAACCACTAGCAGAGCTCAAGGGTATAGGGGTTTCTGTATTTGTCTGGGGAGAAACCCTGCAAAATCCTGACTACTACCCTGCCCATTACAAAAACACTACACAGAGCTCAGGTGGCTGCTTTCATGCGGGACAGGTAGGTTGTCCTAGAGACACCACTCTTCCTGCATCCTCATGTCCTAGCAGAAGGCCCCCACCTGGACCACAGGGCTCCCTAAAAGACTGAGGTATAGAATCCCTGCTTGACCACAACAAGCTTCGAGCTTCTTCACTGCCTGGGTCTGTGACCTGTGTGTCATAAGCGAGGTGACTTAATGTGCATTCTGGCCTTAAGAAGTGTTGAAGCCTCCATCAGAAAAGAATGATTAAAGGAGAATCAACAGAATGCAGACCAAAAGTTGGAGGAAGTGGTGAACGTTTTAATGAAAAAAACATTAAATTTTCCAGTTACTTTTGCTCCCAACACTAGGTCCTGATCCCTTTTCATCCCTATTATATTGGTTTGTCAACAGCTATTGAGGCCAGTTTTAAAGCTGGAGCAAAAACACCAAGCTCACACTATTTATCCTGATGTTTCAGCCTCAGGTGGATTTGCTTTAGGCTGTGAACACAAGCCAGCCTCCTATACTGCTTCCCTTTTTTTCATCTGTTTGTGGATCATGTAAGTGAACCTAGATTAATAGTATTTTTCTTCCCCTCTAGACCTGACTATCTTGAATGGCTGTAACACCTGCAGGATATGGTTCAGTCAGGGATTCAGATGGATTCATATCTTCCTTTAGCCCACGGCCAAATGCAAAAAATCCCACCCCAGAGCATCCTAGCTTTCTTTAGTTTGACTTTTGCGATTCTGGTTTTAGACTTCATCAGATTTCCACAGCTTTGGCTTGTAGATGATATGAGCAATCCTCCTTACTCTCCTGCCTTGTACACTTAGTTTTGCTGATATTTTGGGAGTGAGCAGTTCATCACACAGAGCAAATTCTGCCCAAATCCATGCAGAGTGATTGCAATAATGGGAAAGCGATGCTTTTTCCAGAAACCCTGGAACAAAAGCAGTGCCCCCAGTTACCAAGCTGGCATTGAGCAACCAGGCTCTGTTTCTAGTCTGTGCCCCGCTCTTAACGCCACAGCCATTTTGTAATTGCCTCGTAACAGTTTGGCTACTGCCACCACCCCAGAGCCCCATTCACCAGAGCCACCAAAACGGAATTTTGCAGAAGTTTGTGCAGCAGAATTGTGGCTGGATGTGGGATCCAAAGTCACCAATTGTTGATAGCTGCTGGTGAAGCTGCTGCTGTAAGAGGTCTGCGCTAGCATCAAGCCAAGCCACCATTCCCCTAACAAAACTTGCTGTCAAATCTTTGCAGCCTTCAGCTGATATTTGATGCAAATTTACTGAAAAGTTTGCAGATTTCCTAACAGACTTACCAGGATCAGGATTTAACCCTTCTTAGCTGGTATGGTGATGAATGCCATACTTTGGCTTACCTACTCTAGATACGGAAATAAGATGTGCCGTGTCTTATGTAACTTGGGGGCTTGCAGTCATGCCTGAATGCAAGGCTCTTTCTGTTACATGTAGAAAAGTTGTGGTGAGATTTGTTTTCTTGCAGTTTCTTTCATTTTTCTAAAAATCTGTTGGAGATGGTGGGAGATAAATCCTTGGTTTAATTCCGCTGAGCCTAAACTTAGATTTATGTATAGGAAAATAGCCTCTAACGAAGCTGTGTGACCAGCAGGTAGAGATGATATAAGCAGCAATGGCAGAAACTCTGCCATGTAGAAATCCTCATGTAAAGCACAGCGATGCAAGTCTGGTATAATTTCTGCTGCTGGCACATCTCACTCCCCTACACATGCAAAAATGGGGAGTGAGGAGCTTTGGATTAGAGCATGTTTTGCAGCCCTTCATCAAAATGGCAGTGCTTTGTTAGGGCCTTTCTTCCAGAGTTCCTTCTTTCCTGGCTGACACCAGGCGGGAATGAGAGATATGGTGTTTTCTTGGTGCTTCGCCTTGGTGCCATTCTCCTGTTCTCCCTGCTCCACCCTCCCCCCTCCCCTAATCCCCTGCACTCCTCTTACTCCCCACTGCCCACATTGAACATGTACAGATTTTATGGTTCACTGGAGAATAAGTGGCTGTCATTTCACAGATGGGCCAGGATGTAATTAGCCACAATGCATCGAAGTAATGGAACAGATGCCTCTTTGTAAACTGAGTTTGCTGTTGCACACTCTGTGTGTGTGACCTGCCGACTGCTCCAGGCAATTCCTCCCGGCCCCCTCACCCCCTCCCCTCGCTCTGTTGCTGAGCCAAGGGCTCAGCTCACATCAAGTGTCTGTTCGTTTGCAGGTTTGTTTGTCTCCCTTTCTCATGCGGTCTCCCCTGTTGTAAGGCCACTGATTATGTGATGGATTGTTAGCAAGCAGAACCTGCATTTATCGATGGAGTCATTCAAAATAGAAAAGGTGGTACTCCTCTTATGAGATAACTGGCAGTTTCAAGTTGCTCTTATTACCCAATGATAATACACCAGTAAAATCATAAATTACTATTATGATGCCCAGCCTCCTCCTTTCTTTTTTTCTTCTTTCTTTAACTGAAAATAAAATAGCTGTTCTCCCTGAGCCCTCAAATTAGTATTTATATTTTACATAAGAGATGGCCTGTGAGATTGATTGCAATGTGATAATGCACACAAGCTGACAACAGCCACTCTCAGAAAGGTGCCCATCTGCCTCAGATAGGAACTGCAATCCAACCACCAGTACAAACTTAAAAGGGGCAAAACCAGAACCTGCTCATTTTGTAAAGCATGCTTGTCTGTGTCAAGTACAGAAAATGGATAAATTTAATTTAATCTAGTGGAAGGTGTCCCTGCACATGGAGGGTTGGAACAACAGGATATTTAAGGTCTCTTCCAAACCAAAACCATTCTATGATTCTACAATTCAAAGACTTTTCTCCATTAATATTATTGATACATACTTTCAGGCTATATCTATGCAGGTTTGCCATTCCTTTAGCTCCTGAACCCTGTGCATTTTAACACTGGCAGCTCTCCAGCTGTGCTGCTTTAACTGCTCCTGCTGAGGGTTTCCTGCCAGTGCTCCACACCAGGGCAGGGGGCAAAGAGACTCACAGGGCCAGGCTGGCTCTTGGCCTCCAACGCTGAATTTGGCTCCACTTCCAGTCAGCCAGGCCATGGAGCAGCTAAACACCATGGCCAGGCACCAGTTACTATTGGTAGAAACCTAATGGTGACACAAACAGGAAGGAGATCTAGAGAAAACACATGATTGTGTTCTTGATGCTTCTGGGTATTGTCATTGTTTGTGTGTCAGAATGCTCATAGTCAAATCATGTAGGCAGTCCTTCTGTCTCTGTGTCTGTGTGTGCTTGCATACAATTATGGTTTATTTTCACACAAATTTCCTGAAGAGACACATTGTTTCCCCAGGGCAGTTTTGATGAGAAGTTTCCCATTAGTTCCCCTGGCTTTCACCCAGCAAGCTTAACTTCAAATTGCACATCTTCTGAGTGTTAATAGTGGTGAGAAACATTCATTAATGATGGCAAAAAAGCAGGTCTTTGGTGTAGGTAGGACTAAGTTTTTACCTCAAGCTAAAATGATAAATAGGCAAAGTTGCACAGTGATGTGTGTAAATACACTGGATGTGTGGAAACTAGAGAACTGTATCATAACCCAAAATAATCCTCTGCTGTTTTGTTGGTAAGGCATTGGCCTGCTGGCATCTGCAGCCCATGAAGTGGTTGATTAAATATTTTAAAGGACACAAAAATTTGAGATTGGGCTGCAGCTTCATGGATACATCTCAGAATAGCCATAGTGAAACACAAGAGAGAAATAATAACCCAGCTGGTGCCTGCCCTTGAAAGAAAATCATCATGCAGTGGGTTTCTCTACCCTACCACAAAGCTCTTTTCACTTGTGTGGACACATGCACTGAGTAATCCCCATGCTGGCCTGAAAGTCAGGAAACACAGAACCTACCAGCCTTGCAAGTACCCATTGTGGAGGGCACCGGAGCTTTTCCAGTAGTCTTTCAGGTCAGCTGGCTATGTGCACAGGACTGACAGTGCTAGAGAAGTCTTCTGAGTCTTATCAGACCAGTAGCAAATTTTACAAACACTGTAGTGCAGATTCCTTTGAGTCAAAGACCATATTATGAGACATGAGAAGTAGCCTTTAGTGCAAGAGTGTGCATTTCCACAGGAAAACAAATAAAGCAAATTATGCTGTGGAGTTGAGAACGTAGCTTTTAGTTTCCTCTGACAGTTTAAGCAGTACGTATTTTATGAGACAAGAAATACAGAGTTTTGACACAGTTTTGTTGTGCTGCTCTTCCTGGCCAGGGCTTATTTCTGCCAAGCAATTAGTGAAGAGAGCAAGGCACAAGGGTGTAGCCCAGGCCCATGACCTCGCTAAACCCACTGACCCAAAGCTCTGCCAATGGGGCTGAGCATGCAGGTGTCTCTCTCTCTGATGGAGTCATTCACCTCTGCAGTCACACTTCCATGGAGTGCTGTCAGGTTCTCTGCAAACCTCATGTCCCCGAAGGAGGACTTTCCTGAGCTATCTGCTTCCAGCTCGTCCTTTGTGTTTGGTTTTTTTTTCCTTTTGACACTCATCTCAACTGCATTGATGGAAAGTACTCTTAATCCACATTAATGGGAGAGAAAAAAATGGTAATTTGTTGTGATTTTTCAAACTTGTTTTAAAAAAAAGGTCCTGTGTGTTCCTTGGGTTTCAATCAACATTGTACTCTGTATGGGTGGTCTGTGATGAAGTTGATACTTGCATGGTATGTGTGGCTGGTTTCATCTGGTCCCTGCCTTTCAAGAGGCAAAACTTAAGGTTTGTTATGTCTTTGCAATACAGTAAAATTGCAAAGCAGGTACAATGGATTGGTTGAACTTTTCCTTTGCTTTGTCTCAGAAGAACCAAGCCTATTGCTGCAAATGCAGGATGGTCTTGTGTTAGGGAGAAAGAGGGAATTTCTGTTTGAGTTTAAATGAAGGCAGTCTCTGGCAGCTTAAACTCCAAGTGGTTTGTCAGTCCCTCATCAGTGACAGTTGCACAACACTTGGGAAAAGAGTGTACAGCAGCAAGTGCTAACGGCAATGAACTATCCCTACTGAACTCTTTTTAAAATAGTATAGAGTTTATTTGACAAGAATGACTTTTTTTTTATTGTGTAAACAATAGCTTTCATGCTCCCAAAGCCCTTTCTCAGGCAAAGCTCCCCCTGACCCAGCAGAAGGAAGACTGACTTGAAACCGTGACAACAGCTATCACGGGATCACAGAATGGTTTGCATTGGAAGGACCCTTAAAGATCATCTCGTTCCAATACTCCTACCATGGGCAGGGACACCTTCCACTAGACCAACCTGCTCAGGGCCTCACCCAACCTGGCCTTGAACACTCCAAGGGATGGGGCATTCACAGCTTTTCTGGGCAACCTGTGCCAGTACCTCAGCACCCTCACAGAAAAGAATTTGTTCCTAATATCCAGTCTAAACTTGCCCTCTGTCAGTGTGAAGCCATTTCCCCTTGCGCTGTCACTACATGCCCTTGTAAAATGTCCCTCTCCAGCTCTCTTGTAGGCTCTCCCTTAGGTACTGGAAGGTGCTATACGGTACTGGAAGGCTGCTTATAGTATTTAAGTGCGTGTTATTTGATTAAAAAAAGACAGCAGCTGATCACCAATATGCACATCTGTCTTTGCAATTACCTATGACAGTTCACACACCATCTCAAGATGGTAATTTTTCTGTATACTCTGACAATATACTATTTATGGGTGGGGTAAACTGAGGCAGGGAGCAGTTAAGTACCCAATTCTGTCCCCAGCACATACCAGTGAGGGTCATAAAGTGGGATTCAGTGGTTCTGAATGGTACGACGTGCATTAAATATGGAGAATCATGACTTATCAATGATATTTGATGTTGGATTGTGTTATTTAATGTTGTGTGGAAAGAGCTTGCCTGCACATCCCTGTGCTTCCACTGTGTGTGTTATACACACAGAGACCCCCTAGCTTGTTAGTGGTGGGTCCCTGTCACTATGGTTTTGGGGATTGCTGCTGCAAACCAGCACAAGTACTGAGAGCAAAACCACTTATCCTTCACAAGAGCAGTGCAACTTTACAGTAATGTGAGGGTGACCCTGGAGGAAACACAATCAAGTGCTCTTAGGTTCATGCTCAAGTGCTACTGGAGTCTGGCACCACTTGGGCTCCTATGTAGCTTTGACATGTTTCAAAGTGTGTCCCTAAGTCCAAAGACAACTTTATGTCCCTTTGTAAAACATGGCCTGACCCTTTACAGCAGTGTAGTAGCCTAGCTAAGGTGGGATTAATGTGAATCTGAACTCCAGAGACTTTATGCCAAAGCAAAGGTCCTGCTTGCTGTGCTGTGCTGCAGGGAAAGGCTCTGTGTGCTGGGAGGAGGCAGCCCAGGAGACAGCCAAGTGTCCAGGAAGGCAAGAAAAAAGCCTGTGTCACAGGGCAGGTGAAAGCTGGGCCCAGGATAATAGTCCATCAGGACAATCATTTGAAAACATGTATTCCTTTCTCTCTCTCTATTTACATCGGACACATTATCTATTGCTCCTCTTTACTGCACTCTGCTTGTAGGGTAGGGCTTCATAGCTTTTGAAGGTATAAGAATAGGGCTTTTTTCCCTCTTTTTTTTTAAATTTCTTTTGCCTTGAAGTAATCATCTATATTTAGGTCAATGACATGATGAAAGATGTTTATGTGTTTTTATCTAAAGCTGGAAATTGCCTTTCCAGATATCACTGAATGGAAAAAAGCTAATGGAGCCCTGTTGTGCTCTCACTGTTTTTGCAGTGGTCTTCTTGTTTTAGTACTAAGGCGCATGAAGCATCTCTTCCCTACCTCATGGCCCTCGGTTCTCAGTTCTCTCTGCATCCTCTGCTGGCTCCCCTGTACAGAGGAGACTCAGAGAAGGGCAAGGGGAAGGTCACACGAAGTGGTTTCTGTTTCCAGCTACCTGGAGCAGGCATTGCCAGCTCTGGCCTATTAAGTAGAAAATGTGGCACTGATAAATCCTGTCTGCTAAGGAACTGAGCCTTTTTAATATGCAAGTGCTCAGTCAAAGAAAGTAAACAGACATCTCCTTCTGCTGGGAATTACTAGACAAATGTCTCCCTCCCCTTAACCTCCTTCCTTCCTCCTCCCTTCCATTTAAGTGTAGGAAATTCTGCTTGCTTTATTTGATAAAGAGGAGGAGGGGAAAGGACATGTACTGAATCATGGTTAAGCTGCTGTCTTCTACCTCAAGACCTTTCAGTGTAGATGTGCTTCATTAGTTTGATAAGCAGACACCAAAAAGGGGGAGGGGTGTGGGGTTTGCATGAGGGGATCTGCCTAGGGGCTGCCCGGAGGTTTAAGAAGATGAACTGCTAATGATGTTGAAGCTGTACCTTTTTGGGACCTTGGCTCCTGGAGGTAAAATGGGCCCTTTTCACTAATTGTGTTGTGCTCAGTAGTGTGATGGAAAGGATCTCACAGGGGAATGAAACAGAATGAATATCGGCTGAGCTCTTCCCCTGAGCAGCCCCCTCTCCACTCCTCCGCCATCCCAACCCTCCTTCCTTCAGCAGGGTATCTGGAATGAAGTAATCCTAAATACTGGGAGATAACATTAAGAAAAGAGATTAATCGGTCGTTTATTTGGACAGTCTGGTACAAGCCTTGTGAACGGAACATAGATTTTTAACAAATGTTGTCCAAATTGGCAGTGCAAATGTTTTGATGAATAGCTACCAGCAAGACTGTGAACCTTGGATCTGGCCCCGCCTGTGTGCAAACATAGGATCTGAGGACTTTGAAATGTTGCTCTCTTTAATCCTGTGCCAGGCCCTTTCCTCTCTGACAAATCCATGTCTCAGGAGCAGATAACTGTATTTCACCTGTGGTGTGGGGTGTGCAGGTTTTCACCTCAGGTGCTATTGAGTGTTTCCAGGTGTACTTTTTTTCCTTTCAGCAACTGGATGTTGCTCCAGTTGGGAAGGTAAAGAGCAATTCCAAGGTGCACTTATGGAGCATTCTAGCTCACCATGGCATTTCCTTTCTCCTGCAGTGATGTTAGCCCTGCTTAGAAAACTCAGGTGTTATACTGCATTCTCTGTGAGTTTTGGCATGGGAGGGACTGGTAGTGGAGTGACAGGCTGTGCTAGGCTATGCCAGAGAGCCTGTTTCCAGACTCCTGCCAAATGCCACTCCAGTGAACTCCACGTTTGCTGGGCTCCTCCTCCCCTGGACAAAGGAGGCAGAGGCTTGGCACTTTTTCTTTCTCAAATACCGGCATGCACAGCAAGCCCAAACCATGCAGATTGGTGGGCCTCTAGGTTCAAAAGGGACTTTTTTAACCTAGGCGTAGCATCGTCTTAAAATTGTGTATCGTTTCCACAATCTATGGCTGGCTAGTCAGTGACAAACAGGTGGGAATCACTTGAAAAGCTGTTCAGTAAAGGAGATGTGGGTGGAACTTCAGGAGGCAGCTGAGTACCCAGGGAACTGCCCCAAATGTGAGATTTCCCCACTGTCAAGGAAAAAGAGCATAATGTAGTGTCTCTGGAGCATTTCAGCAGCACAGGAGTGGGTAGTAGGTTTAAAGCAGAAGAATGTTTTGGTTTGGTTTTGTTTGTTTTTCTGCACGACATCAATTTAATATGCAGAATTCCCTGCTGCACGCTGCTGCAGAGATTGTATGTAAAAGGAATTGTTAAATGCACCAAGGAGAGCTTTGCAGTTGAAAACAAGGGTGTTAGATCTATACAGTCGCCATCACAGGATGCTCTTAATCCTAACTGCTGGATGCTGGGAGGGATCGCAGGGGCGGGCTTACTGCGCATCTGTCTTTGTTCCTTTTACGCTTTTCCAAAGAATTTGAGGCTGGCTACTGTCAGAGATGGGACACTGGGCTAACAAAACCACTAAGTGTAAGAACATTACGTTGCGCTGACAGGACAAGAATGGAATGAATGCCTGAATTGGGACATGGTGGGATAACCCGGGCAGCCCAGGCTGCAGAGCAGGGCTTTATGGCACTGCTGCTGGTCATAAGTGGTTCCATACATGACTTCCTCAGCATTTCTTTGATGGGGTTGGTAAAAGGAGGAGTGCTGGCAGATGGTGCAATAAGTGCTGCTGTTATACGTGTTGTAAACCACTTCACAGGGAGAGGTGAACATTTCCCAGGGATTGGTGTGGTCAGGCCAAGAGACAGACTGTTTGAAGTTACGACCAACTGCATCTCTTCCTTTCTTTTCAGAGGTGACTTTACATAGTGGGCGACAGACAACTGCAAACAACCCCATCCGAAGCTTATTTGAGAGTTTTTGCCTGCTTTCCACCTTGCTGCCTCCTGCCTCAGCCCCATGCCTGTCCTCTGACACTCAGAGAGGGACCGACAGGGGCAGCTGGTGGCTGCTCCCACCCAACATCTTATTCTGTAGTGCTACTGGTCCTCCCTCACACTCAGCATATGTTGTATTTGCACGGCTGCCCTGACCAAAATCCCTGCTCTGTCAGGTCCCAGCAGCAGAGGTGGTGTGGGGAGGAAGTTGGATCACCCCCACTCATGGGGGGAGGGGGGGGGGATGCAAGGCAGTCTATTCTTGTAGAGAAAATGTGCATCACATGGGGTGATGAAGAAGGGACTGTGCCTTGGTGCCTGTAATTATACCCATCTGTTACTTCCCTGTCTCTGCCGCTGCTGCTGAAACACACAAAGAATCACAAGTGTGATTTAAGCCCCTGGAGAATACAGTGGCTACATTTGAACAAGCCGAGTTGGCCTCCAGTGCCCCACTTTTACTGGCCCAGTGCTGCATGCTGGGCTGGGGAGGGCTGCTCTGGTCCAAGCCATCAGCTCTCCTGCCTGGTCATTATTAACTCACTGCCTTTTTGTGGCTTCTGCTGCTGTTCTCAGACTGGTGCAAGAGGGACAATGTTAGAGCACTTCCTCCTTCCCTATCACAGTGACTGGTTTGGGAGTTCAGTACTTTCCACATTAGGGGACTAGTAAACTGGTTTGCATTGCAGTTGCTCTTGTTTTCTGTGCCCTCTTGTCATTGCTGTTGACTCATCAGCCTGAAGTGTCTGAGCTTAATTGAAGCAGTAACAATGCAATCAACATTTCTCTCTATATTTATCTGCATCTCCCCCTCCCCTCTGGTTTTTCTGCTGCTTGACATGCTATTTCTGGGGCTGAGAGCTTGGCAGCCTTGCCAAGGGTTGCACTGGAAGGGAATGGAGCCACAAAGAGAGTAAACCCACCAAAAGTAACAGAGTTTTTTCTTTTTCTGAGTGCTACTGGACTCCCTGCATTGCATTCATCTTTACTGTGCCTTGTCACCTCCCCCTGTCATCCTTTCTGCATCTGAAGAAGGTCTGGGCAGAGGGAAGTAATTCTATAGCAGGGCTGCATTGATATGCCTAATTAGCATAAAATTAGCATAACCCTCTTTGTTTAACAGAGTACTCAGCTCTCCTCCTTTATCCAAGTGATGCGACCAGAGGCAGGGAGAAGTGACTGGTCTTGCTGCAATCTTTATAAGAGATTGGGGGTGAAGATGCTGCCAGCTTGGTCTTTGAACACCAAAGCATTCTCCCCTGCCTCGAGGAGGAGAGCAGAGCGTTCCTGCCAGCTATAACCTATAGCAAGGAGGTCATTCTCCTGGGGTATGGGAGCTGGAATTTCTCAAGTCTCTGTAAACATGCCCAGTTAGGGGAAAGGTAGTGATGGGAGGCAGGAAGGAGTAAGAAAATGTGGCCATTTTGTAATAAATGAAGTAGCATCTTTTGAATGCAGTTTCTGTGAACAGAGTAGCAAAAAACACATGTAGCTTAGAGGTTTTGCATTTAAAAGGATGGCTTTAAAATGTTTCTTCTTCTGAAATCAGAAATAATAGTAATAGGGTTACTATTGACAATGGCAAAACCTAGAGTGCGAAGAGGAAAAAGTATGAGGCAAACCAGTGTTTTTATTTTTTCCCCTATCGAATGGCTTGGCGCACTGAGCAGCACATGTGTGTCATTGGTATCCAAGTTTTTCCATCCCCCTAAATGTATGTTTAGCTCTTCTGCGAAGTGATAGCATGCAGAGAATCATCTGAAAGTATGAAAACATCAATAATAAAAAAACCAGAAGTAAGAGCAGGCATCTGGGTAGGTGAATTTATTGAAAATACTGTAGCTTATGTCTAGGAAATGCCTGGATTTCAGGTTGACAAAGTCCTTTGCCATGAGACATGCCTCTCCTTTGTGTGAACCATGCCACCCTGCATCCTCTTTCTGCACTTTTTTAGCATTGTTATTGGACTGCTCATCTCTATTTTGTAATCCTACTCACTTTTTTTAATACAGAATTAACATACTCTTCTCCTCCCCCATACCACCCTGCAGTACAAAGAAAGACTGCTGCTTTGTATGAAACCCAGAATTGTTTTTAAGGCATTAAGTATATATCTAGACCTCTCAGCATTGATGCTGTAATCTCTGCTGGCATCCTCAATAATTTTATGTCCTTGTATTAGACTTTGCCTCCCAAATATATATACAAAGCCCAAATCGTGTTATCTAGAGAACAAATGCTTTCAAATCTGTTCAAAGGGTGTGCAAGAACCAGCCACTAAAGCAAAGGAAGGCAAGAGGCAGCTGACTTGGTTAAATACTTGTTAATACCTCTTGCTGTTGGCAGTGCCTTAAGTTGTAATCAGCTCTGTCTGTGTGTCTTTCTATGCCTTCTGCCTATGCATGTGCCTTTATGGGCACATTTTTGAATGATTTGTGCGTAGCTGCATGCCTGCTGGCATGTCTCCCGCATGTGCGCTGTGCTCCGGCGGCGCGTGTGTGCCTGCCCGCTCTACACAGGCTCTGCTCCAGTGTGTCCCAGTGTCTGCCTGCATGAGGTCTCTCTGAAACTTGCCGGTATCTGCCTTCCTGTGCTCCTGAGTGGAATATGTGGATGTCCCTGGCTGCCTGCGCACATCTCTCCCCGTGCCTTGGCACATTTGTATGCCTGGACGTGGAACGGGATGCAGGAGGCTTTGTGTGTGGCAGGGCTGGCAGCATTTTAGGATGACTCTGCTCGTGTAGAGATGAAGGCTCCATCGTTTCCCTCTGTCAGCCTAACAGACACTTGGACCGGGGAGGAAAAACTGTTGCCTTCGTGGCTTCAGTGAAGTGAAATAAAATGCCACCTCAAGTCGGTGGGAGTGGGGATCACTTTGCAGATGTCAGGTCCTTAAAGACGGCCTCACTTAAAATATATATGGAGTGAAGTAAATGGATTTGTCTCTTAAAGGAGGGGCTTGTACCCTTGCATGGTGTTGGATTTCCTTCCCCCCCTCCCCCGCCAAAATCCAGTCAGAATGCTGTGCTGTGAAGGGAAGGCCTTCAAAAACAAAACAAAAGGCAGCTGTCAATTTAATCCAAGCTCCTTGATAAAATTCCAGCAGAGTTCCTTTTTTCAGAGATGAAATAAGAACCCTGGCAGGCCCTCTTGACTGGCCACATAAATCATTTGTGGTAATTGCTCTGAGAAAGACGAGTGCCTCTTAGGTGCAGGGAGGGGGGAAGGCGCCCACAGACACTGCACAGCACCCTCAGGTACCCCAGCTTGTGGGGACGCCTGCCCCGGGCCTGGAGGCCAGCTACCTGCAGGAGGGGTGGGTGGTGCAAACCCGAGGGGACAATGTGCTGCAGAGGATGAATAATAGGGTTTCCTGTTGCCTTCCCTTTGCTGTTGGTCCTGCTTTTAATTGCCCTAGAGGGATTAGAAGTCAGGCGGTGGAGGAGGATTTGGGGAAGGAGGGGCTGAGAAGGAGGAGAGGGGGAGGGAAGGATGCAGGCGCAGGGAAGGTGGAGAGAATGAGATGGAGGTGAGAGGAAGAAGGAAGAGATTGATTTAAGTGACTAGCATTTAGTGCAGTGGGGCACAATTTCAATTAGCTAGTATCTCCTTGGGTTGGTGCATGACTCTGCATGCTCCTTGTCGCTCCAATTAGGAGTGGAATGGCAATAAAAAGCAGAGTGCCAGGCCCTGGTGTCAGCTTTTTTGGCTGCAGCAGTGCAGGGGGACAGCTGCTCCAGGAAGCCGCAAAGCTGTGATTGCACTTTCCCTGGGCACTCATAAAGATGGGGATAATAAAATAACAGCGCTACAGGAGTGGTCACCAGCCGCAAACTCCATGAGGAGGGCATTGCTCAATTCAATCCTTCGCTTTCACGGTAGAAGCAGCAGGGTGTAGTTGTTACCACATTTAGTATAATTCTGCAACTGCTGTTTCAAAATGAGCTTTTCTTAAGCGTTTGTCAAACCCCAGTGGCCTGAGTAGTTTTGGCGGCATAGCTGCAACTAAGAATAAAAATGTAAATTATATATAAAATAGAGTCAGTGCATATGAACAAGGAGCTAAAGGTGATGGGCATGAGGGCCAGAGTGGGAGCCTGGAGGTCTGGCTTGTATTCCCGTTCTGCCACTGGGCCACGCTGGACCAGACTCCTCTCCCCTGAGCCCACTACCCCTTGGAACCTACCTGGAGCAGCCGCTGGGTTATGGGAGGGATACGTGAGCTGGGCAGCAGAGTTGCATGGTGGCACAAGAGCCACTGCTGTGGGAGCAGCAATGTGCTGGCTCTCAGCATCTCATAGGCGGGCTGCTGGTTCTCTGTGTGAGCCCTGCTTGCTGCCTTGCAGGTGAGTGTTGCTGTTCAGCAGTTTAGCTTTGAAATACAACCTGCACCAATTGGTTCTGTGGCACCCACTTGTTCTGCTGATCTCCGCAGGGGAAGCCCACTGCCATTCCTAGTGCAGCACTAGAGCTGACATGGCCTCTTTTCCTTGCTGCAAACAAGCTGCTCTGCCAGTATGTCAGACATCTCGTTCCCTTCCTTTTTTGTGGGCATGGAGCCCAGCTGCTGAGCACATGCTGCAGTCTCCCTCTGAGCAGGGCCCAAGAGAAAGACTGAGGAACAAAGGAGTGCAGCCAGCATGGCTGACTGGCAGCTGGAGTCAGTCTCCCAGACAAGTTGCTTGTACTGTTTCCAGCACAGTCTCTGGGCTGAGAAGAGGGAACAAAAGTGTGCTCACTGTGCACTCTCCTGCTGCTCGCTCCCAAGTTCCACAAGTGCCGGGCTCTGGGCATGGCCCTCAGAGCCAGTAACATCCTCCCCTTTTTGGGTTGCCACTTCCATGCTCTTCAGGCACTTTTCTCTCTCTTTAAAAACACACAGGCACTTGCAACAGAGAGGAAAAAATAGTTTATGGGCTTGTCTGTGGGTGGGAATGAGTTAAAGTGTGTGGGAGAACAACTGCAAAGGGATGGCACATGGCCTTACACAGGTGTGTGCCACACGCACCTACGTACCTGACAGGGTCTGTATAAAACCAGACTGTGGTGAGTCCCTCGGTCACCCGCCCTCCTTCTGAGGGCCCTGGCCTGGAAATGTGTCAGTTAACGTGCAGCAGTGGAGGAAGTTGCTGTGCCCGGCTGTCATCCATCCCTGATCCCAAAGTAGCTGCCGTTGGAACAAGAGCCACTTAATCATTTTTGAACTAGCTCCTGAATAGCCATAGTTCACAGCCCAGCACATTAAGGTGAACTGGCACAGACTGCAGTTTGCCTTAATGGATTGCAGCCGTGCAGGAGAGGCTTTTCCAGCAGTGAAGCTGTCCCTACCACACAGGTAGCCCACTGTGGAAGTGCAGTGGGATGGACACAGCCCCAGCGTCAACTGTCAGTGCTGGAGGGCTAACTGACAGATGGAAGGTGAGTGAGCTTGCATGCTGCGAGAGAGTGCAGGAATTTTAGCCTGCTTCCCACATATGCTGGGCCAAGCTCAGGGAGCCCTGCTGGCCCAGTCGCCCTCTGTCATCGTCAGTATGGGTGCCAAAAGCACCAGTTAGTGTTGGGGTTATCCTCATAATTATCAGAAAGGAAGCAGTTGATTTCCTTTTTAGGAAAACTGTGACACAAAGAGGTGAAGAGCCAAGAGTGAAGAAGGAGTTTGGGATAAAGACCTCTGTGTCAACAGTGGCATCCTACTATTTCTCTAGTACACACTTCTTGCTTTCTTAAACCCTCTGGTTCATTCTAATCAGTTCTGCATGAAAAGTACATACTGTTTTGCAGGTACAACATTCAGTTTCTTGTTCCATTTATTCTCCCAATTGCTTACATTTTTCCTTTTCTGTTCTTACCACTTTTGTAAAACATATTAAACTACATTTTCTGCTGTTTAAAAATGAACCAGAATTAAAAAGCACCTTGTCTTTGAGGTGAAGCTGTTTGAAATTATAAAATGGTGTTAAAATATCTGCGCTCGCATTCTATTTCACGGTGGGTTGCAGTTCTAAGGAAGCTGCTGACTGGGTGGAAAAACTGGCTGTTCCCATGTGGAGTGATAGGGAAGGGCTGATTTCCTGAACTGAAGCCCTTGTGACAGAGGCGATGAAGCCCTTGTATCACTCAATGAGGACTGTCACGGCGAGAGCCACCATCCCACCCTTGCAGACAGGCTCATTGATCCTGTGGGCTGGCATGGGAGAGGGAGGTGAGCTGTCCCTGCTCCCTGCTACGCCTCTGGATAGCCTCACTGAGAGCCACATTTAGTCACTGGCATCTCTCACCAGCTCTGATTGATGGTGTGGGAGTGGTTCCAAATTCACTTGGAGAGAGACAGAGGGTGAGGGACTATGGGAGTTCCCAGTCCCAGAGGGAGAAGGAGGATGGGCTGGAGAAAGGGCCTGTCTCTCTCTCCTAGCAGTTCCAAAGAGCTATCCCAGGGCCAGGTGCCAGGTGTTTCATTTGTTACACTGCTGAATGCAGGGATGCTGCTTCATAGGATGGCTGTCCAGAAAATTGGGCTAGATTCCCCCAGGAGACCTAGGCTGCTGAAGTTGGTGTGTTCCAGGTACTTCCCAGAGAGCTAAACAAGTACTCCTTTGTGAACAAAGCTCTGGGAAACCTTCACTGAAAGTTTGCAGTGAAGAGTCTGCATCTCTTTTACAATTAAATGTGTCGTCATTTCTTATAACTGATTGATTGTGGCCCCTTGAAGTGCTTCTGAGTCATGTCAAGTCATGTCAAGTTGTTTCATTACTTGCTGGATTTTAAAATCTTCCTGTAGAGTTTACTAGGGCTCTAGTTTGCACGCGGTTCTGCTGGAGCTGGCTTGAGGAACACATTTCTACTTAGCCAGCTGGAATGTCTACCTCCCTGCTCTCTCTTCAGGTGGAACATTCAGAGATGCTCTCTAAACCTGAGCCCTACAGGCTCATGAGGGCTGGTAGGATCCCAGGAGTACTTGGACACCTTGTGTTGATATTAATAGCAGCTGTCAACATGGAAGTCAATATAATGATATAAAGGTAAGCAAGTGTATGCTCCCAGGCCAAAGCTGGAAGCTTCCCACAGAAAATAGGATAGGAATTTTTACAGTTAAAGCTATCTACTTTTGGATCTACAAGCTGTGCAGGTGAGTCCCAGTTGCAGTGGGAGCTCTCCCTTATTTTTCCTGGACAGCACAGAAGGTGAAACTGAGGGAAAACATTACTACAGGCAACCTCGTATGTGCTTGGGTTCAGAGAGGAACATTATACTGGCATTAAACCAAACGTCAGTCCTGTTTTTAACCTCTACTGTGTGAAATGCATAATCCAGGGTTATCTTTCACTTAAGTGTAAGCAATCGCTAAGCTGTTTCCAGCTGTGAATACAGCTTGCCCTGTGACTGCAGCACTTGGATGCTGACAGATGTGTGTGTTACCAGCTGACACTTGGAAAGCCAGATTGATTGGCTCAAATAGAAATTCAGAGATTTATTTGAGGGTTGTATAGGATCTTCAGAGCATCTCCGCCATTCAGGCTGTCAGTTCTGCCTTATCGGCACGTCTGAAAGGTGGCTATACAGGCTCTGTTTAGATGCAACATGGCAGAATTACAGTTTGTTCTAATTTTTTTACAGATATAGTAAAATAAAGTCTAAGGTTTGTTTCAGTTCATTGCATAAGGTTATCCGTAAGCTACAGATCTGGGAACTGCTTGATTAGTTCAGGGTGATATGCTGGCATATCTAGCCCCTCCTCTGAGGCTGTGCAAGGTGTTAAAGCACAGAGCCTCAGAATCTAAATGGTATTTTAGCATCATATATTTCATTCTGTTTTCACTGTAATGTCTTTTTAATGATAGTACAGAAATTTCTGCAAGGTGTACTTTCCACCTGTATCTCCATACTCAGGTCTCATACATTTGTACTCAGGAGGTACATTCAATTTGTTCTTCCTAACTTGGATCAAGCAGATTTTATTTGAGCACATCTCTGACTGTGTTATGCCGTATACCTGAATAATCACAAATTGAATTCCCAATTAGGTCTCTTTTTGCAACTAAAATCCTGTTGATTTCAACAGTATAGCCTGGTTCGAAATACACAGTGAAACTGCTCTCCCAGCGCATCCCAGGAGAACCTTGTAATCTTATTAGATGCACCTGCTGCCATTTCATTTTAACCTCTAAGTTTTTCCCTGAAGCATAATGAATTCAATATTCCTCTGCCACAGAAAACCTTCCCAAATGTGCTTTGCCATCACTTTGAGGAGGAGCATACCTGCCTCTGAGGAGCTGCCAGCATCACCTCCATCCTCCACTACCCAGCCTGGAGCAGCTGGGAATCACCTCCACCTTCTGCAGGTGCCAGCAGACTCTCCCAGGTCCCATAGGTGCTCGCATGACCATTCCTGGTGTGTGCCCCAGGCCCAGTGTGGTGCTGCCGGTGCATATGGGGAGCTATGTAGTCCTCTCAGTCTGCAGAAACTTGGCTCTAAATCTTTTCATGTGGCTGTTAAATCAGTAATAAAGCAGGATATAAAGTGGTTTTGCAGCTTCTGGGATATCAGGCCTCTTCACTGCTGGCTTCGCAGCTGTTACTTCTAATCAGCTGGGCAGACACCATAGAAATGTCAATTTTAATAAACACTCTTTCCTGTCAATTTGGGTTTAGGTTTTACTGGTGGAGAGGAGGGACCGCTGACCTTGCGATCTCCCATGTCAGAGCTGCTCACAGAATACATGTTGCTTCCTCCCTTGCTGCCCTTCCGTGTCCTGAAAATGGAGGGGGGATGGTGACAGGATGGACATTAAGAACCTGACAGTGACCAGCCTGAGCCCATGGACCTGACATCCCAACCTAGCATCCCATAGTGGACAGTGGGTGGAAGCCAATGCCTTGGGAGGAATGTGAGGGCATGAGAGGGCTATGGAGTTTTCCCCAGGAGACTCTCTGAGCTTTCAGTGGTCTTCATCTCAGGGACTTCAAGAACCACCCACCATGTCTCTGTGTTTAATTAGAGGTGTTTAATTAGCAGTGGCTCTGTTTGTATCTCACGCTGCTCTGAGCCCAGACTGTGCCAAACTTGATAAGTACTGTGGAGCAGCCACTTAAAAACCTGCAAATAAATAAATGGCAGAGTCAGCATCTTGGCTTGAATCCCTGCTGGGACCCTGACATGGTGGGCTGAGACCTGGGTCTTGCCTTCAGGGCTCAGGTTCCTCTTTGCACCTCCCAATCTGTGCCAGGCCATGAGCTCTCAAAGGAGAAGACCTGCCCTTGGTACCACTCTCTTGCCATAAGGCTTCGACTGCCCACCTCCCTTCCCTCGCCCCTTCTCCCTGTCATCATCGGCAGTGGTGTCGCCCACCCTCACCATCTCTAGACAGGCCACGTCCATCCTATCCCCTCCCCTCTATAAGCCAAAAACACATGGGCATCCTGTGACATTTTTATTGCTCTTTGTTGGCCTTGCTGTGTCTAGGAAAACTACCAGGTGTTATCGAAGGTTTGGGGAGAGTAGCTTCTTGCAGGTGCCATTTTTTATCAAAGTTGTGTGGGTTAAGCGAAGAAAAAGAAGAGGAAGAATATTGATCTGTATATTTTTCAGTCTCTGCTGTGGAATTACAGGCATGGGAATGAATCCAGTCCCAGGAAGCCACCAGCAGAATTTGTTAAAGGGTATGAGATGAAGTATTCTCAGCAAGTGGAAGTAAATCATGCTGGGAAAGAGACAGGGAGAGGGGGAAGGCCCCCATGAGCCCCATTGCAGATGCTGCCTTCTCAGCCCAGCAGCATCCCAGAGCAGACACTGATGTGGTTTGGCTCACAGGACTCCCACCACCACTTTCAGGCCCAGGAAAAGCATTCACCTCCCACAATGCTGTCAGAAGCTGTTGCACAAGAGGCTCTGCCTGTCCATGTGCCACTTGTGCATGTGCACCTCAGCATGGGAGGAAAGCAGGCAGGGTTTCATGCTGATCCTGGAGAATTTGGCTTCCTTTAAACTCAGGATCTCTGCTCAAACTCATTTTTTTCCCCAGCAATCCCTCTTTTTCAGGACCTTAACATTTTCTAGAAACACGTAATATGTCTAGCCATTTCTATCTGTTGAGGAGAATCAACGTGTGGGTTGTAATATGTATTAATTCCCTGGAGGAACATTGAACTGTTTCCTCTGCCCAGGTGGAAAAGGATAAACACAGCCACTGACATGCTGTTTAGTCTGAAAATAGCCCACTGAATGCATAATGAAGAGCCTCCTGAGGTGTTACTCTGCATGTTAAAATGGTGTTCAGCAGCCTGTGCTGTCACACAATATAATTTGACAATAAATGTGCATCTAATCAGCCTCCCAGTAGCTGACTGTCACCGTCTGGCCATTAGTATTACCTGTCTGTTCAATGGTAGTCACATCTTCAGGAAACAAGAACTTTGTCAGTCCCAAAATATGTCTTATATGTGAGCGAGACAAATGAGGAGGAACTGTATGTCTTGGCTTTGTGCTCAGTGTGCATTTCATGGTGAACAGCCCCTTGGGTTTAGCTGGTAAGGACAAAGGAAAATAAACATTTTTCTTCCATGGGAGGATTTCTGAATGATCAGGAGAAAGAGCACTCTATGTCCTTTGTAAGCCTAATGAAGGCAGAGCGGCTGAGGGTCCTTCAGTGAATGATGCTGCATCTTCTGGTGCACGCAGTCCCTGCCGGCACTGAAATAAAAATCATCAACCTTGGTCCTTTAAAACGCAAGCCAGGGTTTGAGCAAAATGGCTCAGGTTGGAGTCAATTGACAAATGGCTTCTGCTGTGTAATTTACACCCTGGTAACAACACTTGCATGAATTATAAATAGACAACCACTTTTGTCTCTGAACGTCTGACAGCAATTAGGGATTCACTCCAGGGCAGAACATCATACTAACACTGGAGTGCTGCAGGAGGAGGTTAGGGTAAAGAAATTAGCCATCTGTCTAGTGGAGACTGTATCCTCCAGGAGGCACTTGGATGTCAAGAACAGGCAAAATGTTTCCCTTCTCATTGTCCCGCACTTCAGTTGTACATAAAGGCATGAAAGGCACATAGAAGCCCCATTCATCCCAGTTATGTAGAGGTCTGCCACCAGCCACCCCGACAAACACCCCCTGGCAGTTGCAGTGAGTGGCAGCTGAGAGCTGCTCCCCTCTGTGCTGTTTGCAGAGCAACCTGTCAATTCTGGCTGTCCCATAATGGAGAGCTGGGAGGCAGGGACGTAGGTGTTCAGCAGGGGAAAGCAGAGCCTGACTGCAAATGAGGAGGCAAAGTGGTTCTTACAGTCCTTCACTCCAGGCAGGAGGATGGATCCAGTGCAGGCCTGGGCTCTGCAGCACATTTCTGCACTGTGAGCCCTGGATACAACACTGTGGCCATGCAGGAGAGGAGCAGGCAGATCTCATCAGCCCTGGGTGGCTGTTTATCAGTTCACCCAGCATGACCATTGCTCCACACCGCTTGGAGCAGTGCATCTATCACACTGATGCCTGGATCCTTGATTAAAGGAACTCCTCATCACCAAGGACAGTCCCTACTAGATTAGGCTGGTTGAGGGTTTAGGGAGCATGTGTTGACATTTGGTCATGTTAGTCACACTGAGCTGCACAGCCAGAGAAAATTGCCAGGTCTCTTGCTGCCTGCTCTGAAGGACTGTCTCTATAATTTCTGCTGCACAGGCACGTTACTTTTTTCTTTTGCTTTCTTTGCTTTTTTTTAAAGAAACCAATCAGCAACAGAATTTTCCTGTCAGGAATCAAGTTCCGATAAACACAATGCCCTTGCACAAGTCCTCTAGCTTGATGGTTATAAAATTCAAATATAGGACAATTTTTCTTGCTCAATTTTTACAAGTGTTTGTGTGTCTATAGACAAAAGCATTTGTGAGAGAACAAGAGGCAGCAGAACATGTATTTTCATTGTCTGTATTTGTCAGCTTCAAAGAGTGAATTATCAATAGCATAACTTGATTCCAGACTACTGTCATGGTAAAAAAATACAGCTCACCAGTAAAGCTCCTCTATCAGCCTTCCTAATTGTACCTAATTGAAAGCAAACCAGTGGGAGACTCCAAGCCAGAACTACAATTTAATAGGAAAATTAAAATAAATGCAAAAAATCCCCACTGTCTTAACCTGACAGAGTCAGGATACAACCTGACACCCTGTTGGTCAGGGTGGCGGTAGCAGTGCGACTGAATGGTGGCTGCAGTCCTCTTGGAGTGATAGATGTGGTTCTGTTGAAGTGGTGATCCTTTAGAAGAGTCTGATCTTCCTCTGAAGGTCCAGTGGTGGTTGTGTAGCTCTTGTCCTCTGGGAATCCAGTAGGCGAGGCTGCTCGTGGTATTCCAAGCCTCAGATTATATCCAGGTAGGAATGCTTGGTTCCTCCCCCTGGGCAGAGTATCTCACAATGGGATGACGGAATTTTAAGAGTCATGCAGTCAGGCTTGATGGCCCATTAGCAGAAGATATCTCCCAGAGTTATCAGGGATGAGTCATGGATGAAGAACACTGCCCCACTGGGTTTTAACACATTATGGAGATGGTGATAGCATATCCTTTTTTTTGTTACATCTTACATTGTAACCTAAGACACTAATGTGCAAAGAAAGCCACACAGAATGGCTAAGGTAGGTCTCTGGCCTCCTGGTATGCCTCAGATGATGACTGGTGTCTCCCTTCCTCCAGATCCTTCACATTAACTCTGTATATTTACTAAGTGGAAGACTGTAATGAAAGTTAACTCTCTGAAGCTTCCAAATCTCAAGTGAGACTTGCAACAGTGACAGAACTAGGAACGCCTGTTTCCTTCTTGGACTCTCTCAAGTCTGCCTTTCAAGCTTGCGCATCAAGCTGTTACCTTTCCCCAGTCTCAGGTCTGACACCTTCCTACTCCTACACTGGGCTGTAGGCTTTACGTACTAACTTGTGGTCAACTGGGCTGAGTTTGGACAAATCTATTTGGCTTCCTCATAGGAGCACATGGCCAGTGGCAAACCAAGTTTTCTTTATTAACAGTAGGGACAGTCCCTGTGATTAAATATATTTTAAATCAGTGGTGCGTATGCACACCTGCCTGCCCACCAGATGATACTTCTAGTAGATTTTTCAGGACATCCCAGCAGATGTCCTTCTCAGTTGTCTTTCCTCAGCAAATGCTTTTCTTTTTCATAGAGTCCCTCTCTGAACTTCCTCAGTTTTTGTTCTTGTTCCCCCCCGATTTGTGTGGAGTCCTTCCCAAACCATTTGTTAGCTGGCTGGAGGCAGGGGGTCAGACCTGCAGTACTAATAGGGCACATTTTGTCTCTCAGCAGACCCATGATCATTCATGGATGGCTTGTCAGGACTACTTGTTTCCTTCTTGGTAGCCTTTAATGAAACAAATTTGGGAGAAATAACGGTCTCACACCGCTAAAATTTAACAAATTTATTAAAAACCACAACCGGGAACAAAGGAGCCAGGGATAAGCCCAAGACTCCGGGTGGCGAGGCAGACAAAAGCAGCGCGCGACGCTAGGTGCTCCCCTCGCGGACCTGCCGTCGTCCAACGGGCGGAGGAGCTCGTGCAAGACACCAGCGCAGCACTTACAGACAGTCTTTGTTCTCTGCTTGGCTGGGTTTTCAATCCGCCGCCTGATTGGTCCTTTTCGCTCAACGCTGGTTGGCTCGTTTCTAGGGCACGGTCTGACCAATCATTTCCCCAAAGTCCCTCCCGATTGGTTGAGGTCTGACCCAGTTGGAGTCCCGAAATCACCATAACCCCATGACTTCATCCCTGGAATTTTCTGGAACCTGGCTCGGCGTCGCCATCTTGGCAGCCCCCCCCTTTCATTGATTAACATTGAACATCAATTAAATACAACATTTAAACCCAAACAAACCTCATTACAACATCCCAACTCACACTGAACAGGAATTTCTTGAGCATTATTAAACCTGCAGCGTTACATAAGGAATAAATAAAACATTTGAACTAGGTAAACTTGACCTTAACAGTCGAACCCTTTAAACTTCATTAACATTCAAACTTCAGGTAATTTACTAACTTAGTTTTACTGAACCTTTAAAAATTGTTCATAACAAAAATCATTACATTTACATAGTAAACATTATACTAATCAGGTCAACCTATAGGACTCATAAATTGTTACTGTGGCTGTTTTAGGGAACGAAGATCCAGTGACCAGCCTGGCACAGAGATCCCACAGGACACTTCCTACACCTTGTATGAAAGTCACAGATTTAGTATTTCACAGATTCAGTATTTAGTATTTCAGAGCAAAGTTTTTTAGGGACACCTTCTTACCCAGTTGTTAGGATTTAATTACATATTCCGGGAGCAGTCAGTACCTAAAATAAGTGGAGGACTGATGTAAAATCCTCTGACCTCTTACAGTCCTTCACACCCCTTGGTAGAAAGGACCAGGGAAAGCAAAAGATTAAGTGGACAATAATGACAGTAGAATCCTTGGGAAAAAAATGGGAAAAGAAAGTAAAGGAGAAGGAGAGAAATTTTATTACTTGTTTCCTTTTGTAGCATGGATTGGATTTGGATGTCTCAGCTGCTCTTGCTGCTGCTGCCACTAGTATTTATTATTCATTATTTTAGCACAGTTAAGAAAAAATAGTTGAAATAAACTCAAGAGCATGACACTGGGTAACAAATTATTTTGAATTCTGTCCTCCAGCATAAAGTTTCAGATTCATATTTCAAGGGCTATATAGATGGAAGATCCCACTGTGGATGAAAATAAAATCCAACTGGTGGGTATGTGGATCTCTAAATAGATGCTGGTGGGTTTTTTTCCCTAACCAATCTGGCTGCTGAAACTTTCAGTAGCCTGAATCTGACCACAAGTGCAGTAGTGTCTTCTGACACAGGTACTTATTGAGAGGATTTACACTGTACCGAGTGATTAAGGATGTTTACAAAAATGAGTTATGAGTGAGATTATTATTTCAGATGAGCCCAGTACTGCAACAGGGTTTTGAGCTGTCTTGCCCCTGGCACCCCAAATTCTGAAATGGCCTCATCTGGGAAACCCCATTTTCTACAGAAAAAGGTGTTAGGTGTTGGTATAGAAGATGTAAAAATGCTAAGCATCAGAAACCTACTTAAGCAGTTTACACAGAGTGTTGAAATGATGTGGGTAGAGATTCTCCAAGAGGCATTTCTGGTGAAAGTGAAGACTTTCTGGTGACAGCAATAGTTGGGTGTTACTGGCTCATTTACCATCTTCACTCTGGTTGCGATCTCTGCGATTGTGGTTTTTCGTAGCGGGGGTGGGGGGGCAGGCCACACGGGTAGCTTCTGCGAGAAGCTGCTGGAAGCTTCTACCATGTCCGGCAGAGCCAGTCTCTGATAGCTCTGAAGATGAACATACTGCTGGCCCAGTTAGAGAGGTTGATAACACCTCTGTGATAACATATTTAAGAAAAAATCAAAACAGCGCACGCACAGTTTTTTCCCAGGGGTGGCGAAGCGCTGTCACCAGGGACATCCCAGCACAGCCCGTGGCGATGCGCCATGGCCGCCACCATCTCAGTGCAGCCTGCAGCGAGCCTCGCCTGCCTGGCCAGCCCTAACCAGCCACGCCACAGGCAGAAGGACAGAGGCAGCAGCGGCAGCTTGTCCTTCCTGGTGCTCCGCATGAAGAGAAGCATTAAATAGTGCCAGCACCACAGCAGCTGCCACTGCCTGCGCAATGGCATCAGGGCTGCCTGGCCAGCAGCAGAAGCATGACAAGCAACTCCCTGATGCAGAACCTAGACAAGATCAAACTCCTGGCACTGTGGGATCCTGCAGGAATCTTTGAATTAGTGGAATATGTTGACAGTGGTACCTACAATCAGCAGTTTTTCTTCTAGTCAGAGAAGAGGAGGAAGTGAGGACATGTGAGGGAAAACAACATGGCTACACCAAGCGGAAAAAAGGAGGGGGAGGAGGTGCTTCAACTGTCGGAGCTGAGATTCCTCTTCAAGCCGTAGTGAGGACTATGGTGAAACAAACTGTCCCCTTGTAATGCATGAAGTCCACAAAGGATGCAGAGATCCACTCAAAGCCCATGGGAAAAGTGCTCACGCCAGAGCAGGTGGATGCTAGAAAAAGCTATAGTCTAGTGGGAGACCCAAATGGAGAGAGAGGGCCCCTGCTTCCAGAGATAGAGAGGGCCCTTGCTTCCAAACTAGAGCAGCCTATGCTTCAAGGACTGCATCCCGTGGGCAAGTGATCCATGCCACAACAGTTTTGGGAAGACTGTTTGCCCATGGGAGGGACTCCATGGCATAGCAGAAAAAAGAGCAAACAGAAAAAGACCTCGAGTGACGAACTAACGAAAACTCCCACACCCTGTCTCCCTGCGCTGTCGGTGGGAAGGAGGGAAGGGCTGGGGGGAAAAAAAGCTGTTTTAAGAACTTATTTTACTTCTCATTATCCTCCTCTGACTCTATTAATAAGAAATTTACTTCATACCTTTACATTTGAACCTCTTTTGCCCTTAGAGTGTTTTTCTCCCAGTCCTTATCTCAAGTTGCGAACCCTTCGTTAATTCATTTTTTTTCCTCTCTCTTCTGCCCAACTGTAGCAGAAGAGGGTACGCGAACAACTCTCGTGAGTGCCTGGCATTTAGTCAGTGTTAAACCACAACAGTGTTCTAAAATGGTTGACTTCTGTTGGGACAGGTTTGTACAATACAAGTTTCATTAGGGTCAGTAGAAAAGATGCTGGTGTGAAGGAGAGGGCCATGTGTGTGCCTGCATGTAAAGTCCCTGAAAACAGATGTTTCTGTTGAATAAAGGAACATGTTGAGGCTGAGAATCCTGGAGTACTTTACGTGCTGCTGCAGACTAATCTGAAAAAGTAGAAGAGAGCAAGGATGGGCCATGCACTAAAACAGGGAGCTGTTGAGAATGAGTAGAGAGCAGTCAGCATAAAGAAGCATCACATAGAAAATTTGAATGGAAGTTTCTGTTGCTTTGCTGCCCCAGAAGGTAAAAATTTGTTCTTTCCCCTTCCCTTAGCCAACTGTTCCTTCTCTTTCTTTGCATCAAAAGTGGACACAGCAGTAAAATTCCTCACACGAGTTATTTCTACATGAAGGGTTACTGCTTCCTGCCACATCTCCTATGATGTGAAGTCCGGGATTTGCTTCATGAAGTGAGGTAATCATGTTGTCTTGGTTTGAGAGACAGATGTCTGCTAAGGAAGGCAGGAGCCTTCCTTGGAATGGAAAATGTGACTCCCTTCCCTCCAAATTATTATATTTTGAAATTAAGGGGCTCTCAGGCAAACATATGAGAATAGGAATAACAGTTCTTTACTAGTATATCCAATAAGGCAAACCAACAACAACTCTGGCATTAATAACACCCAGAACCAGGAACCCAGTAGCAGCCTTCTCTCGGCCGCAGGCACTTTCCCCTTTGGTGCAGTTCCGGTCACAGCCAGCAGGGGCGCTGGTGGCTCCCGGTGCGCAGGGCAGGTGCCATGGTTCCTCCGCGGCTGCAGGGGGCGCTGCGGCGCGAGCTCGGGGAGAGCGCAGGAGTGCCGGTGTGACCGGGATGGGACGGGATGGGAGAGAGGCTCGCTGCACAAACCCCAGGGACAGCCGAGCCCGGTGCCCCAGCGGGACTCTCGGAAGCAGCAAGCTGGGATGGCAGGGACGAGCAAAAAGCCCGGGCTGGCGGAGATGTATCACACTCTGGAGTTGTAGTGGGAACCTCCGGGACTTCTCGGCAGGCAGAGGGTGTGGAGCTACAGTGCAGTGAAGGCTCAGAGTGGTGCCGAAGAAGCAGCAGAGGCTGGGCAGCAGCAGCCCAGTTCCAAGCAGAACAGGGAGAGGCAGGATCAGGATCTTGGCCACCTGGGCAGATGGTAAAAAGTCCCTCTTTTAGTGAGGTAGGTGTTAATAAGTTCCCAGTTCAGTGGCTACTCTCACGAGCAGAGGCTCACCCCATGGCAGAAGAAGCAGGACTGGGCTGGACTATGGTGGTGGCCGTGAATTCCTTCCCCAAGCAGCAGCTCTGACCGTCCTCCTCCAAAGTTGAGAGAGAATCAGCGAGAGAGCTAGGGGTTGCCCCCAGTGCTGTTTTCCCAGTCTCAAATCTCGAGGTATCTCTCCCCTACATGGGAAACCTCAGGTAACAAGAGAGGGGCCAGCTGCACCCCTCCCCTGAGCTGGTAATTTTTTCCTGCCTGTGTTAAGTATCCAGTCATTATGGCCTCTTACCAATTCGTATGGGGAAAATTCCTTAAGAGGGAAAAAAAACCAAAACAAAACAAAAAGAGAACTCCTAAAACCCCAACACATGTGAACTTCACAAGCAGCGATATATGTGGACAGCAATTAAAGCTAAAGCCATGCAATGTGTACCATGGTCTGGAGGAGTGGCAGATCATTTAACAATGAGAAAAATAGGAAAAAGAAATAAACGCTTCCTTCCAGACCTTGGTGCAGTCCCTCCCTGCTTTCCCAAATGAATCCTCTTAAGTTTCCACAGAGCATGTGTGTGGTTGAGGGAAACTGTGCCTTTGGAAAGAGGCCTTTGCTGAAAACCAAGCAACAACAACAAAAACTTTCCCCCCCAGAAAGCCAAAACCTGGTGTTTGAAAGTGTACAAGCACATCCATTGGTTTTGGCATGGTCTTTGTGCAAGCGTCCAAGAACAAATTTTGCTCCGAGAGCAATGAGACGTGTGTGGAAGAAGCAGTAACACTCTGTACATGTGTCACAACACACTCTAAATATTATCCCCACTGTATAATACGTTCAGGATCTCATAGTGGATTCTGGGCAAGCAAGGGCTGCTGCATCTTGTATTTCTTAACTTGTAGTGCTCCAGATAACTACTTAAACTTTGGGGGAAAAAGTCTTAAGAAATGGATATTGAGCAAGAAGCAAAACTTATTTTCCAATTCTAAACATAACTAAATGCCATCATAATATTTTGTTACACTGGCAACTCTAAAAATAAATTTAATCAATTTCTACATGATTTTGCCTTAAGTTTCTGCCTTCACAGACTTCTTCAGGGAAAACGGTGTCTCTTCTGTTTATCCCTTTTGGAATCTGGCCATGTATAACCCAAGTGGTAATGTTGTTACACCGTGGGATTTTATCTGTTGATTTTTGAATCCAAGGCTTGGATTCCTGAAGTCAGATGATTGAATGTCTCACTACAGCTCTTGTATTTTTTAAGCAAGTTTCTGTACTCCATGGATGTAAAGTTTTACATCTGGAGCAGAACCAACTGCAGGTGTATTTTCTGTCCTTAACTCTCTGGTGGAGAAAGGCAAGACAAGCTTCTGATTTTGAAACATGAGAGAGCTGCAGCATTGAGATTTGCAGCATTCCAGAAACCAGGAGCATCCTGTCATTCTGTGAGTTTCTTACAGAAGCAGTGATTGCCAGGGAGCCACATCTTCCAGTGGTATTTACAGCTTGATGTTGATTGTATGGCACAAGTCATTAGAAGCCTGACCACTTTCTTATCCCCTTCAGTACTATGAGTAGGGCATGTTGCTCCCAGGCTGTGGAAGCTTGCAGATCACTTTCTTACCTATCTCTCACCTTCCCATTGCGACGTTTGCCAAGCCTCAGCAGCACTTTGGGGCTGAGTGAAATTCAGAGGCATCTGATATCTGAGTAGGCACCTCCGGTTAAACTCTTAGATTTCCTCTCTCAGTGCCAAGTGGCACTGAGAGAGCTTCAGGGAGTGCATCCAGGGAGGGTGATCAAGTAGCACCTTGCTGCACATGCAGGGATGTGCTTTCACTGACAGTGCAGCCTGTATGCACTGGCATGTCACCCCTCCTTGGGCCGGGACCCAGCTGGCTTGTGGCATGTTGGTGGCTCTGACAAAAACTAGCTTGGAAAGCTTCTGATGGAGCTCATCAGGAGGAGGCTTGTAGGAAAGGCAACATTCCCCTTTTGTGAAATGGCAAGGCAGTTTTACTCCAGAGAGCCTCTGAGGAGGCTCCTCTCCCAGCAGCCATGTGAATGAAAGACCACAGGTAAAGGCTACTGGGAAAAAACACCCACTACATTTTTCCTTTGTACCAATTTTGACTTTCTTCTTTCAGATGTGAAAGAAAGAGCTGGCAGAGAATGTCTTCCATTTCTGCAAACGAGATTTCAATACCCAAAGAAGCTGACAGTGTCCCTCTCTATCTTATACTTTGACACAGTGGGAGGCTTCAACTTAACCCTGGTAGTTAAGCCATAATTGTCTGAACTGAGCCAGGGGGAAGCTGTGGAAAAGTGACACATGTATCCTTTTTTTTTTTTAAAATGTCACTCATCCAATTGGCTTTTAACAAGAGCACTCTCCAGGCCATCTCTAGAAGGACCTGTCTGCTAACGGGCATATATCACAAATTTCTTGATCACCTCCTCTTCTCAGGCTTTTTATTGTTTGTTAAGGAGCATTGATGTGCTGCAAGATTCTCTTGTAATTTCAGTGTGTTGGACTAAAAAGTCCTCATAGGAGCTGAGAGACGGGCTAACTGATCTTCTCCATCACTGCCTTCTGTGATTACGTCGTTCATACATGACACTTCTCTAAACAGTGCCCTTGGAGAGCACTGCTGGCAATACAGGTCTAAAATGCTGGGATTATCCAAGGAGAGCCTTTCTAGCTCAAAGCACATCGCATAATAGAAAGTGTAGACAGTTTAACCAAAGCAGTGGTTTTGCAGTCCAAGCATCTGGTGCATAGTTGGGAGACTGTGGCTTGACTCCCACTGTCTGCCACTCAGGTCATGACTTGGCATGGCAACTTTTTGGGAGCATGGTGCATAGCTCTGCAGAGCTGTCACCATGCTGAAGAGCTGCCCCAGGAGAGCACGCTGCTGAGCAGCCTCCTACTCTGGCACATGCTCTGGCAGCTGGACCAGAGCCTTGATGCAGAAGGACTTCACACCTTCCTTCAGTTCTTCCACTCATGGGAAATCTCTGGGATTGCTCCCTGCTTGGGAGGCCTCCTGTTCACTGAACTTTGCTTCCACTGGACACAGCAGTGAGTGAGTGCTGGTAGTGTAGCAGAGCTCAAAAGACACCACCACAGCCATCAGCGCTGCCAAAAGCAGCCCAGAGCACCAACCATGGCCAGCGTTGGCCCTCATCTCCACATCCTCCCTTAAATCTTCCAACAGTGACTGAGCCTTGCTGTGGCATGGCAGAGATGCCTGTAAGGAGGGGCTAGATGTGTGCCTGGTAGTGTGCAGCACTCAAGTGACACCTGTCAAAGGGGAAGCAGTTTGCTGAAGGGGGAACACATTCCCTACAACCGTGTCAGCTTCCTACAACCCTGATGGATTCATGGGGCTCTGCTGCTCCATCTCACTCTGGCAGAAATAAGGAGATGCTTGTCTCAGCATCCACAGAAGCTGGAATTGCCTGGACCAGAGCAAATCCCTCAGTTTTAGCCAAGAATCCTGCTGTCCTTCTCCTGCTTGCTCCCTAACCTATGTTTTTAGTGACATTGCTCAAAGGAAGTGGGAATCACATAGGATAGAGAAATTTATTTTCTTTTTTCAGTCTTAGGATAGGGTGTTTTGTGAGTTGATTTGTTTAGGTGCATGCAGACAAGAAATACAGTTCTGGGTTTTTATTTGGAGAAAATGTTTTATCTGAGAATGTAACTAAAGCGTGCTGGCACTGTAGCTCCCTGGATCCTGTTGTTGTGCTGGGGGTAGGGCAGTTTGTTGGAATCAGAGGAACTGTCGCTGTTCTGTAGGGGTGAAGATGCTAAGGCATCAGGCACAGTAGTGATTTGTCCAAAATCTGGATTGTGAATATATCAGGCTGCCAAACACCAGTCTTACAATGTCTTCTCCTGTGTACGGTTAATAAAAACATATCCTGCACACTTCCTAAGGCTGCATACACCCACCTGCCCCCTTTCCACCAGTTAATAACCTGTCTGGAAGCAAAGAAATTTGTCTGTTCTTGGAAGACCAGTCAGCTGTAGGCAAGGTGGCACCCCAGGCTTTTTGCCTGAAAGAAAACATGTTGATCTAAACAAGACTCTGAAATAAGTTCCTTTTTTTACCCATATCAACAGCACACAGGACCCTAAGGCCACAGTACTTCCTTACATGACTATTGACAGAATGCTCTGGATCTCAAGGAGCTCTTCAAAGAGGGAAAACTTGTTTACATTTACTCCTTTTTGATCTTGCTTCATAAACACACAGAGCTGTCCTGTCACTGAGCAAAGAGAGGTGTGCGCTGGCTGACTGGAATTACTTGGACGATACAGAGCATTCCCAAAGCAGAGATGAAATGCCAACAGTCAGCAAGCCATCACTTGAGAAAAAAATTATAAGATAGAGTAAGAAAGCACTTATTAACAGAAAATGGGAGCTGGTTTTGCATCCTGCCTTTTCATTATTTCAGTAGGGAATGGTTCTGTGTTGTGTTCATGACTTAACTGTGATGAAGTGAAGAGGCCTGATCCTTCTCCAAGACTGAGACAGTAGGTAAGGTTGTGGCCAAGGTGCCCCGTGCTTGCCCAGTGCTGGAGAAGTTGCTCAGGAGCCATGAGAGCATCAGGCAAAATGCCATTTTAAAACATTGGAGACAAGGATTTGACAGGATTCTCTCTCTGTTCACTTGCCCTGGAATTGGTACCACAACCCATGTGTAGATACTCTTTACAGAAAATAAAGCCTATGTTAGATGTGTGTTCTTTTTCATGATTTCTCTCTCTTGAAATGGATCTGATAACTCTTAAAATTTCTGAAAGCTGAGGAGGAGGAGGAGGAGAAGGAGGAGGAGGAGGAGATCTCTGTGTGCTTGTTCAGCACTAGTCCCCACTTCTCCCTCCTCAGACTTCTCCCCCTCCCATCTACTCATGAGCATGGGATTTGGAACAGGATGTATCAATTCAGCCTTATCCCAGCAAGAGAAGAGCCTCCTCTGTTGCTATTTTGGGTTTCGTGGGTGCACCCTGCCTGCCATGAACTCAGCACAGTGAAGTGTTTAATTCAGCCTCCTCGCTCATTTGAAAGGAGGCTGTTGAGCACTCTGACCACCACAGCCCCGCTTTTACATTTGGCCGTGAATTTCCGAGTGTGCAGTGATATCTTTAGCTCTGACTCCAGAGATTTCCTGTGGAGCTGCGAGATGCAATCCTGCAAGCGCACTGGAGCTAAATATATTTTCCGGGGCTGACATGCAGCCAGACAAACAGGGGCAGTGACAATACCAGCCTTTTCCAGTGCTGAACAGGTTGAGTCATTCTGAAGGAGGTGAGGTCTAGTTCAATTAATTAGGCAATTAAATTTGTTTTGGTATTTAACCAATCTTTAGACCTCTCTGTGCTAATCTTTTTTGTACACCCCTAGAAAATGCCATGTGACCTGCATTGCAGCACTGCACTCAGCTTTGGCAACCAAGGCCATTGCAGAGGAATGTTTTCACCCTCCAGGCAGATTTTGGCTGCAGAAGAATGTTGTAGGTTTTCACCTGTGCAAGGCCAAAGCCTTTAAGAAAGATGAGAAAGTAAATTTTGAAAGCAGTCCAAGTTTAGTGAGAGATAATAACGGTAAAAACCTGGAAATGAGACACAAAACACTGGCTTGTTTTGCATACGATCACCAAACTGCCAAATTAGTGCCACACAATTTAGACCATAAGGAAATACTTTGAGGGAATGAAATAAAGCTAATTAGTCCTTCAGGTTGTGCACCTTGATTTTGCCATTATAAATCTTCAGTCATTTTCTCCTGCAAACAGCTGTGTCCATGCCCAGCACCTGCTGAAGGTGCAGCAGCTTTCCTCCTCTGCATATGTGTTTGGCTTTTGATCTGTGAGTGTGGAGCTGTTTGGTTTTCCAAAGGAAGGGTGCTTTCAGGTGACAGCTATGGCTGTGACTGCACTTACAGTCACGGTGGAGAGCTACAGGACAGAGGTTCACAGTCTGCTGTGAGGAGGAACAGCAGGAAGACAGGGCCACTCCACAAGCTTCCTGTACCACTTCCCCCAGCAGCTTTTGACGGCTTGTGGCTCTGCCTTGGTTTGCATCTTTGCTGATTTTAGTGGCTAGCTAAAGGAGCTGGAGTTTGCTGCAGGATTGTTTCTGAAATGTCAGGGAGAGGAAGAATGAGGTTTATTTATGCTTGGGTTTTTTCCTGAGCGTTGTCACCATGCCTTTTTCAGGCAATGGTGTGTTTATATCTCTTAAGAGAGAAATGTCTCATTGGAAGCAGTGAAAACACATACTACTACCTCAACTCAGAGTAACAGATTAATTTGGAAGGAAGCCAGCAAAGAAAACATGCCACTTACAGTTAAATAAAAATAATACTTCTGGTTGATGAGTATAGGGCAACAATGCACATTACTAATGTGTTGTGCTTGTTAAGGAGCTGATGTTTTTGCAGTGACAAACTGGACACTAAAGTCTGACCACTCTGTTACAATTTGGAGATGTCTGACAAAGTTAGACACGTGTCACCATGCTAAGAATTTGAATAGTTTTTATACAGATGAAGTGCCTTAGTAGGGTGCACAGGTATTCCGGCTGCAGGACAAGGAAGTGCAAGCACTGTGGTTAAGTTGCCAGAGATGTCCGTGATGTGTAAAAGCAGCACAGCACTGGAGATCACAACACTTCTGCCAGTGGTGTGGCCTTCCTGCCTGACGGCTGGGTTTCTCACAGAGGAAATGCCCCAGATCACACCCTGACCATTGGCCATCTCTGGCAGTCCCTAGGATGCCTTGGAGAAGAGGCCTGGCAACTTAGGAAAGACCTGGAGTTAGCCCACTGAGACAGCGCAGTAACTCAGTGGATATAAACTTGGAATTTTTCTAAAAGCAAAAGCCCCAGTGCATGTCATTCATAGCCCAATAGGTAAAGAGTTTCTGTCTTTGTGCCTATCTGTGGTAGCAGATCCTTAGCAGCATCTTCAGCTGCTTGTTTCCCAGAACTTGTTGGTAGCTTTTGGTGAAGCCAAGAAAGATGCCAGCACTGGGATGGATGGTGATTCTGATGGACACCAGAGCTGCCAGTCTGTGTGCCAGAGATATCTCAGTCTTACATATGTGTTTTCATACATAATATCTAGAAAATCAGGTGTGAGGTAATTAGGTTAAAATCCAATGAAAATTCAACAAAATGTTTGCACCCAAAGGATACAGCTCAACATTTTCAGTGGGCTACCGTGGAGATGCCTGGGTGCTTTGATTTTGGGACACTAAGAAGCAGATGATTATGAACTCAACTTACCAGCTGGAATATGGCACAGGAATCTCACCTTACATGGTGTTAGGGGGAATATTTGATTACCGAGTCTGCTAATAAAGCAACAGTGCTGCTGAAAAGTGACCCAGACCTGTTAAACCTGTCTGAAGTAAGAACTGTGATTCATTTAGGTGTTTCCTACTAGGTACCCAGTCTATTGCAGGGTTGTAGGTAGTTTTGGAGGAAAAAATTTTTCAGATGCTAATGACAGAGTTACAGCTACAACCTAAGGGAAGGTGGAGCTAAACAAAAGAAGGATTCCTTAGATAACAAAAGAAACACTGGAGATTTTGAACCTAGGAGTCTCCCACACATCAACTAGATGTACTGCCAATATGCTACAGATGTGTGTTACAGGAACACATAAGGTAATGATACGTCTAAAAAGGGCTGAATGCATCTGTTTGATATTTTGTAGTGAATTATATTTAAGCAGGTGGGAAGCTGCAAACTCCCCAGTCCCTCCACATACCAGAAATAAGGTATTAAGAGGTCCAAAGCTATCTTCTGCAGTTTTTATACTCACACCTGACAGCCACACCATGTGTTGGTGTATTGGAGCCCTGGTCTATCAATCATTGGGAAGTACAGCCCCCAGGAACTGGATCTCTCAA
>VWPU01003537.1:0-62770 GCA_013398955.1 Callaeas wilsoni | reverse complement strand
AGAGCTGATGCACAGAAGGTTTTCCGCGCTGGCCGGCGCTCAGGGGCTCGGGACAGGTCGGCCTTGCCGCAGTGCGAAGGGCGAGGTGCGAGCGTGCATCAGGCTGCGTTTACAGCCAGCCCTGGACAAACCTCTCCTCCTCCACGTCCCTCCCAATCCCCGCTGGGTCTCATGCGGCAGTGCTTCAGGAATACTTGTTTTCTTTTCTTCTTCTCCCTTTCCAACCCCCTCCTCATGTGTAATATGATCTCCGAGGCCTGCTCTTCTGCTTTGGCAGATTTTTCAGCTCTTGAATGGAAGAAATTAACCACTTAGTTACTGCCGGGACTAACCCCTGTTCACTGGTCCCTCTGGCTTTTCCTGAGGACGTCTCGGACTTACACAAGAAAAGCCCACAAAGTCATCAGCTCTGAGCTCCCCGTTTTAACCTCTTCTTTTACCGTTACTTTTTCATCCGTATTTCCTTGGCTTTTCATTTAAAAGAAATACGGAAATGCTCCCACTCAAGATCTGAGTCAGTATTTGGCAAAGATAGTTCTCTAAAATTTATTTGCTGATCCTTTCCAAACATGTATGTTTTCTGATTGTGTCCTGGCTGTCTGTGATCCCTGGGCTGGCAGAAAATACTGAATTTCAACAGAATCTCTGAACTGATGGAATTCTACCTATTGCACAGAAACTTCCAGTCCCTGCTCCCTCTTTTGCAACCTCAATAAACTGCCTGGACGATGGAAGTTCAGTCACTATAGTCAGTAGGAATTTATGCAATTTTTGTATCTTTAAGATACACTGCTATTTTTTTCAGATCTGAAAAGTGCAAGAAGCTGCTTTTTTTTTTTCCTTTGCCTGCAGATGTTTCAAAAAGCATTCAGTGGAAGAGGCCCAAAACTTTTTCAGTGATGTGTGATGAGCCCCTTTGGACTTGAATTTAACCTTGCAGGCTTCAAATGCTAATACTCCAAGCAATTCCCTGCGGAGCTCATGACCAGTCTTGTGTTTTTACATGAGTACAGTGAATACAGATCACCATTGCAGAAATTTAGTGGTTTGTGAGGACAGATCACCATTAAAGGAATTTAGTAGTACCTTCTGCCTTGTTACTCCCTTAAAAAAATAAGGATTCTGCTCCATTGCTTGAAAGGAATTTCAAATAGTTGAACATCCCATCTCTGAAATCCCACCACTTCCCAGCCGCCTCCTTCACTCATGAAAATTGCAAATAACAAACAGCTGTTAAATCAAGGAGAAAAACCAACAAATGCACATGCTTTACTGCAAAATCCTTGGCTTTTCTGTTGATGTGTACAGTGGACTTTTAGTAACCTGGCTTTTCTTGGTTTTTTGAAGTTTCTACTTGCAAGAGTGGCGCATCGTAAGTCCAAGTATCAGAAGTGTTTAATATCTCCCTGTACATGCAGATACCTCTCTGTGCTCTTGCAGGGCTATTCCAGCTGTGCTGGATGGTGACTGAAAGAAGAAAAACACTCTTTGCCCTCAGGTGTTAACTTGCCTTTGTTCAAATCCGTGTGTGGGTTTTTAAAATTTTATTTACAATAATACCTATTGTAGAATGGTCAGAGTAGTAGCAAGAGGCTTTTGTTTTTAACATGCTGTTTTAACTAGCTGTTGTAAACATGTCAGCTGGATCTTGAGAAGAGCTTAAACAGGAAGGTAGAATAGTGGCCTCTAAAAATGTTTTGTGTGTGAATTGGAAAAGGAGAGACAGAGGTTTCTACATAAAAAAGCTGGAACAGAGACACTGGCAGCACTGGTGGAGTGGTTCCGAGTTAGGACAGTGGTGGAGAAAGTCAGGCTGGCATTTACACACATCTCTGGCACAAAGGTTCATCTGGGCAGAGTGCTAAAACCACTTGAGCCCTGTTTATCTGGGTGTGCATTCCTAATGCCAGTGGTATTACGGATTCCTAGGGCTCACCAAGTGGTAGTTGGAGATCCCTCAGTATCCTGGTCACTTGGGCTTTCTCCTGAGGTGTGTGAACACACTTGGAGAATTTTAGCAGGCTGATGTAGAGCCCATTCTGTGTGAAAACACCAGCAAGGATTTCTCACCCTCTGCTCATTACGTGGCAGATATTACAAATAAATCCCAAACGTCGTTGCTTTCTTGTCTAGTGCTGTCATAGCCAAGTAAGCGAAGAACCTTGGAGTATCCTGGAAGACTTGTTTTCACTTGTCCTTTGGAGTAGCTACAAGGTGTCTGAACAATCACTTGGGACTGAGGTGACTGATGCAGGAGACAGTTGTTTAAATCTGAGGTGGCTTTTAACTGGCTGGGTGTGGGATGTGCACTCACCTCTAACCCTGCCAATCCTGGACTCACCTTCTGCCTTGCTTTCTTTGGCAGAAGGGATTTCTCTACCATAACAAAGCTCTCATGACTCAATGTGCTCAACTCACTGAAGTTGTATTCACTGCAGACAGCTCTACAAGACTCCACCAGAGCTTTTGTGCTGCACATGCCAAGAAGGTAGAGTTTAGTAGCCAGGATTTTAAAGCTACTAGTCCTCTCTATGTGACAGATAGCACTATCTTCCCAAACATTTGGCGCTTTGTGTTTAAGACTGGATGAAGTTGTTTAATGGTGGAAGATCTGAAAATCCAAAGGAAAACTGGAACCTCTCAGACAAAGCTGGACTAGCCCCCCAAAAACAGGCAATGCTGCATTTGCTGTCAGATCAAAGCCCGGCTTTGTTACAGCTGCATCTGTAGCACATGCTGTGATCATTCATGGATTTCAGCATAGGCTTCTTTGATCATTTGCATATACACATACACACATTTTTTATCAGGTAATGGTGTTAGGATGTGTTATTCCACTATGTGAAAAATGCCATCAGAAGAGAGCTGCGTAGCATGGGAGTGTTCTGTGGCATGGACGTATTTTTAATCCTAAAGACAGTGACCTATGAATGCTTCAAATCACATGTAATCTTACCACTTACTAGGAAAAATGCATCTCATAAATTATGTGATTCTACATTTTGTAGCTCCAGAGACAAAAAAACCTGTTTACAGCTGGCACTGGGTTAGTCTTTATCACCTGTAGGGAAATTCTCAACTGCATTTATAGAAGAGAAAGATAAGGCACAGGTAACTTAACTGTAAGCAAGAATTTGCTCTTTTTCTGGCACGCTGCTTTACTCCTTTGCTTTAACGACTAGTTTGTGATACTTCTATTTCAAGTGACTTTTTTCATCCCAAATCAGCTGAATGTGCCTATCAAAAAATGCCAAGACTTTGGGACTTGAAACTCTGTTAACTTTACATGTTTCAGAAGAGGATTTTAAAACAAAATTAAGCTCAGATTTTAAATGGGTGACGAACACTCAAGCTGTTTTTAACAGTATCTCAACAAAATTCACTCCAGCTGCTAACACGTGGGATCATGCCAAAACTCACTTTCTGTTCATGGAGTCCAGTCCTTTCACTGCTGCTGTCATGTGTTTGTATGTGATCATTCTCTTTTGGATAGAAGTCTGTCCTCAAATTCTGGGTAGCATTAAGAACATAAAGAATAAATATCTGCCTGCTAGAAGCAGCTCAAACACAAAGGCCGTTGGCTAAATAGGTTTATGCTCTTGTAGGAGCATGAACAATAAAGGCTAATGGATACTGGATTGCATTAATGAGAGCAGAGCCAGCAGGTCGAGGGAAGTGATTATTTCCCTCTTTTTGGCTCTTGTGAGGCCACATCTGGAGCTCCTTCCCCTGCAGCAGATGCTGAGACCCTGGAGGGGGCTGGAGCTGGCGGTGCCCCCCGGGGCTGAGGGAGCTGCCTTGGCCTGGTTGGAGAGAGGGGATGGAAGGGGTCCCAGTGCTTTCATAACCACCCAGCTGGTGGCTGGAAAGACTCTTCTCAGAGGTGCACAGCAAAAGGAGGAGAAGCAACACTTAAAACCTGCAACAAGGCAAAGCTGGGTAGGTATGAGAGGATAAAAAGTGTTTAACTGCCCAGCAGACTCGGTTAAAGTTTAGCTGCATAGAGCCTGGAAAATCCTGATATAGGAAGATAGCCTCCCTCTGAGCAGGAGCTGGAACTGGAGGCCTTCTGAGCCTGCTCCCAACCAAATTGTTTTGCCATTCTGCAGAAGAGAGCCTGAGTTGAAGGTTGCATCAGTCGCTGTAGTCCAGAAATCTGCACACGTTTCATGACTGATCTTGTTCTAAGATGTGTATATGACAAACAAATGTGAGAGGGATTAATAGCTGACAGCAGTAAGAGTGGCAGAGGTTGTGCGACACTACCAGTATGGCTTTTATTTCTGTATCACCAGTTAATTTCATGGCATTCAGGAAAGGCAGAGGGTATTTGCTCAAAGTATTTACAGCCCAGTTTGCCATGACACAAAAGAGGAAATGCTGAAGGATGATGTTTGTAGCACAGGGACCACACAAGCGTGTCTGCCTGGAAGCATAAAGAGAATTAATTTGTTTATCTACAGAGGAAGTTATCCCGGATAGCTCTTTGTATTTAACTCCCCAAGTGGATGTGTTTCTCCTACAGTGAGGTTCTTCTGCAAGCGGGTTAATTTAATTTGAGATGAGGCATTCTTCTTCAGGAATAAGAACCCCAGGAGTTCATCGGAAATGTAATCCGCATTAATTCTGCTGGCACTCATTGTATTAACCTTAATTGTAATGGCTGGGTGGTGTTCGTGGGGGGCAGCCTTTGTACTGGGGGGAATGCTTTGGGGATTCTGCGTTCCTACAGCTGCAGGAGAAGCAGGATAGGGATGGGGATGCTGGTCACATGGAAAAGAAGTTGCATGCAGGATGCTTGGTCTGCTCTTAAAACCTCATTTCGTCCCAGTTCTCTAACCATGACACTGGGCTGAAGCATGTGAGGACTGAGCTCCTCCTGTGATTTATGTAACCTTTCTCCTCCAAATCTGTGTTTAACTCCTCTTTTTTTTCTTTCTGTTTTTTTTTTTTCTTTCCCCCTGTGCAGTTGCACACAAGTTCCCTGTTAGGCAGGCAAGGAACAAGTAGACAGGTGTTGGTTTCTCTTAAAACTCTGGTGCTTCCATAAAATAGAAATTCTCCAGAAGTGGAGAGAGGATGGGAGAGGGTGGGGAGAACTGTATTATTGTCTTCCCAATGTCCATGCAGGCTGCCAGTGGTGGGGATGGGAGCCTCAGCTCTTTGCTGAACTGTCTGAATTGAGAAAATGTTGAAGTTCTCTACCTGCTTTCTGGTGTATTAAATGAGAATATCCATGTTCACGTTTTCTGAGAAAAATGTGAAAGCGCTTTGAACATCACACTGTCCTTACTGTTATTTCTTTCCTACAAATGTGACTTGTGGTATTTTAAAAAAAAAGCAAATGCTCTTATTGCAGTTCGGTATGGGTCGAGAGATCAAGGATTTTTTTCCCAGCTGTCTTTCATGTTTTCACCCCATGGATCAGAAGACTGAGGCAAAGTGATGCTGTAAAATAATGTTTAAAGAGTCTGAGCAGTGTTTGCTGTTTCGGAGGCACAGACCTCAGATGCTGGAAGCATGCAGAGTTTCCCCTAAAGTATTCAATGTTTGAAAATGTTGTAGGGCAAAAGAGCACGAGCACTAGTCAGAAACCTTGCCAAAATAAACTGTCAGATGTGAAGGCAAGTTTTCAGGGACAAAAATGCTCTGTTGACTCTGTGTGTGACACACCAAGGGCTCCACACGTTGTGGCATTGTTTGTGCTGGGATCAGCTTCCCAGGCCGTTTTCCCCAGGCTCTGTGTTTTGCACCCCTAAATGAACTCTGCACCCTTGAGCACCTCTTGCTCCAAGCAGCAAAAGCACCCCAAGCTTTGGGAGGTGAAAGGGGATTTTTGAGTGGAAATAATGCAGTTGTATGCATACCAAATATGCTATCTCCTTTAGAGAGAGAAATAGGTAGGTAGGTAGGTAGATAGATAATGTATATAACAAAAATGATGGTTGTTTTAAATGGGACACACACAATAATGCCAGAAAACCATCTATAAAAAAGGCATAAGCAGAGAGCATTAATTGGTGTGTAGCCTTGAGAAACATGCAGGGAAAGGGCACAGTTTGCAGGGAAAAAGAATAGTAGGTAGTGGGAGAGTGAAAACTTCTGGGCCCTCGTGCCAGAGGAGCAGCAATAACCGCATTAGCCGAAACCTGAATCTCTGAGCCTGTAATTAGCGCAGAGATGCTAAGACAGGATCCCTGGGAAGGAGCTGCAGCTCCCCCGCCGCTTTTGTGCCGGGTTACGAATGGGCATCGCTCTCGGGTCGCCTCTCGCCGCTCCGGGCGCGGCGTTTGAACAGCCCCTTAATGGGCTGGGAAATGACGCGCTTGGAAGACTTTGCCGAGCGCCCGCAGCTCCCCGGGCGGCACGGCCGCGCTCAGAGCGCCAGCGTCGCGCCTTCATCCCGCTTTTCCCCGCTTTCCCAAACCTTTCGGTTCCCCCCTCGGCCTCCGCGGCGCTGGGAGAGGCGCAGGCAGGAGGAGGTTAAGGAGCGAGGGCGTTGCTCGCTGCCTGATGTCATGGAGGCCGGCGGCGGCTGAGGGGCCCTTTGTTGGCAGCGGAGCCCCAGCAGCGCCCGGCGGCTGCCGCGCTCGGCCGGCACCGCTGACTCTGCCCAACTTGGTTGGCTTCGCTAAATTTCTTCTTACTGCTTTTATTCTCTTTTCTTTTATTTTTTTTTTTCCCTTCCTTTCTCTGTCTCCCGCCAAAAGAGTTGGGAAGGAGGGAAGATGGCTGGAGTTAACTCCCCGCGAGAGGAGGTGTGGGGCCCCTGGATTTTCCGCCTCTCGGGCTCGCCCTTGTAATGCTTTTCGGAGCCCTGGATTTCGTCGAATTTTCCTGGATATTTTGTTCTAGGCTTCTCCTGGATATGTTGTTTTAGACTTCTCCTGGACTTTTTTAGACTTTTACCGGATCTTTTTAGACTTTTTTTTAGACTTCTAACGGATAATTCCACACAGAAGAAGCTGAAGGAGGGGGGGAAGGGAAACCAGATAGCCGAAGCCAAACTCTAACAAATGAAAATGTTGGAGATTTGCTTGAAATTGGTGGGTTGCAAATCGAAGAAGGGGCTTTCCTCCTCCTCCAGCTGTTACCTGGAAGGTGAGCACCCTAAGGGGCCGGGGTTGGGACGCGCTCCCGGGGGGCACAACCCGATCCCATCACCACTGTTACAGATATGTATTATAATTTTCACAACCACCATCCCGGACACGCGTTTTGTCCCTCGATTGCAAGTCGGGGCCAGGTTTCGGGGGATGTTTGGAGCTGGCCGGGTTCAGGCTGGGCTTTCCCGTGCGGGGGTGAAGAACCGAGCGGTGTCGGCGGCGTGCGGACCCAGGTGCCTTTCATTAATGCAGTTACAGAGGGAGCGCGGCTCTACCATTTATGGTTGTAAAATGTCAAGTGATCTTATTGCCGAGCCCATAAACAAATCCCTATCTTCAGGCCTCAGCTTTATTTTTTTTTTTTTTTTTCCCGGGGGGGCCGGGGGTAGGGAGTCGTCTTTATATTGGACGTGGAAAAACCCAACTTCATACTCAAGAAGAAAATTTAGATGAGTCCATCGGTAAAATATTTTCAGCGTGTGTTAATACGTAACGTCTTGGTTCATTTTGGTTATCCCCCTTCTAAGTGTGCTTTCCACAGGCATTCGTTTCACTGAATTTTCTTGCATGTTTGCTTTTAAAAAGTGATTTTTGAGTCACGCCCGCAGTTACTTGTAGACAGTGAGATGTTAAACGTACGGACTCAACTGGTTTGGATGGAAAGCCTGGGCGACAGAGGCACCACGCTGGGTGGGGGGACTTTGGGCTGAGGTCTTGCTTGGAGTGACCTCAAGGAAGATTTTCATTTTCACCCTGACGTGGCTTCACACCCTGCCTGTGGAACAGCGTTGTGGTCCCTCCGTTCAGCCCCTTCGCTGCACTCCCAGGGCTGTGTCCATCCCACAGGTCCGGGCTCCTTCAACTTCTTTTGTGTTGCTGGATGTTGTTTCAGTAAAAATAATCCTCCTGCCAGGAGGACCGTGCTAACTCATCAAATCGGAGGCACGAAAGGCAGCAGCTGATTTCCAGGGGCCTATCGCAAGTCGCTGTTGCTCAACTCTCAAATATTCAGTGCAGAAAGGGCCCTCGGAAATTCATGGGTTAGGAATCTCAAAATCTACAAATGGCTGCTCTTAGCAGACTCACTTGCAGAAGTTTTGGATCAAGAGTCTGTATTTATTGGATACATTCAGTGACTCTGAGGAATTTTCTGTTCTCTAAAATCAAAGAACAGTTTCCAGAGGACTTTTTCTGCTTATTTAAAGTTTCAGAAACCAAATGGTGGGCAGATGCATGAGTAATTTTGATGTTTTTATGTGACTGAATTCTTCTGCGATCTTTTAAGTATACAAAACCTCTGTCTGTGTCCCCTGCCTCTGGTATTGCTCAGGCTGTGTGTTGAGAAGGAGCTCCAAGCTGTGCTGGGCCTCCCGTCTGTGCCGCTGGATCTTTCAACACAGCCCTGGGAGAACAGGCAGAGCATCTGGGGCCTCGTTTCCCTCTGCAGAGATGAATGCTAAAGGATGATGTTACAAGGGTGTTGCCCTGACTCTTTTTGCAAGTTTTCTCTTTTGTGTTCATTGCAACCACTCCCCCCCTCCCCAGTTTGCAATGCAGTTGCATAATAGGATTAGAGCATAGCTTGACTTGGCCCTATAGGCAGTATGAGTTAAGAACGTTGGACACAATTAATATTGTAGTATTTCCACCTTCTGCTTCCCTGACACTGTGGTTGCATATTTATTTCTTATGATGGAATGGGAAATGCACGTTGAAATGACTTTTACACAGTCTCTCAAAGTAGCTCAGTCTCACTTCTCAGCTCAGCACGGGGCAAACCCAAAGCCAGTTTCAGAGTGGTTGTTAAAGGTGTATAGATGTGGCAACTGCAACTTTAATGTGGCAGTCAGCACATAGCCCAGAATCCCTATAATTGATTGGGGAACTCTGGAGAGCAGGGTGAGATACTCATTCTGAGGAAAAAGAAGTTTAAAAAAGTAGAATTTTCTTTTACTCCTTTCTAAAGCTGAATGTATTCCTGGGCAGCTTTCTTATAAACATTACTATGGGGTTGAAATCGAGGACTCTTCAAAAAGAATGGCAGTGGCTTGCCCCAAACCCCTGAATTCCAAAAACACAAGTAAAATCCATTTGCTTGTGTTGCCCTTCAGAATGTAACAAGTTTGTACATATGGGTTTGTTATTTTAAGCTTGGCAGATCATGAGTAGGGTGCAGGGTTGTGTCAAGGGTCAGAAACTCCGGATCATTGCTCCTGGATCCCTGTGAACAGCCTGTGATGGCCAGTCCATTTCCATGCACATCCCTCAGCCTTAGTGAAGCTTCTGAAAGAATTAATTAGATGATGATGATGATATCATTGGAGGATTTTACTCTGCTGTTGTTATCTGAGTTGTATAGAAAACTGGAAGTTTCTTTACTATAATAGATTAGGAAACCTTAAACATAACAGCTTAAAGGCTGAAAGGTCCATTAGGTGCTTGGAAAACCAGTTGCAGCCGGGGGGATAGATGAAATTTTACTTAATTCCTTATTTTTGTATTCATATGTTAACAGAAATAATTCAGTTCTTGGTTGATGAATAGCATGGGATGTAACAAAATCAAGTCTATTTGTTGTATTTTTAAACACACTTTTTGAGAATACTGTGCCGAGTCTGGATTTGGTGTAACACTGATTTGGTGTCAGGCACATGTGTAGGTGTACATGTCCTTTGACCAAGTAATCAGAAATGTGGTTTTCTTTTCATGGTGGTCCCTTCTGAAAGGCTTTTATGCTCCGTTAGTTTGCAGGAACGAGGGTTGTTTGGAGGTCCTCTGTGTGTGGTGTGGAGGGCTGGCAGGTGCTGTGGCCCATGGCCGTGTGCTGCTGTGCAAGGGCAGACTGTCCTGCTCCCTGAAAAAACTGAAATCTTCTCTTAACTTGATCAAAAATAAGTTCAAACTGCTTCTAACAATGACTGAGTTTTCATATTGATGTCTGAGCCGGGCATTTCTTTGCCCTCATTTCTATTCCCACTAGTAAATATTATTTTAAAATGTGACAGATCTGAATTTCTCTCATCTGCTTTCTCCTTTCTGCCTTTGCCAATGTGAATAATTCCTCACCCACTTCACACCAAGAAAGGGTAAAGAGTAGAAGGGAAGAGGCAGAGCAAGTACTGTTGCCAATCTGATCAGGAAAACAGAACGTGTCCATGTCCCAAATAGGGGCTGAAATAGTCTTGCTGCCTTTTTGGGCTTGGCTCTACCACTGAAAGGCAAAAGCCTTGTTTAAAACCTGTCAGTGTTCTCTGTGAAGTTTAAAAAAACATTTTGGGGACACTAGTAAAGTCCTTTTGTTTTCTAACTGAAAAGATTCCTGTCCTGCCAGCTGTCACGCTGGCTCTCTCTCTTTTTTTTTTTTTCCTTTCTTTCTTTTTTTTTTTTTTTAATTTATTTCTTCCAGCGTGTCTTGTTACAGCTAGAGTAGACAAGCCTGGGGAGGAGCAGCAGCCTGTGCCCATTGCCCTCTTCCTGGAGAGAGACTGTTTTAATGCATTTGGGCACGTATTAAGCCAGACCTAAACGAGCAGCACAGCAACTCATCTGCTTCAGTGTCACTGGGATCAGCAGGCAGGGCTTTGGTCACCCTGTCAGGGAGAGCAAATGCATTAACCTGGAGTTGCTGCCTCCCTTCTGTTTATTTCCGCTCTTCTTTGGCTGTTTTCTGCTCCTCTACTCATGGCCTCTCATCTACCACCACTCAGTAGAGTTCTTGCTATTATACACGTTTCTGGCTTTGTAGTGGCTTCTTAATTGTTCCAGTGGTTCTTATTTGTCCCATTATTAAAAAATCTGGCTGATGGTGCTTGCTACTGTTTCCCATGGGATGTGGTGAGGAAAGGATTATCATTTCACAGGAAAAGTTGTAACTGTTTTCAGATCTAAAACGGATCACCCACAGATGTGTCCGTCCTTCCCTGAGCAGTCTGTGGGGCTGCTTAGTAAAACAAGGGAATATAACAGTAAATCTTGATGATTCGTGCTTGATGCTTTCCCTGCCCAGGGCTCAGAATCAGGCACACTTCTCTACTTCTGCTCCTTTAGTAAGGAAACAAAACCAAAAGCTATAAAAGTGAAGTTGTCAGAAATACTGAAGTGTCATTGGAGTTCACTTGAATCTGATTACTCTTCCCCCTTCCTCTCCCATAGGTTATTGTCTAAGGTCAGGCAGAATTCAGTGGCAGATTTGGGAATAAAGTTCAAATTGCTGCCGTAGCCAGTGTTCCACTCCATCCATCTACAACTGTGGCTGGAGAAAGATGATGTTTGCCGTGTCACTAAGGGGTTATAAATTGAATAAACTCAGTGAATGAGCTCAGGTAGAACCTACAGGTCTGTGTAAGAGTGAACTTGCAGAAAAACCCCGACAAAACAACCCACAAACAAACCAACAAACCAAAAAACAACAGAAAAGACCTGAGGTGATGGGATTCTATCTTGGACAAGTGGGAGATGCCACGTCACCAGGGGTGCTCAGATGAGATCCAACCCTGCAGTTGGCTGTGAGGGTCTGTTTGAGCCTAGACAATGCAGTAGGAGCTGTGGGTGCCCTTGTTCTCTCGTGCTGGCATTCAGCAGTCTTGGTGTTCAGTATTTGGAGCCCTGGAGATTCCTGGTGCCCATGGGGAGGGAGTACAGCCTGTCTTGCAGGAGGAAGGTGCCTCGCTGGGAGGGGAAACAGGGCAGCACAGTTTGGGAGACTGGCCCAGCTCGGGGGAATGGGGCCAGTTGGGAGAGGCTGGATCCGTTTCTGCACTACTTCATCTCGGTATATAAATACACAGTGTTTAAAAAGTAGTATTTATCTTCATGCTGGCTCTAAGAAGGTGGACTTCCCAAATATCAGCCAAAGGCAGGAAATCCAGCAGTTGCCATTGTTGCGGAATGGTCTGTGGCCTGGGCTGTGCAGTGGGTGGTGGGAGAGGCTGAGCCTGGTCTCACTAAAGGGATGAGTCTGAAATAAAACCCAAAACCTTCCTTCTTTTTGGAAAGGTCTGGTTTACAGGTTAATTTTATTTTTAAAGCCATATTCCATCAGACACAGGGAATCCATGAGAGCCACTGGAACAGAAAGGCAATGCTCAGAGTTGGGAACAGTTGGACGTATTAAATCTGCATTGCTATTCTGCCATTTATCATAATTTCTTCCAGGGGAAAAGAAGAGGGAATGTAGAGAAAGGAGAAGGCTTGGGTGGCATGTGCTGTGCCTCCAAAGAGATTACTAGATGTGTTCTGCTCCCTTGCTCTACAAACCTTGTGGAAAAAATGCCAGCACAGTTTGTAAACCCACAGGATGTTTGTTTTGTAGGGAGACAGGAGGTCTCCTCCTTCCCTCGGGACTGCCTCGCAGTCAGCTATGGAGGAGCTGAGTGTAATTCTGTGCTCCTGCTTGTTTTCCAACCCTTCCCTTGCACTGTGAAGGAAATTTGCTTGCGTTGATCTAGACCAGAATTGTTCGTATTTGAGAACTTCTCACACAGCCCCTAACAATGATTCATTGCTTTGTATAAACAGTAATGACCAGGAGATAGTTACACTTACGAAACCTTTTAGTATGCAAGCATAAATACCTTCTGGTAAAAACTTAATTTAGAGTGGAAAAGATGACATTCTTATGGCTCTCAAAATACAAGCTGCTGTTGTCTTATTTTGAAGTCTGCACTGCTTTAATTAAGAGTTACCATTTAGTTGGTGTTAGTGGAGAACTGAATTGCAGTGCTGCTTTAGGACTCCTATCAGGAGCCCAGGTGTTATCCAGAGCACGGTATGATCAGAGTAATAAATTGCAGCCTTGCTGGGATGCAGCACAAGACAAAGTGGATGTGTGGAAGGAACGACAGTGCAGCGATAACAGATTGAATTACGCTCGCTTCCTGCCCCATCGCCGTGCCAGGATGGCCTCCTGTAGGTACAGCAGCCAGGCTGATTTATTAGGAGGAATCTGGCTCACTGACGATCTCAGCAGTGCTGTAAAATTGTAGTTAAAACCAGCAGTAGGAGGTGAAGAAGCTGTGTATTGAAAAAGACCCTCAATATGTAGGAACAACAATGTCTAATTCCTGCTCGGAAGGACTGGAATGTCTGGGCAGATTTGCTGGAGAATCGCTCAGAGGGATAAATGCCGCTGACAGCCGGCTGTACGTGGCTCCCAGATGGACATGTCCTGTCTGCTTCTCTCGCTTCATGGTTTTGTGTCCTCAGCCTGCTGACAGTCTCCTCTTGGGGCCCAGACCTTTAAAAGTGTGTTTTGTCACGGTCTATCAAGCTTCTGCTACACTCGGGTCACCACAATTCTGCTCTGTCCTTTACGCTCTTCTCCGTGTTGACTCAGGGCCTCATCCTCCATTTCTGGGCACTCTTCAAGCTTCATTCACCACCTTCCTCACCCCAGTTCTTAACTTGGGGTTCCTACCTTCTGGAAAAATCAGCCCCGCTCAGCCCAAGAGTTATGTCTGGCATTTCCCCTCATGCTCTCCTGCACAGCATGTCACACACAGCCTGCACCTCTGTTGGGGTGCCTGTGGCTGCACAGGAGGGTAAAACTGGGAGAACCAGAGGGTGTGAGCATCCTCTGATTTTACTGGGGGACCGGTGTGGTTTTCCAGCTTAACAGATTGCCATGTGTGTATTTAACAGCCCTTGCTCTTGCTGGTCCTTGGCTTTGCAGGCGTTATCACTGAGTCAGTGTCTGTAGGAATGTCGTCGAGCAAAACCAGCCTTCCCCGACTCCTGTACCGCAGGTTGTGGGTGTTGTTGGCGGGCAGCACGGTGTTGTCTCACAGCTGAATCGAAGCACATACCTTGGCATCCGTGTGTAATGAGTCAGTCCCAGCCTCGCCGTGGCCTCAGCACGAGGGAGGGATTCTTGTGGAGCGCTTGGCTTTGCTCCCGCATCCCCGTCCCTGTCTGTGCCTGCGCCGTCCTCCGCCGGGCTGCAATCGTGCTGCGGTTGGAGGGGAGCCTGCCTTGGATTTCCTGCCTTCCTGTCGAATCAGTGCCCCGCGTGGGAGGCATTTTCCTTCCTAACGGAGGTTACGGTCCATCCCACGGAGCAGTGGGTGCTGGTTTGTCCCGTATTTGGGGGAGAGCATCACAGCATTGCTGCTTGCTGAGGGTGTGTGTCTGCCACTTGCAGCTCTGCTGTCTGTCTGTTCCAGGTGTTCACTGATGGTGTAACTCCTTGGAGTATCTCCCGTCACTGCAGTGCCCTGCGTTTGACAAGGGAGCTTAATGGGCTTGACAGGATCAAAGCGTTTTCATGGTAAAATGATTATAACTTAATTTCTGAAAGTGGATTTTCTCATTATCCTTCTTGAGGGAACCCCAGGCTATTAAAGTATATTCTCCTGCAGGACAGAGGAAGACGAAGCCAGGATGTCAAGGTGCTTTAAAATAACCACCCAACACACTACCACTTTTTCTGACTGTGGAATCATTTAGAAAGTGGAATTATTTAACTGCTCTGATTCACTATGGAAATATATCTCCCTGCAGTTAGAGTTTGACTAGGAAATCAGGCCGGCAGTGTCTGTATTTGCTATTTTGCTCATGTATATCATATACGTTTTCCAAAGAATACAGTAGTACTCGTGTACATAAATAACCACCCAGAGAGCCTTTACCAGTGGTCACCTGACCAGCACATCAAGGATGCCAGATTGTCTTTGAGTAAATAGTGGCCACCACTACTATTCACTTTCACTATCAAAGATAATAGATAATATTAGAAAATAATGTGTATTGTTAGGATTTGTAAGGTTGGATTTTGGGGGGTTGGTGGCATTCTTTTTAGCATTTCCCCACTGAGAACATATTTTGGATGTGTCCCAATCCACACTAAACTTCCGTGCCTTTTCTGATGTCAGTTGCATCAGATCTTCACTGATTTACTGGCACAGCTTATACTGTATTTCCAGGCCAAACAAACAGTAGTGTTAAAACCATGTTTTGACGGGATTGCATCTGTATAGCAGCACAATGCTACTGAGTGTTGCAGGTATAAAAAGAGTACTGTGCTCCCAGGTGACCTGACAATCTAGGAAACACTTGGCATGGCATTTCTCTGTCCAAAGCTCTGTCTGTGCAGAGGAGGGGTTCAGCAGACGGGGCTGATGCTGTGTAATGAAGGGCAGTTTCGTGGCGCAAGGGGCTGATGTGACAGTGCCGTGTTTCCTGTCCCCAGAGCCGCAGTGACGCAATGGATTGTGTGCAACACTGTGACCTCGCTCAACAAACTCATCCAGATGGAGAATGACCCTTCAAAATACAAGAGTTTCACAACTTCTTGTTCTGACTCTGTGCCAGTACAGTCAGGCATGGCGCTGCCAGCACATCTGGGAGTGGCATGTTAAGAGTGAGGGGACCCAATTATCTGGAGCATTTCTGCTCCTGACTCTAGAATCATGCTCCAAAGGGAAGGACTTGCAGGAACAACTGCAATAAAATTCCCTGATGTATTTGGACTTGCCTGATACTTACTGAATATTACATGCCTTTTGTGCTGCAGTGTACAAAAAACTTCGGAGGTTGGTTTTTACTCACCTGTAAAACTCAGTTTTTAGGAATCTCTGTCTTTCGAGGTGTCTCAGGGTTCCTAAAAATGTAGAAGTATGCTCAACACTGCTCTGGTTTGTGAGTGATGGGCAGGAGAGAGGGCAACAAAAAAACCACCACCTTGTCCTTAAATAAGAAGAGAAATGATTAAAAATACTGTGGAGAACAGAAAGACCTAACTCCTTAAATACCATGTCTTATAAATCTCACCCTGCTTGGCTCCATTTGCTGCACGTTCTGGCCATTTCATTTATAGGATAATTAAGGGATTTACCTTTTAAAGGTCCTGGGTTTGTTTTCAAATCTAACCATTCCAGCAGTTAGGTGTGAGCCAAAGGATTTACAGGCAGCAAACAGCCTACGTGAGCTGCATTTACTGGAGGGACGGAGAGGGGCTTTCCCTCTCCTGTGTGTCCTGGGAGGCAGGAGCTGGGGGCTCTGGGAAAGCTGGGGACAGCTCTGGAACAAGAGTGTCCTGCCTATGTGGCAGGAGATCTGCATTAAAGCCCTGTCCATATCTGTCCTCTGACGCACGAGGAGCACACGTGTCACGAAACAATGCAACTTAGAAAGTCAGAGTGCGTGGGTTGGCCAGATGGGTTTTATCAGCCAAAATGAACCTGCTTTTTCCTTTCTCTCCCTCTTTCTCCTCCAGAAGCCCTTCAGAGACCGGTAGTATCAGACTTTGAGCCGCAGGGTCTGAGCGAAGCAGCTCGCTGGAACTCCAAGGAAAACCTTCTGTCCTGCCCTAGTGAAAATGACCCCCATCTCTTTGTTGCACTGTATGATTTTGTGGCGAGTGGGGACAACACTCTCAGCATAACTAAAGGTAAGGTCACTGGCCAGAATTCCACTGGGAGCGTGGGAGAAGGTGTAGGAACGAAAGTCACTGTGAAATAATTAAGTTTTACACCAAACCCTGTGGAATTCTTTTTACTGTGGGAAATCATCTTATACAAATACAAATATTTCACAAAGTCATAACCTTTTTAAAGGTTATAACTGTCCTTCTTTATTGCATTGGGCAAGAAACTGTTTTTCAAAACTAAAGTCTCCATTAGAAGTAAGAGTTTGAACTGAGAAATTAAACTAAGCTGATTTTGGAGGTTGGTCTCTTATTTTCACAGTTATCCAAAACTCAGTCCCTGTATGAAAAATGACTGTACAGATGTAAGGACCAGAAGGATTGAGTAAGAAAACACTGTATGTACTCCAAGTCACATCTACTTACCTTCCTAATTGAAATTATTTTTTTATTGTTTATCCACTCCAGTTCTTTCCTGGCTCCAACAAGCCAAGTCAATTCAAATAAAATTTTCTGGATTCATTTTTTAAACTTGAGCAGTATTGGAGCTGGTGCAGAACTGCAGGAGAGCCTAAAAATCTGAAGCATGTGACTTTATTTGGCTTGGAGAGGTCCACTCAAACTTGAAGAGAAACACATGCTCCCTGCTGAGTCAGATACCTATTCTTACAGGAGATTATTTAATGATCTGTTAGGTAGAAAGAAGCTCTCTTTGTCCTCAGCTCCTGGGCTCGCCATGTCTAAATGGATTTTCTTTTTCCCAAGGTGAAAAGCTCCGTGTCCTGGGCTACAATCACAATGGGGAGTGGTGCGAGGCGCAGACCAAGAACGGGCAGGGCTGGGTCCCCAGCAACTACATCACCCCGGTGAACAGCTTGGAGAAGCATTCCTGGTATCACGGGCCGGTGTCACGGAACGCCGCCGAGTACCTCCTGAGCAGCGGCATCAACGGCAGCTTCCTGGTGCGGGAGAGCGAGAGCAGCCCCGGCCAGAGATCCATCTCCCTGCGCTACGAGGGAAGGGTCTACCACTACAGGATCAACACTGCCTCCGACGGCAAGGTAGGCTCCAGGCTCTGCAAACCCCGCTGGGATACTCGGTCTGCACGAGGCCGAGCAGTAGCAGTCAAACTGAGCAGTTCCGAGCTCTGCTCATGGGGCTCGTCGTCTGTAGTTACAATAAGCTGTGAGATTCTGATATGGCTGGGACAAAACAGTTTAATTCCTTTAGCAAACTATGTAATACGGATCAGTAGTGAAACGCTTTAAGGGAGAAAATAGTAGAGTTAAATCCGAGCGGAATCTAATAGATCATTAATAAGAGATTCTGAGAATTGTCGTCCCTTATGTTCAAAAGGTAATCTCTTTGACTGTCAAATCAGAAAAGTCAGTGCCTGTTGCTAATAATCCTGTAAATATTAGGGACAGAACGCTTTCTGAGCTATTCTGCGGTATTTTTAACTACTGTTTTGATTTCTCTACAGTATTTCAGCGTGATCATTGGAGACGGGTAGGCACTTTCACTTTTATATGGGCTTTGTCCCCAGTTCCTTCATTTTTTCCCTAGATTGTTGTGTGCTGTAGCAGTGTTGCAATGCTGTGCTTTGTGGATGCTGCAGAGAAATGTTAGCATAAAAGTGTAGTTTTCCACAGATTTTTTGTTTTAATTTCATGGAGACATTTCTACTGGCATTGGATTTCAGAAAATGTTGTTTTTTAACAAATCTGTTTTAAGCAGTGTCTCTTTAGATCCTGTGCAGAAGTTGAAGTGTGGGTCTGGAGCATGGCTGCTGAGGCTCTTCTTGCCAGCATCTAATAGATGACAGATTCTGTGCCATTAAATTTCTTCAAAAGGAAAAAATAAAAGTAATCAAGTATAGTAGCAACCCACTGTGCCCAATTTTCTTTTGTCCTGTGAGAGCTTTACTCTTCTTACAGCAATGCTGACAGCAAAATCTTTAGTATGAATATACAGGGAACCAATACACTGTGTTTCTTATTTATCAGACTCAGCACTCTAAAACCTCCAATAAGACTCCAATAAGATAACCAGATTTTATTCAGTGATGAAGTACTTTTTGTCTGCTTTAGCAAATGGGTTGTAATTGAGACAATTCTGACCATGTTATTTAAGGCAACATATTTCCGATTTAAGGTGCTTTGATTCTTCCTTCTCCCTCCCATGTAGACACTCTCTGTGGTCAGCATCAGCTCTGTGAAGTGCTGACATGCAGCATACTTGAAGGACTACATGGCAATCTGGAATATTATTCCTCCTCCTGCCTCTGTAGTGCATATTCCTTCTATTCCCATGGATGCTGGCAGATGAGCAGTGCTCACATGCGAACGTTTTGATCCGAAGGCTCCTTGGGTTGGTGTAAATAAGCATGTGTCCGTGAGGAGATAGCACATGTTCTCCATTTGAGCTGTAATAGGGTTTGGCATATGAAGGCTTTTATCCCAGCAGAGCTGTTTTTATCCCAGAAAAACAGTTCTGCAGAGCTCTAGTAATCCATTCAGGTCTGTGTTAGCCAGGTTAACTGTTCATTTTCCACAAAGTTGCTTGCATTGGTGTTTTTGAGAAAAACTGCAGGTTGGAACAATTCACTAAAGCAGATCTGTGGCTCATGGTAGTTGGAAATACAAAATTGAGCAGCAGCAGTGACTGAGACCTGTGGCTTTTGGGCGTTGCAGGGCCAAGCAAAGAGGTAGCCACAGTCCTCCTGATGGCGTGCCAAGTGCCAGCATCCCTGCAGAAGGGGCAGTTTGCCATGTCCGTGCATCACGTGCTGCAGTTCGCAGCCTGGCGTGTTAAACCTCATCGGTTTCAATTTGCGTTAACGAGCCGGGCAGTGAATTGCGACATCTTAGCGGCAGATGTGCTGCTGGGCTGGGGACACTGTGCTCTTCCAGCACCCTGGCCCTGGCTGTCGAAGCTGAAGAGCTGGGAAGAGAAACAGCCAATATCCTTGTTTGTCCCTCTGCGAAATGGAGGCTGCTGGAGCAGGTCCTGCTCTGAGCTGCTCGTGTCGCACTCGGTTTATTACCGGCTTCGCAGCAGATCATGGCCGTGCCGGAGGAGAGCTCTTACCTTCACTGCCCTGAGCACCTGGGGCCCTTCCAGCCTGCTGTATCGTTAGTCAGCCTGTCCAGGGAATTTAATATCTCCCAGTGCTGCAGTAAGGATGAATGGCTTTGGTGGGATCATATCCTGTGCCTGGCAGAACACGCTTCGGGAGAAAGAGGTATTAGAGGAACATGTGGAGCAGCTGCTGCTCAGCACGGTGGTGTGTCCTGCATTGCAAAGCCTTACCCACACTTTTTCCTGGGGGAAAATTGAAGGGACTAGGAACAGATCAGAGGTTTGTACATCTTAATTTTAGTACAAATGATACTGAATGCACTGGCGTTCAACAACTTTAAAAAAATTCCTCTGGGAATTTTTTCTTTATTTCCCACTTTAATGGGTGATATTTTTCTGGACCACCCTCTAATGTTTTGTTTTGTTGGTTGGGGTTTTTTTAAGGAAGGTGTTAAAAGTGACCTTTCTTGATTTGGCTGGCACAGTGCAGCCAGTCATCTGGTAAACCACTTCCGTGGTACAGAGGACTTGGTTTTCCTGACTTGATAGTTCTTGAGGGGAAGCCTCCTATCGAGTAACCCAACTGAATAAACAGCCTTGTCCAGCCGGTTCTTCAAATCCTGCTGTCATCAGCATGAAGGAAGCAGGACCTGGGGTCCTGCATGAGTCTCTTGGATCCTCCAGTGGCTGAATCGGATGCAGACTTGAACCTTCATGGATTTTTTTGGTGTGGATGTTAGATTTTGTCTGCTGAGTGGGGAGAGAGAGCGCCACTGGATTCAGGATGTGCTGAGGTTAGCATGGGCCAGTTTGACCACCTGTATAAAATACTCCAGCCAGGAAAAAGAGATGTGGTTTGGTGGCAGAAGTGCAGATGAGCAGCCCATTTGTGCAAGCAGAGCCCCTTGGAATAGGACTGGTGTTTATGGTTTGTTTGATACACAAAAATTGACCAAATAATGTCTCGGCAGCGTAGCCAGGAAGCAAAGTGTGAGTCCCTACAAAACTCAGGTGCTGAGTCTGTCATCTGTGTAAGAGTACAGTCAGCAGCACCACGTGGTTTTCTTGTTGGATGTCATCAGTGAGAGGTTAGAAAAAAACCTGCCTACTGAACAAACACGTTTACTAGTGGAAGCTTGTCTTAATGTAAATGGAAAACTTCATGAGTGTTAAGGTGTTGTTTTTGTGGCCTGGACAGGCCCGTCCTGTTCTGTCCTCATCCTGCTACACGTTTTCTCTGAAATCTTATTTAGCTTCTTTCTCTTTCTATAACAGGATCATATAATCTGTCACACTAAATACAGATATCTCTAATTTTCATGATGTATAAGTTGTCATAAAACCATGGGGGAGCTTCCTTCTCCGTGCCTCTCTAATACTTCCAAGTAATCCTGGAGTTCAGCTTTTTCTGCATCCATGTTTTTAGATTTTAATTCTCAGTACAACATGGGAGCTGCTCATACCACTGCAAGTACTTCAAGTCATCCCCAAACAGACATGGCTTGTTTTAAATTGTGGTTGTACTGGCTAATACTTGGTCACTCACATCAAGTAGCTGTAACAGCCTCTTATGTTGTCATTCTCTGTTCTCAGAACATCTGGTTTTAAGGTTATTTCACCTGTTTGACTGTGAAAAGTGTTGTAGGTTTTTCTAGGGTTTTTTTCGTTTGAGGGGGTTTTTTTAGCCATAGTATTGGAATGAGATTTGGTCCAGTTACTTTACCAAAAGAATATCTGATTCATTTTGGTACAGAGTTGTGAACATGCTCCCCAGGAGGTTGCCATTATTTTCCAGAGTCTCCAGTACAAAAACTTTAATCAAGCTTGAGGGTGGTTTTGTCCTTTCCTGCAAACATTTTTTTTCTCTTGCAAACTCAGCTCCCTCTTTTGTTGGACATACTCTCTTATTGCTGGAGCTTCCCAGATGAATTTTCTTTTTCCATCCAACAATACTGTCTAGGTGGAAGAAGCAGAATTTGACCTTAAGTCTGGGATTTTTGGATGCCTGGCAGCCCCATCAACTTCCCAGCCTCCTGAAATCCCAAACAGATGGCCACTGCACATGCAGAAACTGTTGAGTGTACATCCAGTGTGTCAGAAGCATTTGGGAAGTTTGATCATAGCTGTTGGCATGTGATGTGAGCAGTAGGGCTAGTGTGTGGACTGGACAGGAATTTGGGTGGCCAACATGGTGCTGCTCTTCCTGCGAGCTTGTCCCTTGCCAGACCTTGGTCCTTTGTGGGAAATGGAGCTCTTCCATCTTCTGTGTCTGTTGTAGGTTAGACTGAGATGCAAAATGCACTTTGATACAAAGATTTCTCCCTCTCCTTGAGGTGTAACCAGCATTTTTTTAATAACTAAATTTCTAGTTTTTTTCACCTTGCGTGGCAGAAAACTGGGCTTGAGGATGAAAACTGGAAACACAGCTCTGGTGGGAGGGAGTCAGTTGTCCGTTATCTTTAGCAGGATTTTAGGCTTAAGATGGATCTTCTGTAAAGGTAAAAAATATGAGTTATTATACCTGGCAGCAGGTTTTCATTCAGGGGTAATGATTTTCCTTCTGTGCTATCGATCTGTGCCTGTCACAGGGATGGAGCAGACCAGCTCCCTGACTTCATGCTAAACCTCTGCAGAAGCTCAGGCCTAGAGCAGGGAAAACTTTGGTTTGCCAGTTACGCATCAAAGAAAATTTAGGCAGGTGAAAAGGTTATAACCCAAATAGTAATAGTGAAATTGAGACACTGAGGCTGACAACCCCTCCATACTCTCCAGGAAATGTCCCACAATCTCGACTGACCAGCCTTTTGAAAAAAGACATCTGAAGCAACAGCATGCCAGTCTAGTGCTATTTGCAGCCGTTTCTGCCCTGTTGTTTTGGCAAAGTGCATGTATTTTCTCCTGAATCCATGCCTTTCCCATGTAAGCATTGATTGTTCTGGGCCCTGGAGCTGGTTACAGAGCTCGTGGAGCTCACAGCTCCATGGCTCGAGTAGAAGCAACGCCACACTTTGCTTTCACAATTTTATGACGCAGTTCCTGTGTTCGAGCTCTCCGAGGGGCATTACCTGAACGAGCTTTTCCCTTCCCCTTTGGTTCCCAGCTCTACGTGTCTTCAGAGAGCCGCTTCAACACCTTGGCAGAGCTGGTGCATCACCATTCCACGGTGGCAGATGGGCTCATCACCACGCTGCACTACCCCGCGCCCAAGCGCAACAAGCCCACCATCTACGGCGTGTCCCCCAACTACGACAAGTGGGAGATCGAGCGCACCGACATCACCATGAAGCACAAGCTGGGTGGAGGCCAGTATGGAGAGGTGTATGAAGGAGTCTGGAAGAAGTACAACCTGACGGTGGCCGTGAAGACTCTCAAGGTAGGACTCAATCTCGGAGCGTTCCCCGTTCAGCAGGAAGCAAGTTCAGGCTGGCTGGCTGCCCTCAGCTCGAGTTAGGTATTTGCATTGATGGAGGCCCTCCCTTTGTGTGCTGTAGGCTGGAAATAGAGTATTTTTGAAAGAGCTTGATCCTCTTACGGTTTATATGATACCTATAGCACTTGTATCTAAACAAAGGAGGATGTTAACAGCACAGCTTTTCCTGGAGAGTGGATGAAATCTTAGAAAAGTAAATAGTGCCGCAGTGTCTCGCGTTCGGGGTGTGGTAAAGGTGAGCTGTTCACAGATGAACACACCAGCACAAGCTGGTGTATTAAGGACAACTGTGGATTGTGAGTCAGTCAACATAAAATTCAAAGGCTGTGCTTCAGGGAGGCTTTTCATGTTTTGATTTTCTGTCTTATGTGGCATCTTTCCCAAAAGACAAGCTCCCTGTGTACCTGGAAGTCTTAGGCAACCGTTCACAGCCGCTTCTTATCAAAAGACACAAGAGGAGGAAAAAGGGTATGCGAGCGAAGGTATATTAAAATTCATAAGCGGCTTTAATGAAGAACTGGATAATCAGTTCTGTTTCTGGCTCTGCTCCCTGATTTCTGCGTCTTGGTATCCTTGTCTCTTGAAATGCAAATAGTGCTCTGTGAGTTCATAAGGTCGTTGCTTAATTCATCTATGTTTATAAAACTGTCTTGAGATCTTCTGGCACCATCTGCACACATTGCATTTGATTGCTTAATAGGAGTTTATGCGAACTTGACACCATGTCCTCTCTCCTCAAATGGGGACGTGGTTTGGTCTTGCAGAAGCAAACAGAACCGAGGGTTTCGTTTGTTTCTTTTTGGTTTTTTTGCAATGGAAATTTTGAAGTGGAGAGAACCGTGTAGACGCTTCAGTGTCAGGGGAAGAACCTTTCGTTGATTTGGGGAAAATATTTCTTCCTTGCTCTCTGAGCAGCGGCTGCCTCAGTACTTCTGGGTTGCCATGGCTGCAGAAAGTATTTTCATTTTGGCCTTTTCTGTACTCTGGAGGTTCCTGCTGCTGCTCCCAGCGGGAGAGTCCAAGTGCAGCTTGCACAGGGAGCGAGTGACATCTAGTGTTGTCCCCGCTCGGGCTCGCTCGGAGCGCAGCGGTGCAGGTGAGCTGGGATGTCACCAGGTTCGGCAGAACCCCTGCTCGTGCTGAGGAGAGCTCAGCTCTTTCCTGGAGCACTGCTTGCAGTAACATCTTCCTGACGCTTTCAGACTTCCCATCTTGCTCCAAACTGAAGCTGTTGCTTTCATTCTCTTCTCCCTAAAACCCATCAACAAAGACGAATTGCATGTTATCCCATCAAATCTGTTTGTGCAAAGGAGAAACCTTAATACAGACCATGGCTGTTTCAAATGTATCAAATAAATGTTTAATGAAACATGACTAAAAGTGGTTCGTAATGTAAAATGGAGCAGCATGTTCCACTGGGGAGTGTAAGAACAACCAAGAAGAGAGTTGAGAAACACTTCAACCTGCAATTATGCACGCTAAAACCATCCTTAAAAGCAAATTTATAATCCACCTTCTTTAAATCCATTAGTCTACTGCCTGACAGGTGGGATTATAGCTTTCTTCAAAGTTTTGGGAAACATTTTAAAATCACATTTATATCCCAGTTCTACTGGGAAAAACAAGCCTTTTGCAGCTTCTGCCCAAATCTTCAGATGACTCATTTTATTTTCCTTTGAGAGAATGTTTTTCAAAACTTTTTATGATTCTTCTTGCTCCTTCCCCATCTACCTCAGATATCTCTATACGAAAGATAAAGGACAGCAAAGACTAAAAGAGGGCGGGGGAGAAAAGTCCTTCCAGCATCTTTTTGAATAATGATGCTTACGAACACCCATTTGTTGTTCAGTTTTCTGTCAAGTGTCTAAAGATAGCTCATGGCTGGCACAGAACTGGAGATCGAAGCAGCACACGCTGTTCCTCAGCGTTTAACTGGAGAGGGCAAGACCATGTTTTGGTGCTGAGATGTCACCTGTTAAAATCCATCCCTGGCAGCTCTGTGAGTTGCACAGGACACATCAGTATTTATCAGTGCCTGTTTATAACAGGACACGCTCTGAATTTGTGTTTTTACCCCCAAACTGGACAGGAGCAGAAAGCAGTGGCTGCGGGGACAGGGAGCTCTGTGACCTGCACTGGGCCAAGTGCAGCTGGTTGTGACTCTGGCCACAGCAGGTTCTCCTGAGGGCCATTTAATGGCTAAGCTGCTGTGAGCTGGTCAGCTCAGCACATTTCTCACTGCTCACCTCGGCTCTGCCGTCACTAGGACTGCCTCTGCCTTTTCTTTTGATTTTTTTTTTCCTTTCTCCTTTATTTTTTCCCCAGCAGAGAAGCCTGTGTTTTAAATTAGGCAACGTGTAACCCTGGTGTCCCTTAATGCCATGGCATGGCCCTGTGCTGTGCTGGGAAAATGCTGTACAGCCAGAACTGTTTTATTTCTGCCATGGTGCAGTATAGTGGGAGCTGGAAGCCGGTTAAGCTTGGTCCTTTGCACGAGATCAGGTTTTCAGAGAGATCATTGCTACAGTGGTTCTCTGTATGTGTCCTTCCTCTTAATATGGTCACTGAGAGGTGAGAAATTTTAAACTGTGGAGCAGCTATGCAAAGGACAAACCTTCCAAGGTTTGTGTAGCATGAATAAGACAAAGGATAATTTTTATTTAGGATAATTTTGCAACCTGAATTATTAACCCAATTTCCTTTGCCAGAGAGAACAATTTAAGGTTCTGCTCACAAGGACCTTTGGACTATTAGTTTTGACAGTGTGTTGAGCAAATCGCAGCTGTCAGTCAAGCTAATTGGCAATGAATAGTAAATGATTGAATGGAAGTGTTGGAAAAATGTTCTCGGTGCTAAGTGCAGAACAGGGAGCTGGCTGGATCTCACAGTGGCAGCCCACTGTTATCGTTCTCAGCAGCAGCACTAAATCCTTTCCAATCCTTCCCTAAAACACTTTGTCCATGTAGCCTGTCAACATTAATCCATCAATGAAAAAATATGGATATAGAAAGAAACATTGCTTTAGGAATAGATCTGTATTTTTGCACCACTTTGAAATGACCTTCTGGCCATTTGGGGCGTATTTGCTTCAGAAAAATACGTCTTTTGAGCAAGATTGTATCTTCCTTGGTTTTGTGCTGTGCCAAGTAACTTTATGGTGCCCAGCAAATCGGTAGTGACACGTCTGCCCAGAACGGGTACGTCATGGGTCAGGCTCTAAATGCCAGAAATGAATCTGTGAAACCTTGGGCTTTCAGTCACACAGCGGCTGCCATCGGTCGTGCCTCCCTGACTGAGAGGGGATTTCTTGTTCCTGCCCAGTGAACCCAAGGGCCTGCATTTCAGCAGCCTCTCAAGCATTTGATTGTTGTGTGTCCTTTCTTTTATGTTCATTCTTGTTCCTTTTCAGTACTTTTTATTTCATGTTATCTTTTTTTTTCTTTTCTGTTAGGAACAAGCTTGTTTTTCCTTTTCAGCTCCTGAGTTTTCTGTGAGAGACCCTTCACAAAAGGGATATGGATTTTCTTGGCCCAGAAAGCTCAGCTAGTATGAGAATGACAAAAATACATATTTTTTAAATCATACAAAAAATTAATGTTTTTAACTCCCTGGCTTTGTGTTGTGGCTAGAGGGAAAAATTACCGTGCGAGAGCTGTGGCTTATGTTGTCAGTTTGCAGTTGTTTTTGTGTCCTCATACAAAAATCTGTTCCTCCTTTGTGTACACTGCCTTTGCCAAAGCTTTGCCATTGTTCTGCAGGAGGATACCATGGAGGTGGAAGAGTTCTTGAAAGAAGCTGCAGTAATGAAGGAGATCAAGCATCCGAACTTGGTGCAATTATTAGGTAAGTGATAAATACCAAGCAGAGGGATTTGAACTAAGCCCTTGTGCAGTGATATGGATGTTAAGGAGCAGATAAGCTGCTTACCATACCAAGGCTTTAAATACAGACACTTATTGTCTGGCAAAATTCACAATTTGTACCACTAATACATGATTTTTAATGATCTCGTCTCCCTAATGTTTAATTTGCCAGAGCCTGAAGCAGAAAATTAAACTCCTCTATTAACCACTTCAAAGCAGAATCCATTCTTTCCATGAGCCCCATTTTTCTGCCTTCTGAAGGTACAAATTGCCCTCGAGGACAAAACCTGAAGATTCACTGATATCCTCCAACATTCATTGTCAACTTTATGTTGTTCCCCAGGGGTGTGCACACGGGAGCCTCCTTTCTACATCATCACGGAGTTCATGACATATGGCAACCTGCTGGATTACCTGCGGGAGTGTAACAGGCAGGAGGTGAACGCTGTGGTGCTGCTGTACATGGCAACTCAGATCTCCTCAGCCATGGAGTACCTGGAGAAGAAGAACTTCATCCACAGGTAGGAAGGACAGTGAGCACCCTTGAATCTCGAGCACAGAGCACCCTGTGATGTATTTTCCTGCCTTTCAGGCTATCACAGCATTGATTGGTGTCATATATTTTACACGCTAGTGCAAATGTGACACACTCTATTAACCTGTCCAAAGGATGGGTTTTCTCTCAGGGTTTTTCTCTTGCCTTTGAAGTGGATGCAGGTGAAAGACACATCAGTACTTATATATTTGGGCAAGGCCTTAAATGTGAATTTAAGCCCACAGTAATGGACTTTAAATGGACCAGATAAGCCACTTCCTTGTTTCTGACAGCCTTTCAAGCCAGCTGCAGTTGGTGATGCTGGGTATGTGCAGGTCCTCGCAGCAGAGTCACCCTCCGAGCGCCGCCTCAGCCCCTCTTCTTTCTTGTTTGGTTCACTTTGTTTTCCACCGCAGGGATTGTTCCCTGCTATTGTCCAGATTGTGTATTCACTTTAATAAGCATCTCTGCCTTCTTAAAAGTCTCAGAGACTCTGACCTTTAAAGTGTGCTGCAATTATGGCTGGAGCTTTGCATTCCTCGTCTGCAGAAATGGGCTCCTGGCAATATAATGACACATCCTGCGCCAGGGCTTGAGAGTGGCTGAGCTTTGTACAAGATGCTCTCGGTGTCGTAGCGTGACCTTTCCTGCCCAATTAACTGGAATATGGAATTAGCACGTGTTTTTTTCATAGAGACAAATATGAAGATCGTGTGTAAAGTTCTAGGTGCTCTTCTAAGCCATGAGCTGGCTTTGCTGCTTGAAAGGCCTAGTTAAATGCTGCTATCAGTCAATAAATTGAACAGTGATGCTGCCAATTAAAATTTCCAGCCTTTGATTTGCTCTGTTGAAAGGATTTTGTCCCTTCAGCCCGCAGGAAATAAACTTTAAAAATTCCTTTGTGTGAATCTCATTTGTCTTCTTTGCCATTCATTTCATTTCCTCTTACTTCTGATGACCCATTTATCTAAAATAAATAGTAGCGTTTTTCCTTATCAGCCGCCCCCATAACCACCTACCCAATTATTTGAAGAGTGTTGTCACAACTCACATCCATGGATTCAGATGCTGGGCTCTGACCTCATTTAATGAATCAGGAAGGAGGAGGAATTTGATTATGGAGAGGAGCTTTTATTTAGATACACATTGTAGTAATCAGCATTGATAAGGAGGTACATTCAAAAACACTGTGAAATTTAAATGGGCATCCAGTAAGATGTACTTTTTTTCTGTTTTTTAATTTATTCCAATTGAGCGGAACAAGCAACAGAAACAGCAGTGTCTGCCTCATATCTAAAGATCTCACAGGAGCTTCCTGGTACAGTCAATTTTTAGTTCAACATGACATAATCTGGAAAAGTGTTTTTAACAAAACCTAATATTAGGAGAAATGCACTTCTGTGCTTTACATTTTTATCCTCCCGAAGCATTTCCGAGGATGCAAACAGCATGTACAAGCCAGGGAAGTGGCAAATGCAGCCTGCACATCTCTCACCTGCCAGGGTTGGGCCAGTGGTGGAAAAAAAAAATAGAGGAAAAAGTTAAATTTGCTTATTGCCCAGTCCTTTGAAAATGCCAGCAGTGATAGCAGAGGCTCCAGCAGGTTTGCAAAGGCCAAATGCTGGTTGTGAACAAGGTGATACACCTGGGAGGAGGAAGAGCAGGGCTGGGAGCTAATCCTGGTGCTTGAGCAAGGACTGGAAAAGGAGTTCTGAGGAACGGCTGGTGTTGGCTGGGGTGACTGAAGCGCTACAGAGGTGGGCAAGAAGTGAGGAATTGAAACTCAGTTTATTCAGTGCTCATCCCCAGCTATTGATAACTTGAGCACTGACATTTCTTTGAAATATTTTTATCCTGAGGGTGGCAGCTTTTATTGAAAGTGTGGGGGCTTCTTGAAGCTCTCACTTCAAATTAGAAGAAAAAAAAAAGTTCAGATGACAGTCTTACGAAGACGGAATGGAAAATAACTTTCCCTCTTGTGTGTGTGCGTGTAACTCCAGAATTTCTGTGTAATATTTGGATCAAAATAATCACACAGGCCCAGGTTTCTTCGGGAACAGCAGGCTTCCTTGCTGTCGCTAAAAGTGAGATGGTAAAGACTTCTCACTGCCTATTTTTGGTCTTCTTTTTAGGGACCTTGCTGCCAGGAACTGCCTTGTAGGGGAGAACCACTTGGTGAAGGTGGCAGACTTTGGCCTGAGCAGGTTAATGACGGGTGACACCTACACGGCCCACGCCGGAGCAAAATTCCCCATCAAGTGGACTGCACCAGAAAGCCTGGCCTACAACAAGTTCTCCATTAAATCCGATGTCTGGGGTAAGAATTTGCATGGACAAATTAATGCAGATGATAGTCTTCTTTTCCAGGGCTGTGAAATGAGGCCGTTGTGGAACATTTCAGGAGGGAGCAGCAGGTTCCCTGGTTGGAGCCTCGTTGCTCTATGAGCTTGTCAGAGTGCAGGAACTAAGCTCTGCTTGGGCAGTCTCAGGGCAGAGCACAGAGAATGCCTACCTGATTTTATATATTTGAATTGTTGGCAAATACGAAAGTAAAGGATACTGTAATGTTTATAGAAATGTATGAAATGGGGCTGGAGGGCACCAGTGCTACTGCCTTGATGGAGTTCTGGCACAGGGCTATGAAGTGATACATTATTATATAGCCAAAAACTTTCTAAGTACTTCAAGGAGTAAAGAATCTGGTTCGTTTTATGGTAAAAAAATAATTATGTGTGTATCTGTCTAGGGATAGCTTCAAGCTCGTCTTTCTGCATTTTAAAAGAATAATCTTTGGAATGAGATGAGGAGAAGCAGAGGGAAAATTTGATGACAAATGGTTATTGAAGAGCCCTGAAGTGCTGGTGATAAGAGTAGGCTTAGCTAAATGGAGCTATATTGTATCAAATCTGACCACAGAAAATCTCATTGTACTTTTATCAGCCTTTCTTTGGGTTTTATATCTCTGCCATAGCTGTTGGTCAAATTCTCAAAAGTGCCCAGTGACATGAGATAGAAGTTTGTGGAATGTGGTCCCAAAGGCACTTGGAAAATGATATCCTGAGCATCTTCTATATATAAACCAACAGACAGTAGTGAAGCAGAGATTAAATTTTCTGCAGTTTGGGGGAAAATGTGCAGAGAAAGACTTTATGTTGAAGAAACTTTTAGGTAGATGGCTGATGTAAAATGTTTTGTAAGTGGAGGAGGAAAAGCCAAAACAGCCTCTCAAGGAGTATGTGATTGCTGACCAAGGTGTTCCTGCTGCTTTGGGTTTCCATGGGGGTACTGAGTGCTGAGTATCTGCCACAGTCTTAGGATCTTGCTGTACTGCTGTGGTGGCTGTGGGATCCCTATTGCATTTCAGTAGCAGAGTACTCGGGGGAGGAAAGATCCCAAAGGAATATGGGGTATCTTTAGTTAGGGTTAATGTAACCTTGGGAAGCAGAGTTGGGGCAGTGGACTTTGGGATCTCATCGGAGATCAGCTGTCCCTGGAGGCCAGGGCTGCTGCTGGGCACGCCAGGGTTTAGATGTTTTCACCTCACTGCCTCAAGACAGCAATCAAAGAAAATTGTGCACAGAAACGTCTAATGCAAATTGCCCTTGGTGGCATTGCCATGTAATGTGATGTGATTTCCTTACTTATGCAGAATTGTAATCGCTTTCTCTTCAGGTTAAGAACAGAATAGGGTGACTGAACTAATTACATGCAGGTTGTTGAACTGGTGTTGGGTTTATTCTGTGTGCCTGACTCCTGGGTTAGCTGCCTGACCCCAGTGCTGACCTGCATCCCCACTGACTGCTGCCACTTGAATGCCTGTTCCAAGACCCTTTTTGTGCTCTCCTTTTCCTCTTCAGCTTCCCTGGGACCAAAATGTCTCGCCCTCACCGTGTCTTGTTGGTAGCAACTGCTGAAACTTCCCTCTCACTGCTGCCTCCCAGATTCATTCCCCTTCCAGACCGCACTACAGCTAAACAAGGGCACCCCAAAAACACTGAGCTATTAAAATGTGCGAGTCCTCCAGGGAGAGGTTGCAAATGAGAGGAGCTGTCACACTGAGGGAGCGACTGCAGTGCAGCAGTGAAGCGGTTTCAGCTAATCCACTGTGAAGTCTCTTAATTGTGCCTCTAAGAGGACTTGAAGGATCTCAAGGCGTTCAGGTTTGAGACAACTGATACATTGAAAATTAGTCTAATTCTACCCTGTCATATCGCAGGAGACTTGTCTGTGCTGACGGAGAGGCTTGTTACGCTTCTTTAACATTTAAGCTGCTGCTGAGCATGGGATCTGAGCCACCCAGAGCTGGTCTAAGTGTGCAGCACTGTTTAGTGACTAGTCCCACTAAACAGCCTCTCAAATTCAAGATGAAAACAAAGCTTATTGATTTTTCTTCCTCCTTTTTTTTTTTTCTTCCCTCTTGTTCTCTACTGCAGCCTTTGGTGTTCTGCTGTGGGAAATTGCAACCTATGGTATGTCCCCTTACCCTGGGATTGACCTGTCTCAAGTCTATGAGCTGTTGGAGAAGGACTATCGTATGGAGCGTCCTGAAGGCTGTCCTGAGAAAGTTTATGAGCTCATGAGAGCGTGTAAGTGTTTCTTAGCCCTGCAGATGCTGCTTTTGAGCTCTGAAGGGGTGCAGTAAAAGTGCAGGGATCTGACTGTGTACAGCAAGGCACAAGAACCCCCTGCCAGCTGCAGGGAAGGTGCAGTGCTGTGTGGAAGCGTTTGGTTGAAACGGCTTTCCCCGGAGGATGAACACGCTATGAAACCAGCTGTTCATCTCTACTGGGAGCCCACAGGCCTGGAGAGGAGATTTGTTGTGGATCTCAATGCTTCCTTTGTCTCCTTTTTGCTGTCAACTTAAAGAAAAGCTTGTGCTCCAGGGATGAAGCAGGAGTTTCATTTGGCTTCTTGCAGGACTGACTGTGACTCTTCACTGTGGCCTTTTGGTACGTGACTCAGTGCCCTGCACTTTTCCCCAGCAGTGCTCAGCACCTACTGTCACACACTGACACCAAAACCTGATTTAGGGAGTGCTGTGTGTCTGCAGCTGTCACTGAGCCAAAGTGGTTGCAGACACTCAGCACCCTGTAAATCAAATTTCCGTGTCAGTGTTTTATCTCAGTGTATTGGAAGGGAACTGTGATTTCTGGCTCCTCCTGGCGCAGGGTACTGAGTGTCTGCTGCTGGAGGGAAGTTTTGAGTGGTTGGTGTGGTTTTTTTCAGGCTGGCAGTGGAGTCCTTCTGATAGACCGTCCTTTGCTGAGATCCATCAGGCCTTTGAAACGATGTTTCAGGAATCCAGCATATCGGACGGTAGGTCTGGGTCCCTGTTGGACCAGCAATTCCAGCAGTGGGGAAAGGGCTGACTGCATCCTTAACTCTGCCTGTTATTCCTAGACTGCTTTGCAGTGGAACTCAGTCCTGTGTTACACTACCTGGTAGAAATGATGTAGAAAACAGTTATTTGTTTACATGTGGGCTTTTTTTTCTGGGCAAACGTCTCATTTTAAAGGGCCAAATGGCTGAATAACCCCAAGGAACCCCTATTTTGTGTTGTTTGCTTTTCTTTTGTGCTGTTAATTCCAAACAGAGCAATAGTTTTTTATCTTCGGTTGATTGCAGTGATTGTTTTTCTTCTGTGCATTGCAGAGGTGGAGAAGGAATTGGGAAAGAAGGGCATGAGGAGTGTAGTGAGCAATTTCCTCCAAGCCCCAGAGTTGCCAACCAAAACGCGAACATCGAGGAGAGCTGCTGAAAGCAAAGATGCCAACGAGGGCTTGGAGACTGCACATGCTCGAGGCCAGGGGGAATGTGGTAGGTTTTAATTAAAGTCATTATTCCTTCAGGAAATACAGGGGGAAACAAAATGCACATCTAGCTCCAGGCCCTCACGTAGGCAAAGCTGTGCATAATAACAGGTGCCATCTCTCTGTACCAGCGCTGTGTTTCTGGGTGACAGGCTGCTGAGTTTGCTGTCCTGGGTCCAGAACTCCTTTTATTAGTTTTTGCAAAGGTAGGTTGTTAATTCTGGAGCCAGATACACACAGCAGCTGGGAGTGTGAATCCTTAACTGGCTGAGGGACTGGTGATCTCCCTGCCGTTGCTTAGAGAAGCCCTCTGAGTTCTTTTAACTTAATGGCTGTTGCCTGCAGCTCCCTAAAGACCAGAGCCTGAGCGTGGAGCTCTCTCATCATATCCTCTTCCCATTCCCTGGCAGGAGCTATCAGTGGGATCTCCCACTGCATCTGAGTGCTGGGTAATCTGCTGTGTTCAAGCCACTTTACACTACCACACTGCATAATTTAAAGCAGGGTGATAGCTCGGGTTTAGCAAGCCCCATAAGGGAGGTTTCTTCACTGTTCCATCCTACCAGATTTGTGCTTGCAGCCCAGAAGAGTATTACTCTTGGCAGGCACCAAGTATAATTTCAGCGAGGGACAAAGAGGTATTTACAGACTCTTCCATAAAATTAAACTTCCAATCAGTTTTTTCAGGCACTTACCTTCCATTCCGAGGTAATAAAAGCAGCGGTAAAAAGGCTGAATGAGTACAGGAGATTTGTATCTAGCTCTATGTTTGAAAAATAAGAATGTAAAATGAAATACAGTGGGGTTTTTTTCCAGCTCCTGTTGAGGCTGCCTCTTCTGACCATTCATGTGACTGACCTCTTTTGTGTGATGTCAAATTCACCCAGTAGTACATGTTTCAATAACCAGTGTACATCTAGGCAAAGGGGGGGGAAAAAGAGGGGATTTAAAATGTTGGAAAAAGAAAGTATCAGTGACTCAGGAAGGAAGGTTATTTACCATATATAGAAAATATAATTGCCTATTATTACAAGCTTTTGAAGTAAAATAATTTCATTTAAATACTTGAGGGTTTTGAAAAATTCAAGTACAGCAGGCATAATACGATTTTAACATTATGCTGGGAATAATTTCACTCTTTACTGTGAAAGAAATTTTTTCACAATAAAGTTTTATTGCAGTTTCCCTTCCAATTGCCAGTGTTTCCATAGCAAGTCCAGCAACTGGAAGCTGATCCTCGGTGCTAGCTGCTAGTTTTCTCTGGATTTCTGCAGCTCCGCTGTGTCTGTACTCAGTAAGGCCATGGCCTGGCTCTTCTGGCTGTCCAGGTCCCCCTGAGTCCTGTGGGAGTGGTGTAACTGCAGTGTTCCTGTGCAAACATGTTGTGCTTTCAAAGTATGCAACTATTTTTTTTTCACATTCTCTCCCCTCAACCAAAATCCATTCCTCAGCCAAAATCCTACCCATAGCATGATGATCACCAATTTGTGACTAAGAAGCATCCTTCCTTATGACTCTGCTTCATCTCCCTTCTTGCTGCCTAGTCAAGCTGTAAATGTATATGCTGCCCTGCAGGCATTCCTCCTTTGGATTAGAATGCCACTGGAATGCCCGGCCTAGGAACGAGCCCCTCTGTCAGTCAAACACAGAGACCTTCAGGACTCTGTATGAATTTATTATAAACCATTATTCATTTTTAAGTACCACTTGTAAAGTGGAGAGAGGGTCACCCCATCGCTTCCCTCTGCAGCAGTGCTGCTGAAGGAGGCTGGCACTGCCCCTTTTCTCTGTTACTGTACAAAGCTGAGCATCTTCACAGTGGTACGACCTGAAGTGTCGTATCTTGATCTCGATTTCTGCTCATGAAACAGTGATTTCCATTCCCCACAAAGGATGACATCAGGAAAATGAACGAGGAGCCTGGGGATGGAGGTGGGTTACAGAGGTGCCTTATTAATTCAGAGGGTCAGCTATTCAGAAGACAGCAATAGCACAGGGACTAAAGCAAAGGCCTCTTCGTATTTATCTTCTTCACAGTGTGAAGTTTAGACAAGTCTCCAGATGTCAGGATGGGAATCTGAACACAAACATGTAGTGTTTGTATGTCGCTTTTCCAGTCAGAAACCCATAGGGAAGGTAGTTTGGCAGCCACCTCCGGAATGAAAGTATGCAGGATCACAGACCACGTTCAGTCTAGGCTTGAGTATGATTGCACTTACTTTATTTCTGCTCTGAAGTTGTGCCTGTTTAGAGAACCTGCACCTTTTGGAGGTGCTGCACTGATTTGATCCTGTAAGAAAATGGGTTATTCTGGCTCTTGGAGCAATGCTCAGACACTCTTCTCTTTTCCCTTGCAGACCCCCTGGATCATGAACCTGCTATTTCTCCCTTGCTCCCACGGAAGGAGAGGGTGGCCCTGGAGAGCAGTTTGAATGAAGATGAGCGCCTGCTTCCAAAAGACAAAAAGCACAACCTCTTCAGTGCCCTGATCAAGAAGAAGAAGAAAACTGCCCCTACGCCTCCGAAACGGAGCAGCTCCTTCAGGGAGATGGACGGACACCCGGAGCGCAGGGCGGGCGGGGAGGAGGAGTGCAGGGATGCTGGCAACGGAGCTTTCATTGCCCTCCCTGCAGACACAGCTGACCCCTCAAAGTTCCAGAGCCCAAGCAACGGGGCTGGTGTCACCAACGGGGTTGTGGCTGGGAACTCTGGGTTCTTATCTCCCCACTTACGGAAGAAGTCCAGCACGATGAGCAGCAGTCGAGGGGTGGCTGGTGAGGAGGAGAGCAGTTCCAACTCCAGCAAGCGTTTCTTGAGGTCCTGCTCAGCCTCCTGTGTGCCCCACGGAGCGAAGGACACGGAGTGGAAATCCGTGACGCTGCCTCGGGATTTGCAGTCCACGGGACGCCAGTTTGATTCCTCCACTTTTGGGGGGCACAAAAGCGAAAAGCCAGCACTGCCTCGGAAGCGGGCGAACGAGGCCAAGACTGACATTGCTGTCAGGGGAACAGTGACCCCTCCTCCACGGCTGCTTAAGAAGAACGAAGAGACTGCTGATGATGTGTTCAAAGATGCAGAGTCGAGCCCCGGTTCCAGCCCTCCCACCCTGACGCCAAAACTTGGCCGCAGGCAGCCTGCTGCCCCTCTTTCCTCCAGCGGGCTCCACAAGGACGATGGAGTCAAATCCAGTGTCTTAGGTACCACTGTGACGATGGACCAAGGTTCTGCTGCCAAACCCAACCCTGCTGGGTTCGTGGGGGCCAGCAAGGCTTCCTCTGAGGAGCCACGCCTGAGGAGGCTCAAGCAGACCTCGGAGTCGGCAGGGAAGGACAAAGGGAAGTTATCGAAGCTGAAACCAGCCCCTCCACTCCCACTGTCTTCATCCTCCATTGCCAAGCCTGGGAAGGTTTCTCACAGTCCCAGCCATGAAGCAGCAGCAGATGTGGTGTCTGGGCCGAAATCCAAACAGTTGACTCAGGTTGGAGAGGCTGCAGGCAGTGATGCCGTCAAGCCAAACCAGTCAGGGGAAGGTGTGAAAAAGCTGGGGATCCCCTCTGTACCAAAGCCACAGTCCTCTACAAAGCTGCTGCTGAGCACAGCAACCCCAGCTGCCTCTTCCTCATCTGTACCTTCTGCCCCAGGCGGGGACCAGACGTCATCCACAGCCTTCATCCCCCTCATATCCACCAGGGTCTCGCTGCGGAAGACCCGGCAGCCCCCAGAGAGGATTGCCAGCGGCACCATCACCAAGGGGGTGGTGTTGGAAAGCACCGAGGCTCTGCGGCTCGCCATCAGCAAGAACTCTGAGCAAATGGCCAGCCACAGCGCCGTCCTGGAGGCTGGCAAGAACCTCTACACCTTCTGCGTGAGCTACGTGGACTCCATTCAGCAGATGAGGAACAAATTTGCCTTTCGGGAGGCCATCAATAAGCTGGAGAACAACCTACGGGAGCTTCAGATCTGCCCAGCGACCGCTGGCAGCGGCCCTGCGGCCACCCAGGACTTTAGCAAGCTGCTCAGCTCGGTGAAAGAAATCAGCGACATTGTTCAGAGGTAGCAAGAAACCAGGCTGAAAAACAACCAAGTGAATCAATCAATCACAATGGGCCAAAGCCAGCTGTGGAGAGAGTAACGTGGACTGACAGAGGAGCGGGGCGTTCAGGCTGGGGCTGTGCCAAGGACGCAGACTGTGAATGGACGCCCCGGCTCCGAAGGGCAGGGCTCTGTTCAGGAGGCACTTCCCACCCTCTGAACTCAGATTCCCTGTGTTTCATATACTTGTAATCATCTTATCTGTGGAGTTCTTGCCTTGTGGACTACAAGTCTAAATGCTGATGTCACACCATGCCTTTTTATTAATATTTTATTGTTCTGGACAGACCATTAAGGCTGAAGCCAGACTGGTGGACACTGAGATGCCATCCTCCTCAGGAGGACTTCGTCCTTCATTTTTGTCCCCTCCCTCTGCCCCCCTGTACATGAGGATGAGTGTTTGGATAGCAATATACCCACTGCATTTCTTGGGAGAGTTTGCCCAGCACATGGCCCTGGCCCAAGTCTGGCATTTACCTGACACTAATGCAACAGATTTGGTGCTTGGGAGGGTAGGGGGGAAAATTACTAATGTAAGGGTTTTTCTAATGACAGAACGCTACAAATGATGATTGCCCAAATTCTTCCTCTGATTCCACCTGCTACCCTTCGTTTCTGTGTTTTCTCAGTAGTTTCTCAGTGTTGTTGAGCTCCAGTGAATTGCTGGGCTCGCAGTGTTGGAGGCAGCACCCGCTGATGTCACAGCCCAGGAGCCTGCTGGTGGATCTCCCTCGGCAGCAGGACAGGCCTGGAGAAGGTCTGGGGGAGGAGGTGCTGTGGCACCCGTGATGTCTGACACTAACCAGGCTGGTGTTTGGGGTGGGGGGTTGCAGGGCTTGGGCAGCTGGGAGGGTGGCAGTGAGAGGAGATGGCTTGGGGTGAGCTCTGAGACACCGCTGTGCCTCCAGCAGCCGTTCTGGCTGAGCCTGCACATCGCAGTGGGTGAGAGCTGCTGTGTCTCCAGTTGAATTTCCAGCTTTTTGTTTTGTGAAGGGAGATGGAACCTGGCCTCTGCCCTCCTGCAGAGCCCTGTGCTTTGAGGGGCTGTGGTGCCTGCCTTTCTGTGCCACTGGAACCTCCTGGGAGGAGCTCCAGTGCCAGTACTCTGGGGTTAAAAGCATTTCTACCTTCATGCCAGCGTGGTTCCATCCAGCATCAAACAAGGATCTGTGAAGACTGCAGACACTTCTCTGGGGTGCATCTCCCGAGGAAACTGCCACAACATGCTGACAGCAAGACTCCTGGCCTTGCTTGCCAAGGTCCTGTGACCTTCCCAGTTAATGCTGGGAACTAACTGTGACTCGTGACAATAGTGAAAGAACAAGGTTTAGGGCTATTAACAGTGCAATTTAACTCCTCTTAACAGTTCCAAACATGAGAAAAACACATTTTCCATTTTCTGTTCCCCTGTAACTTGTGACCCCTCTTGTGTATCTTAAACACTAATTGCCTTCAATTGTATTTTATGCTGTTCTCTTTGGAACTGTTTGTTTTGTATATGATTTCTAGTAGTTCACTCGTGTGTGTTCACGCCACTTCTCGCCCTCACAAACAGCCATGACTTAACACATGACAAATGTTCAAAAGAAAATACACACTTCTGCCACAGGCTGCCTTTAAAAATGTAAGAAGAATCCCAACCCTTGAATTGTCTCTTTCCTGGAGGTACTGTTTTTACTTTGATAACATATTGTGCCACTATATTATACATTTGTATCTCGTTATTACACACTTTTGTAGACTTGTCTTTTTTACAGTGTGTAAATAGCTCTGTCCTTCATCTCTGTGATACTTAAGGGGGTCGTTTCCCCTTTAATTTAGTCCAGTACAGATTGTTTCTGTACATGACTTTCAATTCTTTCTTCTCTCTTTCTCTATTTTCCATTTTTTTTGATTTGTTTTTTATTCCAGTCTCTCTTGCGTAGTATATTTAAAAATAAATCAATGTTGAGGAAAACTTGTGTTTGTCTGTTGGTGAGGCTTTTCCAACCCAGTTAGCTCCCCTTAGACTCCTCATCCAAAACCAGGAGTTCCTTGTTTGGAGGGGTTCAGTGTGACCCTCCAGCAGCCCCTTTCCGTGTTCTTTTGATCTGGCTCTGAAAAGTCAGGAGAGAAAAGAGATGCACAGAGTAAAGACTGTGTCATCACCTCTCTTAAATCAAAGACTTCACTGTTGTCTTCAAGGAGATTTATATCAGAGATTTGACTAAACTTTTCTTCTGTTAATGGTTTGTATTCTGCAATTCAGCTGCTGTTGTGTTTTCCTCCTCCTCTGCTATGAAATGACCCATGAGTTTCTTTCCTCATACAGTTCCCTCCCTCATTTCTGGTTACCCATTTTTATTTTCTGTTTCCCTTCAGCCTTTCTAGTAAATCTTGAGGGAGGGACATTTCCAGGTACTGAGCAGCCTCTAAAATGAGCCAGTGCCTTGATTAATGAAGATGCTAAAGACCAAATAAAAGGATGAGAAGGAAACAAGGGCAGGTGACAGCGTGTGGTGTGCCTGAGGTCCCACAGTTCCACAATGATGTTTTAGGGTTATAACCCGGTTCTCCCCATTTCTAATCCCCTCGTGGAGTCTGTGGGTCCTGGCACCAGGATCTGCTCACTCCCGGGCTGGGGGAACAAAGCTCGTGGGAAACCTTGGCCTGCTGTGACAGCGACTGTGTTGGGCTGCTTCTGGTGAGGCTGAAGAAGGTGAAGGAGAAGCAGGAGGATGCACTGGTGACTATAAACACAATTAATGGCCTGTGCTTGGCAGGGCACAGGCACAGAAGGGGTCTGCAGAGAGCGGAGCCGCAGCACTCGAGAAGTTCTGGGTGGGATTGTCACCAAGGCCCTGGCAAAGGTCAGTGTCCAAACCTGAGTATGGAGAGTAGCTGTGGGCTGAGGGAAGATGGAGAAGCTTAACCTGCCCCTAAATGCAATCACTCCTGATGATGTCCGCCTCTGCTGCCATAGGGACCAGTCCATGGTGTCGTGGGAAGGCAGAGGCCGGTTGACCTGGCTGGGGAAAGCCCCCAGATCTGCAATGTTGGGAGTGAGAGAGAGGGGATTAAAGGCTAAATTTAGCTGAGTACAGTAGGAGTTGATTTAACAGATCGATGCATTTAACAGTTTGATTGCTCCAATTTTCAAGGCTATTGAGCTTGAAAGTGAGAGTGCTCTGGGGGAAAAATAGCTGTGTTTGTGGTTTTGTTTTGGTTTTCGTGTCTTCAAAATTACAATGTTCACTCTTTTAAGTTTTCCTTTAATGTCATCTTTCCTTTTGTTGAGAAGTTGCTTGTCATGAGGTGTAAAATGTGGTCAGTGTTTTATGCTCACCCTTTTTCTTACAAACCCCATGTTTTTATGGTCAGGCTGGCGTGGCAGCCTGGCTGGGCCAGTGCTGCTTTCAGATGTGCCAGACCACTGCCTGTCCCCCAGGATGGTCAGGGACAGCCCACGGCCTCTTCCTTGGTGACATTCATCCTCCCACAATTGAAAAGAGAGGAAAATGCACCTAAGCACGGTGTCACCTGTGAGGACAGGGTTCCTGTCATCACCTGTGCAGCTAAAAGCAGGCTGGCAGCAGAGTGGGGCACACTCCTGGTCCAAGGATGAGACCTGGCCTGGGTGGGCTCTGAGAATGATGCTCCTGGATCAATTCCTGGTCAGTCCTTATGCCTTGGCAGTGCCAGTGCTCCTAAAGTTGTGGGTGAGGGACAGCACTCAGTCATTTCAGTGTAGAGGCTGGGCTCAGAGCTGTCCTCCCCGGCAGTGCTGCTCAGTGCTCGATGGTAGATCCAGCTCAGCAGAAAGCTGACCTGCAAACCAGGCCGTGCTGAATGTTTTCCCAGCAATTGCCCCCCTGTTGAGGGTTCTGTGTTTGTCCTACCATCTATTCTGCTGGTAAAGGTCCCACCTGTGCCCCTGCAGCCTGCATGACCCAGTTATGATACACAGAGCCTCTTCACGTGTCCCTCGGACGCAATTAAGGCAGGCTTTTCCTCTGCGGAGGATCCTTTGGGTTTCTGAGGTTTGCTGTTCCCGTTGTGTGTTTGCAGTGCTGCAGGTCTGCCCGGGGTGGAGGAACGGTGAGGGGCAGCCCATGGGAGTGGGGCAGATGAGCAGAGGCCAGGACAGGGCCAAGGGCTGTGCCTGGGCAGGGAAGGTTAGCGGCGTGTTTCATGGAGAGTCCCAGCAGTGATGGCACTGTCTGCACTGGCGCCTGCTGTGCCCCTGGCCGAGTGTGGAGAACCCTGGGCCTGTTTGATCCAGCTCCTTATGGATTGGTGTGTGGGTGGGTTCTGAGCTCTCCACTTCTCAAAGGTGTTCGGGGTCTGAGTGTCCCCTCGGGAGCTGCTCCCCCCTCAGGAGGAGAGGAACTGAGAAGGGGTGTAGTTTCCTGTGGGAGCTGGGTGGGAGATACTGTGTCCAGTGTGCAGGCGTCGGCTTTCCAGCCCCCCAGGGGTCATTTTTGGCATGTTCCCCCCTCCTTCCTCCCAGCCACACCCCCAGGCTCCAGGCAGTTACTTTCCATTCACTTTTACCTCCCCTTCCCAGCATTAATCACCAAGGAGCAGTAATCAAGAGCCTGGAGTGCTGCCTCTTCCCAGGCACGCCAGGCACCCTGAGGTGTGCTGGGGGGAGTTCAGGGATGGCATGGCCCCCTCCCGCTCCGTGTCACAGCCTGGCAGGAGCCCCTTTCCGGACAGAGGATGAGGAGAGTGATGGCATTTCCCTGGTGCCACCAAGCTGCCCATCAAGGAGCCCTGAGGTGTGGGGGCTGAGCCCAACTCTGTCCCACCTGCCAGGTAAGTGCTCCAATTTTCAGTGAGTTCTACAGAGGTTATTGCACATCAATCAAAGCCTCGTTTTGTGTGTGCTTTTAAGAGGCTTTTCTGAGCCTGTTCCTCTCCCGGACTTGAGTGCAGGAGCCCAGGCATCCCCGCAGCCCCAGCATTGCCCAGCAAGTTTCCTCTCCCTTTCCGCAGCAGTCAGTGCCACTTTCCCCTGCAATGATCCATCACGGCAAAGCCGGGGATTTACCGGCCCTCACTAACGCAGAGTTACTCCAAAACTCTTCCCCCTTCCTCCCTTCCATCCCTCCCCCCCGACTCCAGCGCAGGGTAAAATTGATCAGTGCGTGTTTATTGATGGTTTGAACACTCAAAAGAAAGGGGTGGGGGGAAGTCGTTGCCATAGAAACATCGATAAAGCTCCGTCTCCGCTGTGTGATGCGAGCGCGGCGCCCGCGTCCCGATCCAAACAGGGGGCCGTTGGTGGGGTGGGAATTGGGAGGGATGGGGGTGGGTTTGGGGGTACCTGGGGCGGGGGCCTGCGTGGGCTCAGCCACCCTGAGCGCCACAGGGTCTCTGCTGTGCTCCCCAGCGTGGGACGGGCAGGGCAGCAGGGATGCGGGGGGAGGAAATGCCCTTCCTCACCTTCGCACCGGCGCCGTCCTGGTGTGAGGGCCGAATCCTGGCATGGTCTGTGTTCCTGCACAATCCCTCCCGTTCTGCTCCCTCCCTGGATGAGCCTGGTCCCGTGCCTCCATCACTCGTCCCTGTACCTGCTGCCCCACGACTGTTTTCCCCAGGGTTCCAGCTCCTCCATCCAGCCTCAGTCACTGCTCCTGCTGCCAGAACAACTCACGCAGCACTGCATTAAGTGGTCTGTCTGCTTGATGGATATTACAATGCACCTCTTGCAGCCTGATTTAGGGTTTTTTTTTAATCTTTTTACTCCCCCAACCAAGTCCTGCCACGGTCTCTGATTTTTGAGGGTGCAATTTAGCGCTTGCAAATCATCTCCCAGCTCATTTTTGTGCCTGCAATGAAATATCAGCAGTGGCTCAGTGTGTAAGTTGCCGTTAGTGCCTGCAGCAGGTAGTTAGAGCTCTGATTGCTGGTACCTCTGGCAGGCACAGAGAAAACACTGGCACTGGCAGAGCTAAATCTGCCCAAAAGAGGGGAAGGTGTGGCTGGGCAGTAGGGCTCTTCCTGTGCTGGCTTTTGGGGCTAATGATTCCCAAAGCTGCACCACCGGTGACTGGAGCACCAGTGACACCGAGCCCCGGTAGGCGCAGAAGTCCTTGTTTCTGTCCTTCTGCACCCACGTTCCACAGCAGATACAGCTGGGAATAGGCGGTGATGAGGCCAGGAAGGCATCAGGAAGGGCCAGGCTGTCAGGCAGGAGCTGGGGTGGTGTGACAAGGACGTTGAAGGTCGCCCATCACGATCTCACCCTGGTGAGGAGGCTGGGGGCTGGGGCACGAGCAGGGCGCTGGGGCTGTGGCAGGACGGGTGATGCCAGGGCAGGTTTCTGTGCTCACCCCGGGGGTCGCTAAGGACAAGATTTTCTCGAACCCCGCTGCTCTGCCCTGGTTTTGCAGGTAGAGCTGCCTCGTGTGAGAGGCATCCTGACACTAAGCAGAATTTGCAGCCGGAGGGACTTTTCCTTAATAGGCAGGAGAGCAGCAACTCGGTGGAGAGTTCTGAGGGACCCTCTCCTCCCTGACGGCTGGCCCTGGACTACAGGCAGTCTCTGGGGACTGTCACCACCGGGACTATCTTGCTGTAACCCTCCAGCCTTGCTGCCTGGCCCTACTGGCACTGCCCGTCCCGTCGTGCCACCCCTGCTCTGCCCATCCCCGTGTGCCATCCCTCCTCTCTGCCAGCACTGGAGACCCAGCACTGGGCCTTCTCCCTGTGCCCCAACAAAAGCTCTGTGTGACCGGGGAAGGGATTTGGTGATTTCTCTTTAAGGCACCCTCCTCTTCTTCCGTTGCTTCAATCGAGAACAGAGATGGGAGATCTAGAGCAGAGCTGGGAGCAGAGCAAACGCAGCATGCCCCCTCCCCAAGGCAACCCCAGCAGCAAAACCCCCCAATACCCTTTTGTCCGAGCAAACCCGGGTGAGACGGAAGGGAAGGACGGGACGGGGTGACCCGCAGGAGGTGGGGAATCAAGTCCAAGCTCTCATCTCCCAAAACGGAAGGTGAAGCCCCCTTTTTTCCTGTTGTAGCCGTTGAGCTCCTCGGCCAGGTTCCCCAGGGTGCCGCTGCGCTTCTCCCCTCCGATGGGCAGCAGTTCGGGGCCCCCCCGCCTGCCCGGCCGCTGCCCGGCCCCGGCCACGCCGTATCCGCGCAGCTCCCGGGCGATGCTCAGCAGCGCATCCAGCTCCTCGCTTCGCCTCCTCTGTGCCCCTGCCTTCCAGCCGGGACCCCGGCCCTCCGCCGCCGTTTGCCAGCCGGTACCGGGCAGAGCCCCTTCGCCGGGGTCTCCCGGCTCCCAGCCCTCGCCGGGAGGGAAGCAGGCTCCCAGGCTCAGGAGGAAGAGGCAGGACAGCGAGTAGGGTGCTCTCATCTGGGGGAAGCACAGGCAGGGGAAGGAATGTCAGTGAAGCACCGAGCATCCTCGGGCAGCGGCTGAGGGAGCAGCACGGGCTGCCCTCGGCAGCTCCCCATCCCTCCGGCGGCACCCCCAAACCAGCCCTGCCGCCCCTGCTAGAACCCCCCGAGCACCCACTGCTCCTTCTGCAGCCCCCACACCAGCACCCAGCAGCAGCGGGGATGCTGAGGGTCTGAGCTCCCGCCCTGCCTCCATGCTCACAAATTCCAGCCTTGCAGCCGCTCCGCTGGCTCACAGCCGAGCGCTGGGCTGGGGGCTGAGGGGGCTGACAGCCGGGCAGGGCGATGGGCTCCGGAGCTGCCCGCTCCTCTCGGAGGCACCGCGGGAGCATCACCCTGACCGTCCCCACGAGCCGGTCCTGCCCGCTGTGCCTGGGGGCAGAGGGAAGGGGAAGCTGTTCGACATCCCTCTGCTTGGCGGGGCTCGGAGCTGCCCTGGCAGAGGGGTCTGAGCAGAGCAGAAGGGAGTGAGGTCCTGAGCCTCGTGCGGTGCCACAGGCAGTGAGTGACCTGCAGCAGGGGCAGGGCTGCTCTGCCTCCCTTCCTCCTCCCACCAAGGCTCAGAAAGAGGAAACGGGTTGTATTATTATTATTATTATCATTAATGTTATTTTTATCTGGAGATATTGCCTTAAAAGCTGCAGCAGGTGCAGGGGGCCAGGTTGTCTGCTCCATTCTTGCCTAAGGGGGCTGTTTCTCACTCCTGCACCAGACCCAGGTGCACTCAAGCCCCCGTCTGCCCTTCCCAATATCCCTTAGCCCGGAGGCTTCACCTCGGGCTTCACTCCCTGCCTTTTTCCCACTTTGCCTCTGTTCTGCTTTCTCCCTTTTTGCACCCCGTTGCCCGTCATGGAGCCAAATTGCTGAGTCCCATCCTGGGGTCTGGGGGTGCTGGTGGGTCCCCAGCTGCTTCCCAGCAGCCTTTGTCTCCTCCCTGGCTGTCCTGCCCGTCGAGGCAGGGCTGCAAAGCGAGGACAGACACACAGACACGGCCACCAGTCACTCACCTCTGCACCTCGGTGCTGCCCGGTGCTGCCAGCCCTGGCGCCTCTCTGTCCACCCTGTGTCCAGATGAGCGGCCAGCCTGCCCTGGGCCATTAAATAGCCACCAGCGCTGATTGCCATGTCACCCCTTGGACGTGTGGCCACAGAGAGAAGAGGGTGGGATCCTCGGGGAGGGGGCAGAAGAGGGGGACGGAGGGGACAGGGGTTGGTGGAGCTGCCACAGTGAGAGCACAACAACGCTGCTCATTAACGCGCCGCCTTCATTTGCTGCCTCATTTGGAGGAGCAGCTGGGAGCTGGCCTTGTGTCCCTGGCAGTTGTCAGGAGGGAGGGTCTTGTCTGGGGGCACGAGCGTGTCCCCCTCATCTGGCTGCTGTGTCCTTGTGTGCGGCTGTTGTGTGCGTGTGTGTGGCACCACTGGAGACCCCTGCACCCCCAAACCCGCCCAGGGCCTGGCCCCACATGGCCATGCCCAAGTGCTCCCACCCTCCCTGGTTAACACAGGCAGCCACCAGTGCTGGAACATGGTCCCCAATGCACCCTGCCGTCCCCTCCAGGTCCGTCCTGGCCTGTGGCAGAGTGGGATGTGGGGTGGGCAGCAGGAAGGACTGGGGGCATCGCTCGGTGCTCTGTCCATCGGAGCAGGGAGCAGGTCCCCTGGGCACAGACACCTGCCACCCTTCCAATCCCAGCCCCAGGGCCACCCCAAGGTCCTGCGGGGCCTGGATTTGGGCTGGAGCCCTGGAAAGCCTCCTCTGCCCCCAGAGTCCTCCCAGCTCTTTTTTTGCAGAGTGGTTTCAGCGTGGTGAGCAAGTTCCCAAGGATGCCATGCCATGAGCCCGGCACAGGGAAGGATCCGTCCCCCCAGCACAGCCAGGAGGTGCAGTGATTCAGTGTCACTCCCTTTGCCGTCACCACAGCAGGTCCCTCCGGCCATGTCCCCGCGCTGTGCCGCGGGCACGGCTGTCACACGGTGGGTAACGATGAGATCCTTTTATTAAGGAGTTTAGAAAGTCCACATGTACAGCCTTGGACACACTCACACACGACCTAGACTTCACGGCACTGCTACACACCACAGCCTGTCCCAGGACTTCTCTGGGAAGGTTCATGGCCGTATCCCAGACCCCCGGTCACCCCTGCCCACCCCTTTCCAGGGAGGTGTCACCACGGATGGGTTTAACCTAATCCGGGGCCATGGAGCGATGCATGAGCTCTTGGGAATAATCCTGGGAATAATCCTGCGTCTTGGCATGGATTAAATACCTCTCGTGCAAGTTAAAACAAAGTCTTTGAGGGGTCCTGGGTGACACAGGCAGTTACACAAGGGTGTGCTACCGACAAACCAACGTACAACGTTCCCTCCCCAGCACGGCAGAACGCCAGTGGAGGGGTCTGGGGAGGGGATGAGCCTTCCCACCTGGCACATGGCTCCATGTGCATTCCTGCCCAAAGCATCAGAAAACCCAGCTACAGCCAATCCACCAAAATAACTGATCGAAAACGAGAGATGGGTGCAGGCAGGACCCTTTCCAGAGACCTTCAGTGGAGTACAGGAAGCTCCTTGGAAGCTGTCAGGGCTCCTGGTGTTGTGCTGAGAAATGCCACTGCTGAGTTCCCCCAGTTCCCATCATCCCAGAAAGCCGGCCTGACCAGCTGCTCTGGGCATGGATGGAGTGCGTAGAGCTGGTGCCTTCACTCAGAGCTCATCCTCACCTGAGGGCTCTGAAGAATCTCTCTGGCAGAGTAAAAAGCTGTGGTGATCCCAGTGCATCCTTTGTCCCTGTTTCCCTGTCAGGGCAGACAGACAGGGACTCACCCAGTAGGTGAGAGAGCTTGTCCGGCACAAGATCCGAGGTGGGGAAGGCTTAAAAAAAGACGAATCACAGAGGGAAGTACAAACCTGGCACAGTTGGGAAGCTGAGCCTTTGATCTCCCCATGCTTTAAGCCCCCCTGGAAAAGGAGACAGCGGGAGTTTTCCTCCCCTCCTCAGTCCATCCGTCTCTCTGATGGTGTTTCTTGGGGCCAGGGCTCTGCTGTAGCACAGGCAGAAAACGATGTAAAGGGTGGCAGGGTTCCGTCTGTCCCCTCCCCTCCTGGTTCAGAGTCTGCTCACATTTGGTTCTTGTTTTTTTGGACAAAATCCCCCATTTGAGTCTTTCCGGGGAGCCAGCAGGAGACGTCAGTCCCACACCCCATGGCAGCTCCTGCTTGGGCCGGCTGCTGCTGCAGCCCGGTTATCAGGGCCCTGCAGATGCTAAGCCCCACTCGGGGCTTCTTTTTTGCAAAACCTTTACGGGATTTGAGGAAATGAAAGGCTTTGGATATCTGCAGGTGCCGAGCCAGCACCGCAGCTCAGCCGGGGTGAAAATGAACGCGGGTGCCCAGGCCAGCAGCGAGCGGAGGGGACTCACTGGAAGATGTGGCTGTGCTGCCCGAAGGGTTTGGGGAAAGGTCACAGCTTTTGGATGGCGAAAGTCCAACATGAATCTGAGTGGATCTGCTTGGGAGGGAGGGGCTGTGAAATGCAGGCAGAGCTGTGCTGGGAAGTGAGCCTTCCTCGCCTCCTCCTCTTCCTCATTGTGCTCCCTGTTTTGCCAGCACTGCCAAAACAGCTCCTTGCCGTGCCCGGTTCTGGGTGTGCGTCCTTGCAGCACTGTGCTGGCTCACTTTGGGGTGTCCCGACTGGATGGGAGGCTCCAGGAGTCAGGACAGGGACAATGGGGACTAAGGAGCTGGTGGTTGTCCCTCCCCAGCTGCGTTGCTCTTGCAGGGGCAGAGGAGAGAGCTCTGCAGTCCAGAGAAGGAATTGCTGGCACGGTCAGGCTGACCCAGCTGAGCCCTCCCCATCACCAGTAGCACCACGGGAGGAGCTGGAGCTGTGGAGCAGCAGCCTCATCCCAATCCTGGGGGTTTGGGAGGCCTGGGGTTCCCCATGACAAGTGCCCCCAGTCCCTTGCCAGCTTGGCAAGCCCACTGCCAGGTGTCAGAGCCTGGAGCAGAGGTGACCAGAGGTGCTCAGCCTGCCTGGGCTGCTGCATCCTTCCCTCCCTCCTTTCCTCCCGGCGGCCCCTTCCCTTCCTTGTGGGACCCTGCTGGGGACCTCTGCCCAAACCCCTGCATCCTCTCTGCCCCAGCTGTGAGCACAGGCCGTGGGTCACGCTCTGGCCAGGACACCTGTTCTGGCTGCAGGGGAGCCACAGCAGTGGGAAGCAAAGGTCTGGCAATGTCTGTGGGTGCCCAGGAGCCAAAGTCACCCTCACTGGCAGCAGGTGCTCCCCAGGGGCCCCTCAGAGGTGGGCAAGCCCTCAGAGAGGATGGGGAGGATGGCAGCTGAGGGAATGGGTCTGCAGGGTGGTGGGGAAGGGCAGGGGACTGGGCACGGTGTGGGGGGGCTCATGCCATCAGCTAATTCTCCTCCCGGATGGGCCGGATCTTCATCTCGGTGAACTTGAGGGAATACTGCCAGCCGGTCCAGGAGGACCACTCGATGCCGTCGGCGTAGGAGCTGTGGTGGCCCTTGAGGTACTGCCCGTTGAGGTTGGAGGTGTGGCAGTTGCGGTACCACCAGGCGCCGTGGTAGAAAGCGGCGCAGTTGTTCTCCGAGTGGTCATTGTCCAGGTCCTTGGTGGTGAACTTCATCCCGTTGTGCTTCAGGAAGGAGTCACCTGTCCCAGGGGAAAGGAGCCCTGATGGGCACTTCCTGCCCTTGGGCCAGGTCCCTGCCCCGTGGGACTCCCCTGGGCTCCTACAGTGGGGCTCCTACAATGGGGCTCCTCCAGCAGATGCCCAACCGCACCCCTGCTCGTGCCTCCAGCTCGCTGAGGCCTCAGGGATGCAGCCGGTGCTGCTGCCAGAGGGCACCGGGACACCCCAGCAAGGGGTTTGGTGGCTGCGGGCTCCCCCTGCCCGTGGGCTCACGGGTGTCCCCCCATCCCACTGCCCTACCTGCTGTCCCTGAGTAGTCGGCGATGGTGATGGGGTACCCGTCCTCCTCGGGGTCGACAGAGAAGAGCCCCACGCCGAAGCTGCCGTAGTGGGCGAAGGCGGTGCCGTTGTCAAAGTCCTCCAGGTCGATGCGGAGCTCGTAGCTGCCCTGCACCGTCAGCAGGTGGATCCTCTTCAGCCCTGGCAGAGGGAAAGGGGTGAGTGTGGGGACCCCGTGGGGATGGGGTGGCCGGGGGTCCCCGGAGAGGGAGGGCAGGGTGGGACAGGGAGCGGTTCCCACTTTCCATCCCTCGCTCTGGCTGCACAGCCCAAGGCCACGTGCCCAGCTCGGGGAGAAACACCCGTCCCTGTCTGCCCAGACCGCCACTCCCAGGACAGGGGTGATGCCCAGGGGGGTCTCAGTGTCCCCTCCATCGCAAAGGAAACCCCAGACCTCCCCAGCCAGCCCAGGATCGAGCACTGCCAGCCCCACACACCTAACCAGTGCTCTCCTGTCAGCTTCCCGAAGCCATCCCGGTAGGCTTCCCAGCCACGGAAAAAGTTCACGGAGCCGTCCTCCCGCCGCTGGAACACCTGGGGAGACACAAAGGGCATCAGCTGTAGGGCTGCTCCCAGGCTGCGCGCCCCAGGCCACCCCTCTGCTCCCCACCGCGCTGCCCACCTCTCCCTGCAACTGCCTAATTACACACAGGCACAAATTAAACCCTGTCGGCTTAGTGATTACACGGGGATGCTGGGGAGAAGTGCCTGGGGAAATGCTGGATCATTCCTGCCGGCTCCCAGGGGTGGGTCAGTCGGTTCAGCTAAAACCCTTCACGGGATCCTCTGTCCAGAAATGTGAGCAGCGCTCAGAAAACCTGAAGCTCCTTGGGAAGTCGTCGGGTGTCCCTGGAGTGGTGGACACCCTGCACCTGCCTCCCAACAGCCCGGGTCTGCTGCTGCCCATGGGAGCAGAGACACGGCCAGCCTGGCCCGAGCTCTGTCCTGCAGCACCGGCTGCCCAGGCTGCTGTGAGCTCTCCTGCCAACAGCGAGTGCTCGGAACTGTGTGAAACCCAGCAGCTCATTCCTTCCTCCTGGATCTCCTTGCTCTCCCGGGCAGGCACCCCATCAAAAAGCATCACCTCTGGGACAGCCTCCTTAGTCTCCCAGAGGAATTAAGCATGGGGCACTGACTGCCCCAGCTCCTGCGGAGCCCCCAGATCCCAGCCAGATCCCAGGGCTCAGTGCAGCTTTTCCGCTCAGAGCCTTTCCCTTTTCCTCTCCCATCTGCTCATCGGTGTGTGTGCCCTGTGTGTTTCATCCCCTTTTATCCATAGTTTTGGGTTTGATTTATTGATAGCGATCCAGAGAATGCTGCTTCATGCCCGACCATTTGAACTTAATTAAGCCTCCAGCCCTGGATTAATTGCATTAAAGTTGGCTGAGCAAGCCTACCCCACTCCCACCCAGCTCTGTGCGCCCGAGGCCGTGGTGGGGACAGCTGGGGCACTCGGTGATTTAGGCAGAGCTGTCCCCATGGTCTGGCAGCCCAGAGGCCAGAGGACCCCATCTTCAGAGCTGGGCTGTGTTGCCGAGCTGAGCTTCCAGCATCCCAGGACTGGGGAATGCGGATGAGCCCCGAGTCAGCTGGGAAGCCACCATGCTTTGCTCCCCCTGGCTGCTTCTGCCCTGCTGCACGTGCCGGGTTTCATCCTGGCATGTGAAGCAGAACCACCTTGTGAACCTCTCACTGGTTTGCCCTTCCCCAGACGGGCATTTTTGGGGCTGCGTTTGCCAGCTGAGGCTCACTCCTTAGCATGGCACAGCTCTGATCCTGCTGTACTTACCTTCTAGAATTAGAGCCTTAATTTTTATCCCCGCGTTGAGCACTTGAGAAGCTGTGGTTAAGCCCATTTAAAGGGGCTTTCTTCAGGCTTGCTGGGAAAGGGGGACAGCGTGGCTGGACAGGGGCCGGAAGCTGATTTTCCAGGGCCAACATCGGCTCCAGCGCTGGCGCGTGGGGAAGGCGGTGGGTGCAGCACCAGTGCTCCCTCTTAATCGGCTTTGACCCACGGTTGTAAATAGGCCAATTGCCTGAGTGGTGCCCAGGGAAGCGTGAGGGACAGGGCTCCATCGCCTGAGCCTTGACACGGCTCAGGAATCACCCCAGGAGAAGCCTTCGGTGTCCCACTGCCCACCAGGCTCAGCCCCAAGCGGGCTTGAAACCAGGTTGGTTGCTGAAACCTGGTGAGCTCTGGAGGACCTGTGTCCTCCCGAATCTCCTGCTCCATCCTCATCATCCCTCAGGAACAGTCTCTTCCATGCTTCTTTTGTGCACCCACCATGTGCAGGCAGGGATGTGGGAGCATCCTGCTCACCCCCTGCGCTGGGATGCTGGGAATGCTGGGTGCACCAGTGACCCGCAGGCTCCTCGTGCTCCCAGCCCTGCCTCGCTGCTCTTTTCCTCCTCATCAAATATGCATCACCCCCTCTTAAGCAAAAAGGATTTCCTTCCCTTCTTTAAAGGCAAGGCTAAAATATTTATCTCCCTCATCCTCTGCCTCCCCCAGTCGCCCTTGTGGAGCAGGGACAGGCTCCCGCAAAGCCAAAAACCCAGAAAAATGGGTTGAAAGCGGAGAAAAGCGGAAGCACCAACCTGTGCCTGCCATGGCACTGGCAGCTTCCTCTCCCTCAGCTCCACCAGACTCCTGGTGGGCTTGAAACTCCCCGGCCTGGGGACATGCTCAGCCATCACTTCTCCACCACTGCAGTGCTCAGGCTCCTGGTTTAGTTTTGGCAGGCGTGGCACAGACCCCACAGCGCTGTCCCCAAAGTGTCCTCGGAGCCCTGTCACAGCAGGGAGACCATCTTTGGGCTCAGGCAGGGAGGAAACTCTGAGCATTGCAGATCCAGTCTCCAGGCAGTGGCGATCCCGTGGGACAGCCTGTGAACACCACAGCCGGCAGCACTGCGCATCCCAGGAGCTGCTCCTGCCTGGCCCTGCCAGCAGAATCGTCTCGTCCCCGTTTGTGGTGACACATAAATCACATCCTTTGGAAACAGCACGTGTTTCTCCAGGCTCCTCTCACCCCCTGCCCTCCGTTTACCCCAGCACAGTGTCAATGCACCAGTGTCTGCTCAGCCCCCATCCCTCTCCAGGGCCCCTCCAGCAGGGGATGACCACGCTGGTGAAGCTGTCCCCACCAGTGTCCCAGCACAGCAGGTGCCCCTGAAGCTGGAAGCTGTCACTTAAATGTTACCACAGCCTTTGTCCTGCTGGCACAGCCTTTTCTTCTGCATTTTTTGGCCTTCCCAGCATTTCCCAATATGGACTGTACATGGAGATGATGCCGCGGCACACAGAGCACCATTGCTTATGGAACCGAGATGCTCATCCCAGGGGATTTTGCCCCAGGTGAAGAACAATGGAGGCTCAGGGGCACTGGGAGGAGCGTGAAGAATTTGCAAAGACATTCTCAGGACAACGTCACATGAAAAGGCAACTTTTTGGGGCCTCCTGGGATGTTGAGCCTCCCCCGACCTCCATCACCCCGTTATTACTTTAATAAAGTGCCAGAGGTGAGTGCCAAGGGGGGAGCTGGGCTGGGCAGTCACAGGGCAGTCACAGGGCAGTCACAGGGCAGTCACAGGGCAGTCACGGCGATCACAGTCAGTGCTGGGCACAGGATATGGATGCTCCCACCAGCACCAGTGGGCACTGACCCAGATCCACATCCCAGCAAACCGCTGGTGGGCAGGACCGAGGGGGGACAAAACAACTGTGCCTCGCTCAGCCTTCCCGAGGACGGGGACAGGGAGCAACCAGGACCTCGCCTCTGCGGGTCATGCCATGGGGACAGCGATGTGCTGGGCTCTGCCCCCTGCCCCACTCCCCATGGCCCCTGAGCTGTCCAGGCAGGCTAAAGCTGAGCTCAGCAGCTCCCAAGCTCCCGAGTCAAAATTGATTCAGCTGCTGCCATCGCTTCCACCCACCCACCCACATGCAAATAAGCCCAAATGTCAGGAGTAATCGCTCCGGAGAGGAGGGGGAGGAGGAGGAGGAGGAGGGGGAGGTAAGGGTGGGGGAGGAGGAGGGAAGGGAAATTTCCGAGGCTCTGCACCACGGCACCCAGCCGTGCCATGGCTTACCTGGAGCCTGGATCAGCCAGCGCCCCCACACCCCCAGCCCCTGGGCGATGGCTGAGACAATCCCTGCACCCAAGGGACTGCAGGCACGTTTGGGACCCTCTGCTGCAGAGCAGCCCCAAGAAACAGGAGCCTGGAGTGTGCACCCTCAACCCTGCTCTGGCCGACTCTGGACCGCCGGGATTCAACACCTGGTTTGGCTCCTCGCCCCATCAAGGCAGGGCAGAGCCGAGGTGTCTGTGTCACTCCACTCCCAGACCCCCTGGTGCAGCCGAGCTTAGAATCACTCGCTGTGTCCCCTCCCCAGCCCAGCCCGAGCCCTCCCGCCTGCAGCAGCTTTAAATAAGCCTCTGAGAATCTCGCTAATCACCTTGGGCTGCTCTTCGGGCATGGCTGGGGCTGGTGGAGGCTGTGCAGTCTGTGCACGGGGTTTGCAAGGACCCTCCGCACCCTGAGGAGCCAGAAGGGTCTCCCCTTTTCCCTCTGTGAGTGCCCAGGAGCTGAGGTCCCCGGGCTGCGCTGTGCCTCAGTTTCCCCACTGGAGCTGCTGGTACCACCCGGACACCACAGGTTCCTCCGGCCCGGGGTGGGCTCTGGGAGGTCGAAGGCTCATCGGTCCCCGAGGGCAGGGGGGCTAAGCTCCCTCCAGGCTCTGCTCAAAGCTGCTTAGGGGAATCAGATCGTGGAGATTTGTTTCCTAGAGCGCCCAGCTGGAGGGGTGCTGGCCAGCTCGGCTCACCCAGCGTGTCCTCAGGGCAGAGGCTGCCTGCCCACCCCTCCTGGTGAGACCCCCCCACCTCCTGGGACCCCTTCTGTGTCCTGCTGGCACCCCAAGTGATGCCCTCCAGGGCAGGGAGAGCTGCTCACACCCGAGGGTCCCTGGGGCAATGGGGGGCTCCAGGCTTGGGGCCGGCAGTGCTGTGTCCCCTATCCCCCTGCTCCCTGCCCCCATTACTGTGATTACGGGGCCATCGCAGCCGCCGTGGCAAAGCGAATCGGACAGGGAGTGAATCAGTGCAGCATCCGAGGTGCCCCAGGCACCCCGACCTTAGATGAGGCCAAACGTGCCGGGTTTGGGGTCTGCCCTGAGCCCTGGCACTGGCTCACTGCATCCACAAGGCAAAGCACAGCCACATGCCCCACGGCACAGCCGCAGCCACGCTGTGCCCCAACCGTGCCCCAGCCCTGCTGAGAAGGACAAATTCCAGTGGTGGCACCCAAATCCCTGCCTGAAACCCCCCTCCAGCTCCAGCCAGGCTCCCCAGTCCAGGGCAGGGGCTGGGCTCCAGCTCAGGGCTCTGGCTGGCACCACTGGGAAGCTCTGGGTGCGCAGCTGGGCCCCCTTGACATTTATTGCCCACCCTGATGACACATCCAAGTGTCAAAAGTGACATCCCCTGCCCCCAGCACCCCGGCACAGGGCCAGCCCGTGGCCGGTGGTGGCATCACCCAGCGTCCACAGCATGGTGGCAGCTCACCGTCCAGCCGCCCCCGTCCGTCGTCATGTCACAGTAGACCTGGAAGCCGTCGGGATAGTGCGTGGGGAAGATGGAGTAAATCCCATCCTCTTGCTGTCCACTCGCATAGATGTCAAAGCAGTCTCGGGGCCGGGAGCCTGCAGCATGGCATTGGGATGGGGTGGGACGAGGGAAAAGCTGGTTAATTAATGATCTAATTTAATGTCTTGCCATTTCTTCCAGGCTCCCAACCTTGCTTCCAGCTCTAGTTGGCAGCTTGGTGCTGCTTTGCTCTTTCCCTCCCTTCTCCTCCGATGCTCAGGGTGAGCAGCGCCCAGGGGGACGCCACCACCCTGGGGACCCCCCAGCAGTTGGTAGGGACTGACCCCAAGCCCCCGTGTGACAGCAAGGGCAAGCTGACAGATGGGGACAAGGGAGAGCCAATGCCCAGAGAGGCTGTGGGCACATGCTCCCAGCTCCAGCACAGACTTACTCAGCTGCATCTCGAACAACGCTGAGGAATGTGACTGTAAGTGCCGAGCCTGTGCAGGGCCACCCTCCACACCCGATGGAGGTAGTTTAGGTTAGATGTTAGGAAGAAATTCTTCACTTGAAAGAGTGATTGCACACTGGAATCATCTTCCCAGGGAGGTGGTGGGGTCACCGTCCCTGGACATATTTTAAAAAAGACTGGACATGGCAGTCAGTGCCAAGGTTCAGTTGATGATGAGGTGTTAGGTTGGACTAGATGATCTTAGATGTCCCTTCCAACCTAGTTCATTCTGTGATTCTGTGAGGTGAATGGTGTCTCCTTGCGCTGCCTGTGCCCCTGCTACACCTGCATGGGGAACAGGTGAGTCTGCAGGGGTGTGAAGGGGCTTCTGTGCTGGTTTATGGACAACTGGGGACTCAGGGTTGTCCTTCCGGGACACACCTTTCCATCTCCCTCCTTCTCCACCTCCTTGCCAGCCCCTACACTGTATGAAATCCCTTCTCCAGGATGCTTTACCCCATCCTGGGTGGTTTTCTCCCTCCCACAAGCAGCCCCAGGAGCTGACAGGGATGCAGGCTCACCGTTGGAGCAGCCCCGGGGCCGCGCTCCCCTGGCCGGCGCTCGCTGCAGGTCAGCCTTGAGCCGGGGCCGGGCCCCGCCGCGCTCCTTCTGCAGCGTGTCCAGGACGTCGCTGACGGAGCTCACCAGCCGAGCCATGTTGGTCTGGCTCTCCGAGAGCAGCTGTGGGCAGGGGGACACATGGGGAGACAGGGAATTGCGATTAAATGGTTAAATCCCTTCCACACCCCAGCCCCTTGACCACTCTGCCTGCTCCCATGGCTCAGCAATGCCAGGGTATGGGCTGGTGGGGACATAAATCCACAGCAGATCCCATAAAACATCTCTGTTGCTTTGTGGCGGGGGTCAGGGTCCAGATAAGCACCTATTGCCACCAGGGAGGAGAAATCCCCAAACCTGGGTGCATTGGCACTGCCACCCCGTGGGATAAAGAGCATCTCTGGGCAAAGGACGGGATCACGGAGGCGGCAGGAATAGCCGTGTCCTGAGGCAGCCGCCAGCTCTTCATCGTTCCCCGAAGTGACCCAGGCTGGGAGAGTGACACGGGGTGGCCGTGGCAGAGCAGCAGGATGGGGAGCGAAGTGAAGCAGCGAGAAACAAGCAGCTCTGGACAGAGGGAGTTGAGTACCAGGAGGGTCAGGCATGGAGCATCCAGTCATGCCCTGGATCTTGCTACAACACCTGGCAGGCTCCTGGTGCACTCAGGTAAGCATTTCAACACAGCTCATTGGCTGGGAAATTTTGGGGACTGTGAAAAAGGGGGGCTGACTGCTGCATGAACTGCCCTTGAGAAGGTTCTGTGTTGTGCTTGGCTCTGACTGGAGCCCCCAAAACTGGACCTTGAGCTGGGAGACCCCAGTGTGGAAGGCTGCACATCCAGCTCACTGGCACTGGGGCAGTTCAGCAGGGAGACACTTCCCGACTTGCAATTCCCAAGCACCTGCCTTCATCCTCAGCTCCTTCTCCTGGAGCTCTCCCCTGGCTGCTGTGGGCAGAGGCTGCAAGCAGCCATGCCCCCAGGGACAGCGAGACAGAGTGTTCCATCCCCAGGGAGCCCTGCCTGGCAGTGCCAGCCCCGGCTCACCTGGATGAGCCTGCCCTGCTCTCCCTGCAGGGCGCTGAGCTCCTGCCCCATGGCGCTGTGCCCCTTCTTGAGGCTGTCGCAGTCGGCCCGCAGCTGCACGGCGTGGGTCAGCAGCTTGGCCACCTCGTCCGCCACTGTGACCAGCAGGGCCTTCTGCTGGCTCTTGGTGGCCTTGGCCTCGGCGTCGTGGTCGGTGACGGCGCGCAGGAGGGAGGTCTGCAGCCCCTCCACGCGCCCCAGGGTCCCGGCAGCGCTGGGGCAGTTGGGGTCGATGAAGATGTTGATGCGGGAGCTGTCGGCTTTCTCGATGGTCACCAGCGCATTGGCTTCCTCGGGGTTGGTGCTGATGACGGGGGGCGACTCGGTGACGGGCGTGTGGTAGTGGTTCATGAAGAGGATGGCCCCCGTGACTGTCACCGCCAGGAGGACGGCCACCGAGAGCAGGACGGTGCACAGGATGTACCCACAGCTCATCCTCTGTAGGCAGAGACAGACACACCATCAGACCCATCCCGCGCCCCTTCATCCCAGAGGTAGGCTCAAACCCGCGAGGGCTTCGGGGGGTCCGGCAATGATGTTGGCCATGGGGGTGGGTTGGGGCAGAGGAGGGAGGGTGGGGACCCCAGGGAGCCCTGCGGCTTTGCCAGGGACGTGGAGGCCACAGGCGAACACCGAGTGAGCAGAGCAGCTAAACCCGCCTGGGAGCGGGGTATGAAATAATAACGAGAGCGAAGGCACGGCAACCGCCGGCTCCCGCTGGCATGTTTTATTTACGGCAGTGATCCTCGGCTGGAGCAGCCCTGGCTCCCCGGGAGATGCATGTGGGGTCCCTGCTGCCCCGGGCACAAATGTGGGGAGAAAAAGGGAAAACACCTCGTGTTCCTCACGGGAACCGCAGAGAAAGCAACAAGGGGAAGCTGCAGGTCAGTGCTGGGGTCATGTCGCCCCGAGTATCGTGGGGACCTGCTCTGCACAGGGCATCTCCCAGCTATGGCAGGCCGCATATCTCCATCCCCCTTGTTGCCTCATTTCCTGCTGGAGGGGGGCAGAGCTGCTCCCAAAGCCTTTGCATCAGTCCCAGAGCCTCCTGGCAAGGGGGAGTTGCTGTGGGAAAGGTCTCTGACCTCCCCAGCTCCTCTGGCAGCTCCGCTGCAGCTCAGACCCATCAGCTCAGCCCGTGGGAGCTGCTCCGTGCCCACCAAGAGCCTTTTCTCCCTGCAAAGCCTGAAGTGCTAGCGCAGTCAGTGCAGAGCGAGTGAGCTGCCACCCGATCCCATCAGCTCCCGGTCCTCCTCCACCTCCCCTCCTCGTTACACCTGCAGGACAGAGGCTGTGATTTTCCCCTGACCCTGGCCACGGCTGTCACAAGGAATTGCAGGGCTGGCAGCAAACTGCAGATTCAGAGAGACAAAGACTACTTTCCCCAGAAACGAGGGGAAAATTGCTGCATCTGCAAAGATTTCCCAGGCCCTGTCCCCTCCCGTGCACATCTATCTGGAGTGACACCTTCCTTCAAGCACCCTTCATTTCATTCACGCTCACGCAACCATTTGCATTAAGGTGACCCCAGCTGCAGCGGGGCTGGCTGGGGGGCCAAGGATGCCCCACCAGCCCCAGGGTGTGCTCCGGGTTTCTCCCCCACTCGGGGGAGTGAGGCTGCAGATGCAAACAGCACTGGACTGACTGGGAAGCCACCTGCAGGGACCTCGGTGAGAAGACAGCCCCAGGCTCAGCCCCTTGGCGCACGTTAAAAGGAGATATCAAAGGCAACAGGGAAACTTTGGGCAAGCAGGGGTTGAGGAGTTTGCCTGGTATGTGTAGATACGGAGCCCTGGCTTGGGGGCACAAGGGACACCCAGGAGCAGCAGGATGGTGGCAGACAGAGGTGGAAGATGCCCGTTGCTCAGATCCTTACGTGGACACCCAGGACCTGGGCTTGGCTGGGCCCCTCAGCACCCTGCAAGCACAGAAGTGACAGGAGGGGTGGCTGCTGACCAAAGGCCAATGTCAGGTGGTTTGGGATCTACCGAGTGAGCAGGGACCACGTCCCTGTGGTTGTCCTGGCTGTGACAGCACCCTCATCTCCAGGACTTTGTGCCCTCCCATCCTGCTGCTGCTGCTCCCCACAGTGCTCCAGGGGCACATGGATGAGCTGCAAAGGCCTAGGGTCCCCTCTGAGCAGTAAGAGTTCTCAGAGCAGAGCCATGAACAGAGGATGCTCTGCTTCCCACAGCCACACAAATCCCAACTGGGCTGTAACACACCAAAATCTCGTAGCTCTGCCCAGGTGTACTACCACACTGGGAGCTGTATCCAGCTGTTTTCCAGCCTGTGAGCTCCGGCATCACTGCCCTCCCACTGGCAACAGGAATTGGGGGCCAATCCCCTTCCAAAACAATCCCCTCTGCTTGTAACTGCAAGATCCTGAGTGGCGGCAGCTTCATGAGTCCCACGGCACTTTGCTGACAGGTTGTGTTACCTGGCAACCTGCAGTGGGGAGAGGAGGGAAACTCAGCCAGTGGCACCAACAGCACTCCACACTGGGATGGGGGTCCCCTCAAGCCCCTCCAGCAAAGCAACACTGCAGCAACATGCCCAGCTGCTGGCATGGGACCCTGCAGATACCCCTGCCACACACTCCTGCATCACCATGACCACGGCTCTCATGAGCTCAATGCTTCCTGCTGTCTGTTCCACGATCTCAAGCTCCTGGAATTCTTGCCAAGACTTTTGGACAGCTGTAGGACATCCCCCTGCCCTGGTTATTGATGTTCCTCTGGGGACACTCATTGGGCTGGAGGTCCCAGCATCTTCAAATCACTCCTTCCTAAGGAGAGCAGAAGCTGTGAGACTGAGTGGTGCTTGGGATGAGCAGATCTTCACTTGCAAACCTGCTCGGGAGCCTGGGAGGGAGCCTCAGGCAGGATCTGAGGGATGGTTGTGTCCTCAGTGCAAAGCCGAGTCGGGCTCTCCATGCCCTGCACTGGCACAGGCAGTAGATCTACGGTTGCTCATGCGTGGGGGCCGGGTCCTTGGTGACCCAGCCACACTTCACAAGCAGCTCTGGACCCCATGAGGCCCCTCAAAGCATCCCCCAACCTCCTCAGCCAGCCAGGCTGGCTGTGCTGGGGACGGAGACAAGCAGCTCTAGCACGTGCAGCCTGTGGGAAGAGAAGGACACGAGCCGGTTCTATCCACAGGGCACCCAGAGGTGGCCGGTCCCTGGAGAGCATGGATGAAGAGTGGTGGCAGGAGAGGCTGACCTCTGCCCTGGGAGATGCTCTAAGGTGAGGAGGTCCCCTTTGCTCCTGCCAAAATCCCTGCTCCTCTCCAGCTCACCAGTCAAGCGCTGCTGTGGGATGGCAGGCAGCGTCCGGCAGCCTGGCTGCTCCCTCCCCGGGCTGTGCCCTCAGCCAGGTACGAACCAGAACCTGTGTTCTGCTTCCGAGGTGAGTGGACACTGTGGTTTGCACTGCCCAGGCTCAGCTGCTGGTGCAAACTTTAGTCCAGGTACCTCCGCCTTCCTGCCGGGGTCCACCCAGCGCTAAAGGCGCCCCAGGGCAGCAAGGGTCAGTCCCCCATGCCGAACCTATCGCTCATCCAGAGCTGCCTGAGCCGCTCAGTTTGCATCCTTGCTCTGCTCCACTGCTCCTTCCCTCTCCACCCTCCCTGCCCATCCCGCCCTGCTGCTCCGCCTGGCGCAGGGCTGCAGCCCCCGTGCCCTGGCCCTGGGCAGGGGCTGTGTCCCAGCCGCCCCCCGCGCTCTCCCGGCGCCCAGCGCCGCGCTCCGCCGGCTCCCCGCGGGCACGGAGCAGGTGAACTGAATCCCGCTCCCGTCTCCCTGCTCTCCTCCGTCACCCAGAGCCTGCCTGCGACCGCTCCCACGGCACGCCGCACTCTGCGGATCGGGAAGAGGAGAGGAGAGGAGACGGGCAGGATGACGAGCGCACCGGAGCCGGCTCTGTGGGTGAGCATGCAGACGGGCTGGGATGGGATTCCACCGAAGCTTGCGGGAGGTGGGATCGCAGCAGCGGCTGCACGGCAAACTCTCTGCATCCTTTGCAACCCACCGTGAGCCATCAGCTCCGCGCTGGGTTGCCCAGCCCCCCATGGGTGGCGGGGCTGGATCCATCCTGCCCGGCTCGCCCTCGGGGCCACGGAGGGCACAAAGCGGGGGGGGTGGCAGCTCCAAACGGGTGGCACTGCTCGAATCCCTGCGTGCAGGGACTGCACAAGGGGAGGGGGCTCTGCCAGGGAGCGGAGGGCAGGCTGGTTTCTCTCTCGGGGGTCAGGGGTCTCCCGGGGTGCGCAGCCCCTCTTCAGTGAGGCGCGGAAGCTGCTCGGCATGGAGGGGCTGACCGGGGAGAAGAGGGCGCGGGGAAGGGTGCGCAGAAGGGCGAAGTCACACAGAAACCCCTTTCTTGCCTTGCTGCGGGTGTCAGGGGACAGGGAAGTGGCGGACCTGGGGTGGAGCGTGTCCCACGGCTGCTCCCCCCATCCTTGCCCAGCTCCTGGGTGCCGAGGAAGGGCAGCACTGCCAGCTCTTGGCTCCTTCCCTTCACTCACAGGCTCGCTGGAGATTCGCTGTCCTCCAGCTCTTCCCAGACACATTTGGCCGTACTCCGCACTCCTTCTTCCCACCCTGCCTGCACTCAGCGTGCATCCATGCCTGTGCCTATCCCTAGAAGTGTCCAAGGCCAGGCTGGATGGGGATTTCAGCAACCTGGTCTAGTGGAAGGTGTCCCTGCCCGTGGCGGGGGGGAGGGTTGGAACTCGGTAATCTTTAACGTCCCTTCCAAGCCGAACCATCCCGGCTTCTGGGACTCCCTACCTGCTCGGCCGTGCTCGGTGGCTGGCGGCCGGCCACGCCGGGCTGGCGGAGCTGGCACACGTGCAGCGGGATGTGCAAACAGGCTCCGGCACGTGCCGGATCCCCCGCCTGTCACCGCAGGCTCTGCCGCCGCTCCACCGCACCCCGCCGCAACGCCGGCCTCCCCCCCAAAAACCAGCGGGGCTCCTGGAGGTTAAGAGCGGGTCGGGCGGCCGGGAGCCCCCGAACCGGGAGGGATGACTCCGGCTGCAGCGCGGAGCTGAGATGCCAAATCCCTTTTAAAGGCTAATTTAAGCAGTTTAGAGCGTGTAGCGGTTCAGCAGAGACGTGTGGCAGCCCCGGAGCATCGCCCGCTGCCCGGCCGGGGCAGCCCCGGGGCTGGGGGGCAGCCCTGGCTGCGGGTTAATAAACACACTGATTTGGAGGGGGGGAGGAGGTGCAGCCCGGGGGGCTTCGCACGGGGGGAACGGGGGGGCAGCTCGCCACGCTGGGGCGCGCCGAGAGAAAAGCTGGCTGGGGACACTGGGGGGTCGCTGGGACCCCCGGGCTGGCTGACCCCCCCTGCCCCCCGCCG
>VWPU01003536.1:14298-38665 GCA_013398955.1 Callaeas wilsoni | reverse complement strand
CTCTGAGGTCCCTCCAACCCAAACCTTTTTTTATTTCATTATTCTGTGAACTGCAGCAGGCTGATTTTTCTGTTCTCAGATCCCAGCTCTTCTTCCTCTCCATATGCTCCTTCAGGATGCTCAATAAGCCATTTAAAAGACAAAAAAATCTCATGGAGAAAAATATTTCAATGAATCTTTCTGTTAGTTAAGGGTTAAGAATAATTTCTACCCAGACAAATATCAGCAAAACGCTCTCTGAGGATGATTTGTCAAATATTCTTAACTAAAGGAGAACAGTCTCATTTTTGTGCCTGCGGGTTGTGTTCCCAGACTCCTTCTCTTTGCTGGCAAGTGCTCCATGTAGGATAAACTCATGGAACCTGTGGGGTTTTTTTTAATAAAACCATCCTTTTCACTGGTTCTGCTCTGTAACAACACCCAGTTTATGTTGCTGCCACATGGAGACAAGGCCAGCACCTTCTCTGTCTGTCAGCTAGTGCAAGGCTCCGAAGGGCGAACTGTCCCAGGTGTGCAGGGTGAGGTGGGGAAAAAGGGAGCCTGCGTGGGTATAAACTGAGGGTGAGGTTTAACCTAAAAGAAATCATAGTGTGGAAAGGAGGGTGAGGTGTTCCTACAGGAAACAGGAAATCCGTGTGCAGGATCAGCCCTTCAGAAGATGTTTTATTTGGCTGTTCACAAGCCAGAGGGTGACTGGGTAAAGCCAAAATACATTAATTAACAGGGCGATGCTTTGGGGGTTTTTTGACTTCTGGATTTAGTTTGTGTTTCAGAGTAAGTGGGGAAATTCTGGAGGTACAGTGCAACTGTGGGAGGCATTCAGGAGCAAACTGATGATTTCCCTGGATTCCCTGGATGCAGCAGGGATGTCTGACCCCCACTCTGCTTTCCTTAAAGCACAGACTTCCCCGCACGAGTGGTGCGGGCGCGGGGTCCGGCGGCCAGGAAGGAAGTGACCATTGCAGCCAGCAAGGAGGAGGCCTGCAGAGCTGTCCAGGAGATCATGCAGGTGGATAAATCCCTAATTAATCCCTGGCAGTCCAAGTCTTGGTGCTCTGTACTCTGGGAGTTTGTAATTCCAGCTACAGGAGGCAGGTGGTTTTGGGAGAAACTGGCTCATTCGGCTCAGGAATTTCCCTCAGATTCCTGCTGTGTGCCCCAGGCAGGGCTAGCAGCTTTTGTGACTGAACTCCTCTTCCAGCCTTGAGTCCCACTGCTCTGCTCCTCTGAATTTTAATTTTTCCTTGTCTCCCAGGCCTGATAAGGAGTATTTCAGTGTTGCCTCCTTATGTCCAAATGAAATTCCATTGGTTTTCCCCACTGGCATTCAAGCAAGCTGGCACCTCTCATATACATTGTTTTTTTTGTTAAAATGAAGAGAGGATATAGGATTCATGTCTGCTAACTGGGGATTTCTTTTGTTTTCTTCTGTCTTTTATAGGACAGAATGTTTGGAGAGATGGTTGTTATTGAAGAACTGCTTCAAGGGGAAGAACTTTCTGTATGTGACTGATGGTGTGATATTGTGCTTTTACTCTTTGGCATTATTGCTGTGCTTGTGCATAAACACCCAAGTTTATTGTTTCAAATTTCAATTTTTTTTTGTTTTATGTGCACTTTGAGAAATGTATGTCTATTGCATATATATAACATGCAATCTAAGCCCTTGTCATGCTAACCAATGCATGTTGTCAGCAGATTTTTCTTTTACATTAACAATGACATTGCTTTCATGGTGATTGTTTTAGGGGGAATTTTTTTTTTTTCCCTAAAGTGACCCAAACCATGTTTTTGTGGACTTTGCTTTGGTCCTTCTTGTTACATCAATAATTTTATGCTAATATTTAGTGCCTCTTTTAGACTATTCACCTGCCAGAGGACAGGCATGTGTCCATGTGACTGACAGGTCAAAATCTGATTCATCAAAAGGGAATTGTAATCAGAGCCACCATTGCTCTTGGTTATTTAAACACGAGAAAGAAACAAAGAATCCCTCAGGTCAATGGGCTTGCAGCAGAATAAATGGATCCTATTGGATTCTGAGAAATTCTTTGCTCGGAGGGTGGGCAAGCCCTGGCACAGGGTGCCCAGAGCAGCTGTGGCTGCCCCTGGATCCCTGGCAGTGCCCAAGGCCAGGCTGGACACTGGGGCTTGGAGCAGCCTGGGACAGTGGGAGGTGGCCCTGCCATGGCAGGGGTGGCACTGGGTGGGCTTTAATATCCCTTGCAGTCTGGGCTTCTGCAATTCCTGCATTTTCCAGCAGAACTGAGCCTCAGCCTGTGCCCAGCAGTGCTGTCCCTCGGGCCAGGCTGCTGTCACCGCTGTCACCGCTGTCACCGCTGTGACCGTGTCTCTCCCCGCAGTGCTCCTGCTTCACCGACGGTGTCACCGTGGCCTCCATGCCCCCGGCTCAGCCCCACAAGCGGCTGCTGGACGGGGAGCGGGGCCCCACCACCGCAGGGATGGGCGCCTATTGCCCCGTGCCGCAGGTACAGCCCCCTGCTCCTGCCCAGCCTCTGCCCAGCACAGCCCCTCCAGGGCCCGCCTGCCTCCCACCCCGCTGTCTTCTGGAGGGGATTCCTTAGCAGTCATCCTGCGGGGTTTAATCAGCCGCTTCTCTGGAGCAGCCTCTCTTTTACCTCTTCCATTCTTCCTAAACTTCGTGTTTCTCTGCTCCCATTTGCGTCGCGTCAAAAATCCCTGCGGGATTCTGGGTGTGCCTGGGACCTTTGTGCCCTGAACGTGACCCGGGGGTTCTTGTTGGATCTTAAAGCACTGCTCCAAATAAGCTGCTCCAACACATTATCAGTGTGAGTTTGTCCAAGGATTGGGACACTCTGACTGTGTTCAGCCCAGACTGCCAGTCCCAGAGCTCCTTAAGAACCACCCAAACCACCTCGGGGGGCAGAGCAGTGGAATTTCCGTCCTTGAGGCTGCAGCAGCCCGAGGGAAGGCGCAGGGGTTGGGGTGGGACAGCAGCAGACAGCTCAGGCATCTCCTCACCCCGCTCCTTCCAGCAAGGCCAGCAGATGCCATCACTGCCTCGGTGGGTTTGGTTTGGTTCTCAGGTTCCAGAAGCTCTTCTAGAGCAGATCAGGGGCGCAATCCTCCAGCACATCGTGGACAGCATGAGACAAGAAGGAGCAGCCTATGTAGGTGAGTGAGCACCTGAAAACCCAGGCAAGCCCCTCTCCAGGTCGGTTCCATTGTCAGAGGCTGCTTCTGAATTCCAGATTGTATTTGTTTAAAAAAACCCAGCAGCAACTCATTTTTCATGCAGCGTTAAGCCTTGCTCATTTGTTTCACAGCTGTTTGTTTGGGAGACAACTTTGGTCTTTTCTCCTTAAAACACCATGATTTTATCAAATATTTTTTAAATAAAACATTTATTTGCAGTTCAGGGCATACCATATACTTCAGTCCTGCTGTACTGCTCACTCCTACGTACAAACACGTCCATTTTCTTCAGCTCTTTATCCAGAGGCTGTTTTGGAAAAGGCAGGTGGTGCCCACAGGTGTCACTTAATGCCAAGGGCTGCCGTTGGCACTGAAGACACCTCAGACCTCTGAAGAGTTGGGCTGCCACCGACATCTTTCGCTTCTGCTTTTTGGGGCCTTTTTTACCATGCCTGAGTGAGAATGGAGCAGGGTGCATGGTGCCAGAGAACCTTTGCTTTGTGGGGTTAAAACGTGGTGCCCCGTTCCTCGGGCAGCTGCTCGTCACTTTTGTGGGTGTTGAGGAATTACTGTGACTTGCACTGAAGTGCTTGCAGAACCCTTGCTCCTCACGCCTTCTGGTTTGCAGGAATGAATCCCACACTCCAAAATGCTCTGTTTCATGTAAAGGAGACCCTGTGAAACAAAGAAAGGTGTGAGTTCATTTGCTTGGCTGTGCTCTTTGTGTCCAGGTGTGCTGCAAACCGGTTTGATGCTGACCAAAGAGGGGGTGAAGATTTTAAACTTTAAATGCCAGTTTGGGGATCCCCAGTGTCAGGTGAGTGGAACACGCTGGAAAATTAAAGATGCTCCATTCTTTTACCTCTTACTGTTGTAGTTTAGGGAAAGACCTGAATATGGACATCTTAGACAATGTCTGAGGTAACTTAAAATTTTGGCTCATCAGCTCCTGCGAATTATTTGTTAAAGGCTTTAAGTCAAGACACAGTTCCTCAGATTTGGGTTTTCTGGATAGAAGCAGAATGGGAGGGGCCTAAATTCACGTTCCTTCTACGTAAGCTCACACTTTGTGTTTCTAAATTTCTGACTGGTGCCAAAAGATGCTGCAAATTGAATGCTTACCCAAAGTTTCCAAATTCACTGGCTTGACACATACAGATTTTATTCCATTAGTTGAATTTTCCCTAAGGTGAATTTCAGCAAGCCCAGCAAAATAAAAATTAACTTCCATCACTCTGAAAACTTTTTACAGGTAATTCTCCCTCTGCTTAAAAATGATTTGTATGAAGTGATTCAAGCAACAATTGATGGCAAGCTCTGCAGCTGCATGCCAGCCTGGTGGGAGAACAGAACTGCTGTGTGTGTGGTCATGGCCAGCCCAGGATACCCAGGAGACTCTGACAAAGGCATGGAGGTAACAGGTAACTCCGAGAGGTTGTTAACTATTTAATTACAGCGTAGTCCTTCGGTGGGTTCGGATTTGCCCCTGCTCCCAGAGGTCTGCACAGCTTCCCTGGCTGCCCCTCTGCGCCTGCCTTCCCTTGGTGGAGTGCTCCTCACCAGGATCTCCCACCTGCAGTGGTCAGTGTGCTCTCAGCCGCTGCTGAGACGAGAAGGTGATGGGGAAGGATGGAACTCTGTCATCCCGGAGCCACAGGGACGTGCCCCGGCCACAGGGCGCACGCCGAGACGCGGCCCGGAGGGGATGGGGAAGGATGGAACTCTGTCATCCCGGAGCCACAGGGACGTGCCCCGGCCACAGGGCGCACGCCGAGACGCGGCCCGGAGGGGATGGGGAAGGATGGAACTCTGTCATCCCGGAGCCACAGGGACGTGCCCCGGCCACAGGGCGCACGCCGAGACGCGGCCCGGAGGGGATGGGGAAGGATGGAACTCTGTCATCCCGGAGCCACAGGGACGTGCCCCGGCCACAGGGCGCACGCCGAGACGCGGCCCGGAGGGGATGGGGAAGGATGGAACTCTGTCATCCCGGAGCCACAGGGACGTGCCCCGGCCACAGGGCGCACGCCGAGACGCGGCCCGGAGGGGATGGGGAAGGATGGAACTCTGTCATCCTGGGGCAGCTGTGCCCTGGCCCCAGGAGCACTTCCAGAGGCTGCCCGGAGGTGAGGCGGGGCTGGCAGCACCTGCCGGCGCTCCCCTGCCTGCGATCCCTCGCCAGGAGGGCAAATGACCCGGCAGTGCCCGAGCATGGGAGGAGGGTGAGACCTGAGGGGCTGTGGCCTTTGACCCGGGAGCAGGGCAGCCTCCTCCACGTGCCCTGGGATCACCAGGTGGGGCACCTTCCTCACAGGGCTCCCAGGGTCTGGGAAGGAGATACTCTGTATTCATACAGGTAGTCAATACTAACTTAGAGAGAGGTATTCAATATTTGCAGAGGTGTCCAATATCCATATAGATGTTATCTATAGATATTCTATATTCATAGAGGTATTCAGTATTTGCAGAGGTGTCCAATATCCATATAGATGTTATCTATGGATATTCTGTATTCATACAGGTAGTCAATATTTACATAGGTTCCAATATCCATAGAGATGTTATCTATAGATATTCTGTATTCATACAGGTAGTCAATATTTACATAGGTTCCAATATCTAGAGAGATGTTATCAATAGATATTCTGTATTCATATAGGTATTCAATATTTGCATAGATGTCCAATATCTATATAGGTGTTATCAATAGATATTCTGTATTCATACAGGTATTCAATATTAACTTAGAGATAGGTATTCAATATTTGCAGAGGTTACAATATCCATAGAGACGTTATCTATAGATATTCTATATTCATACAGATATTCAATATTCATGTAGGTGTTCAATATTCTTGTAGATATTAGATACAGATATTCAATATTCATGTAGGTGTTCAATATTCTTGTAGATATTAGATACAGATATTCAATATGAACTTAGAGATAGGTATTCAATATTTGCAGAGGTTACAATATCCATAGAGACGTTATCTATAGATATTCTGTATTCATACAGGTATTCAACATTAACTTAGATATTAGATGTAGGTATTCAATATTCATATAGATATTCAACAGTCATTTAGATACTCTATATAGATATTCAATATTCATGTAGGTGTTCAATATTCTTGTAGATATTAGATACAGATATTCAATATTCATGTAGGTGTTCAATATTCTTGTAGATATTAGATACAGATATTCAATATTCATGTAGGTGTTCAATATTCTTGTAGATATTAGATATAGATATTCTACGTACATATACTTGATATAGTTGTTCCATATTCATTTGGGTACTAGATATAGATATTCAATATCCATATAGATATTAGATACAGGTATTCAATATTCATTTGGGTATTAGATATAGATATTCAATATCCATATAGATATTAGATACAGGTATTCAATATTCTTATGGATATTTGATGTAGATATTCAATATCCATATAGATATGAGATCTAGGTATTCAATATCTGTATAGATATTCAACACAGATATTCAGTATTCATACAGGCATTCAATATTCATTTAGATATCAATGTCCACTTGGATATTGGATATAGATATTCAGGATTCATACAGGCATTCAACATTCATTTCCTCTGTTCCAGTAGTCCTGGATGAGGATCTCCTGAAGATTTTTACAGTGTTTAAAACCAGAAGGAACTGTTGCAGAACCGATTCTTTCCCGCTCCGCTCCTGCCCTGCCAGTCCCACCCTCTCCTTGTGTTGGGCCACCGCAGCACCTCAGCTCCTGGCCAGGGCTCCTGAATTTTGGCAGCTCTCTGGGGACCCTCCATTGCCTGGGGACAAGGTGCCTTGTCCCTGGCAGGATTTCTGACCCCCTGCTTAGATATTCCAATAAAGGACAGTCAAATCAGTGGAATTTAATCCATTTTTTTATAATCACACATTTTTAGACAACACTCTCAGGGATGAACAGAGTGGGATTGTTGGGGTGTCCTGTGCAGGGCCAGGGCTTGAACTGCATGATCCTTGTGTGTCCTTCCAGCTCAGGATATTCTGTGATTCTCTGATTTTAATGGCTTGACAAACGTTTTATTCTGGAGTATTCCTTAAAACACGGTGCAAAGGGGTTGGATTTCCATTGCAGCAGGGCTGGGGGGAAGAATCCCTTGAGCCCATGGCAAGGAGAAAACTGTGCTTGGTTTTCACTTTCCCAGATGATGGCAGCAGTTCCTCCTGTTCCCTTATCCTCCCCTCAAGATAAGGAATCCAAAAAAAAAAAAACCAAAACCAAACCCTGAGCAGTTTTGTTTCCCTGTGTCAGACCAGGCACCTGTGAGTGTTTGTGGAGCACCAGTTCCAGGTGTTGCATGGAATTGTGTGGAGTGGGCAGGGTGGAATAGTGGGGAAGTGCCGAGGTAACATCAGCACTGATGGTTTAATGTCAGGGAGAGGGGAGAATCCGGGCAGGAAATGGCTGTGGACTGTGATTTCCTACAGGAAAGGCCTGCACAAATTATCCAGAGTTCCCAGAGAGAGCATAGGAGTCCTGGCACAGGGTGGGGATATGTCCTGTGGTGGCTCCTGCATCCCTCGTTTCTGTTCCTGTGTGATTTCTTTCTTTATGTTTGGGGTGCCCCAGATGTGGACATGTAGGAGAGAGTGCAGAGGAGGCACCAGGATGAGCAGAGGGATGGAGCAGCTCTGCTGGGAGGAAAGGCTGGGAGAGCTGGGATTGTTCAGCCTGGAGAGGAGAAGCTTTGGGGTGACCTCATTGTGGCCTTGCAGGGCCTGAAGGAGCCCACAGGAAACACGGAGAGAGACAATTTCCAAGGAATGGAGGGACAGGACACAGGGAATGGCTTCAGACTGCCAGAGGGCAGGGATGGATGGGATATTGGGCAGGAATTGTTCCCTGGGAGGGTGGGGAGGGGCTGGGATGGAGTTCCCAGAGCAGCTGTGGCTGCCCCTGGATCCCTGGCAGTGCCCAAGGCCAGGTTGGACATTGGGGCTTGGAGCAGCCTGGGACAGTGGGAGGTGTCCCTGCCATGGCACTGGATGAGCTTTAAGGTCCCTCATCACCCAAACCAGTCTGGGATTCCATTCCATGGTGCTTTACTGGATGGCTCAGAAGGGGATTCCTGGGGCCAGTGCAGTGGGATGCCCTTCACTGGTGATGCTGTTTCTCAGAAGAAAGGAAAGTTGGAAACCTTTATTGTTGTTCTCTCTTGAATGAATAAAGGACTTCAGTCTTCAGTGTTTTATGCACAGAAGGTAACGGAGCAGGGAAAAGGTCTGGAAAACACATCCTGGGAGGAGCAGCTGAGGGAGCCGGGAAAGGGGCTCAGCCTGGAGAAGAGGAGGCTCAGGGGGGACCTCATTGCTCCCCACAACTCCCTGACAGGAGGGGCAGTGAGGGGGGGTCGGGCTCTGCTGCCGTGTCCCAAGGGAAAGGAGGAGAGGAAATGGCCTCAAATTGCACCAGGGCAGGTTCAGGTTGGAGATGAGAAAATATTTTTCCCTCACAGAGCAGTCAGGCCTTGGGATGAGCTGCCCAGGGAGGTTTGGAGTCCCTGTCTGTGGGAGTGTCCCAGAGGAGTCTGGATGTGGCCCTTGGGGACAGGGTTTGGGGTGATGCTGGTGCTGCTGGGGTGGCACTGGAGGATCCTGAAGGGCTCTTCCCACCTTGATTCTGTGACTGTCAACAGAGATTTGATTCAAAATCCTCAGAGAATTCCCTTTGTTCTTGCAGGGCTTCTGCAAGCCAAGGAGTTGGGGCTGCAGGTGTTCCATGAGGGCACAGCGCTGAGGGATGGCAGGGTGGTGACGAGCGGTGGCAGAGTCCTGTCCGTCACTGCTGTCAAGCAGGACCTGATGGAAGCCCTGGGAGAAGCCACCAGGGGTGTGGCCACCATCCACTTCCAGGGGGCCACGTTCAGGAGGGACATCGGGCACCGGGGCCTGCGGCGGCTGCAGCAGCCCCTGTACGTGAGCACAGGCCCTGGCAGAGGGAGGCCAGCCCAGATGTTCCTTCCTGCCCCTCACATCTGGGCCGTCCCTGGTGGGCCCTGCAGAAAGGGTCACAGCTGCTGCCAGCACGTCCTTCGCTCCCCACAGGGCCCTGGTGTACAAGGACAGACACGCCGGAGCTGTGACCGGCGGGGTTTCGAGTCATCTGCCACAAACGGCAGCTGTCAAAGGCACCAGGGCAGGTAGGACTGGGAAAAATCTGGGAATTCCCTCGGTATGTTGGTTCTTTTCTCCCTGGGAGATGGGCAATGTACTCGTGGCTTTGAAACTGAGCTTGGGAAACTGGGCTGGGATCAGCACAAAGAAAGAAAACTCATTTCTTTCTTGTCACTCCTCTTATGGTTAATTAACAAATGCCTGCCTTGCCATGGAGATGACTGTGCTTCTTAGAGGTGCAGAATGGAGAGGAATATAATGGAAATAACATAAATAAATAAATAAAATAATACTAATAAAAACATTGGAGCAAAGGAGGCTCAGGGGGGACCTTGTGGCTCTGCACAACTCCCTGACAGGAGGGGGCAGCCGGGGGGGTCGGGCTCTGCTCCCAGGGAACAGGGACAGGAGGAGAGGGAACGGCCTCAGGCTGGGCCAGGGGAGGCTCAGGGGGGACACCAGCAGGAATTTCCCCATGGAAAGGGTGCTCAGGCCTTGGCAGGGGCTGCCCAGGGAGGTTTGGAGTGCCCATCCCTGGAGGTGTCACCTGGAGGTGGCACTCAGAGCTCTGGGCTGGGGACAAGGTGGGCATCGGGCCCAGCTGGGACTCCATGGGCTGGGAGGGCTTTTCCAGCCTCAGGGATTCTGGGATAATTTGCAGTTCTTGTCTTGGTGAGAGCTTTGTGTCTCTTTATTTCCCGTAAATCTGATCCTTGCCGTGTTTGTACTCGGCAGGAGGTCGCTCAGAAGGAGGAGGCTTTGCTGCTTTCTTTGACCTGAAGGCCTCTGGTTACCACGATGCCATCCTGGTGTCCCAGACCAAGGGCCTCGGACCCAAACTGCAGGTAACTGGCACCCCACTGCAGCAAAGCTCTGGTCACCTGCCAGGGCTGTTTCAGTGCCACCCTCTGCACCCTCCTGAGCTCTACAGACACACCTGAGCCCGCTGCCGTGGGCGCCTCAAAGTTGAAAATGGTGACTTGTGCAAGGCCTGGGCATATTTAATTGAGGATGTGGATACTGTGTGGTGAAATGGTAACATCCCAAAATTTAGCTGGACACTTGAAGCACTAAAACCCAGAATTTCTGCTATAAAATAGCGTGTCCATTGGCTTTGAGAAAGATCTGTGTGGAGGAGCACAGAGAGATGCTGAAATGAGAGCTGGCAGACTCAGCCCAATAAATTGTGTGTGGAGAGGGGCACAGGTACCTCTGTCAGGGCACTGGGGAAAGGAGGGATGGAGGAAATAAACATTAAAGGGGAACAGAAGCCAAGAGATAAAGAGTTTTAATTAGCAAAGAACATACGGGATAAGCTGAATTAGGAGTATATTTATGTAATGATTTGGGATAAATTGAGCCAGGGATATCTTTATGTATTGAATCAGGAGAAGCTGACCCGGGATTTATTTATATATTAAATCAGAAGGTTTTCAGCCATTGGGAGAGTGGAGACCTGAAGCTCCTTTCACTGTCAAGCACAGCAATGTCCCTTGTTTCAAATGGTTTCTGCCTTTAATGCCAGGATACAAACAGCAAGAGCCTGAGCAGAACCATCCCGAAGGCCTTTTGCAGTCCTACATCCTCGGACACCTCTGGGCATGAAAAATGATTGGGGCTGGCCCTTGGGAATCTTTGTTCCAACTGCTTGGCACAGAGGCATTCCCAGCTGTGTCTCCACAGCCTGTTCCCAAGGTTCTTCCCTGGCAAGGAAGAGTTGGCCGATGCCTGCTCCGATTGTTCCCAGAGCAGTGGGGGGGAGGTGTTGCCACGCAGCAAAGGCCATGGGGTTCCTGTTTCCACAGCACTCCTAAATCCAGCAGCCAGGGAAATCCAGCAGGAATCCAAGCCCAGACTTTGTCTGGGTGCTGCTCCCTCACCATTTGGAATCCAGTGCTATTTATCCATGTTTTACCCTCGCCCATCCCTCTGTCCTGGGCTTTTCTGCACAGGTGGAACTGTGTCAGTAAAAGGTACCTCCCTGAAAATTTACCCACTGATGATCTTAGAGGTCTTTTGCACCCTAACTATTTTATGATTTTATGACCCTGTGATCCCTGTGTAACCTCTGTCCCACTGCAGCCCCCTGAGCTGAGCTCCAGGGTGCCCCTGAGAGCTGGAAGTGTCAGCACTTTATGGGAGCCACACCCGACCCACGTTTCATTACCTGTGAAATGCAGACACCTTGAGGACTTCTAAAACCAAAGAGCAACTTCCCTGAGGGAGCTGTTTGTTCTTTATTAAGAACCTTCCAGGGCCTGAAGGGGCTCCAGGAGAGCTGGAGAGGGACTGGGGACAAGGCATGGAGGGACAGGACACAGGGAATGGCTTCCCACTGCCAGAGGGCAGGGATAGATGGGATATTGGGCAGGAATTGTTCCCTAGGAGGGTGGGCAGGCCCTGGCACAGGGGGCCCAGAGCAGCTGTGGCTGCCCCTGGATCCCTGGCACCGCCCAAGGCCACGTTGGACACTGGGGCTTGGAGCAGCCTGGGACAGTGGGAGGTGTCCCTGCCATGGCAGGGGTGGCACTGGATGGACTTTGAGGTCCCTCCCAGCCCAAATCCTTCCATGATTCCATGATAATATTCCAAAAAGCAAACAAAAAACCCCACCCAAAATTACAATTTCTGGGTAGCTGTAGCTGGAATTTGAACTAATGTTCCGAGAAAAAGGCAAAATAGATTTTTCCTTTTTTTTTTTCTCTGCTCTGCAAGAAAATGAGCTGTTTTCTCTTGATTTAAACTAGGTAATGCACCAGGTTCTGAACTCCATGTATGTCCTGCAGTGATTCCTTTCGGAGAAAAAGAGGTTTCTGCTGATTTCCCTGATTAATAATTGAGTTTTGCCTGTTTCTTGTTGCCACCATGTTCTGCAGGTTGCCCAGGTCTGTAAAAGGCACGACACCATCGGGCAGGACCTGGTGGCCCTGTGTGTCAATGACCTCCTGGCTCAGGGAGCTGAGCCCCTCTTCTTCCTCAGCCATTTGGCCTGTGGCAAACTCGATGCTGAAGTGATGGAAACAATCAAAGAAGGAATAGCTGAGGCTTGCAGGAGTGCAGGCTGTGCTTTCCTGGGTATGGACACTCCTCTCCTCTGAGATTTGAAGGTTCTGAGGTTGAATTTATCACCAGAGAAGTGGAGTTGGGATGCAGAGGCAGAATGTGGCCCTGGAATTGTTGGTTTCTGTTTGGTGGAAAAAACAGTCGAGAATTTGTGCTTAAATTCTTCCTTGTCTGTAAAATGGGTCAGCACAGAAAGATGGGGTTTAGTATTTGTGCATTTGGATCCTTGTTCTTCCTTCTTCATCCCTGAACAAAGGAGAACAGGACTGGAAGCCTCACGTTCTTCAATGGTGACGTTTTCATGCCCTCTCCCTTTCTCAGTCCTAGCAGGGAGGTGCCACGTGAGTACCAGGAATAATAATGATAAAAACACTTCTTCTTTCATGAAGCTTTGTTTTGTTGGAGCCTTGAGGTGAAGTAAGAAACCAAGAAGGATTTTAAAAAGATATCTGAACGTTCTTAGGCTGTGTGTCCCTGGATGGGCTGCTCACGTTAGGAGATGCCATAAATTTAAAATGGTGTTACAACAATGGCTTTGAGCTGAGGGAGGGCAGGGTTAGGTGGGATTTTGGGAAGGAATTGTTCCCTGGGAGGGTGGGGAGGTGCTGGAATAGAATTCCCAGAGAAGCTGTGGCTGCCCCTGGATCCCAGGCAGTGCCCAAGGCCAGGTTGGACGCTGGGGCTTGGAGCAGCCTGGGACAGTGGGAGGGGTCCCTGCCATGGCAGGGGTGGCACTGGGTGGGCTTTAAGGTCCCTCCCATCCCAGACCAGTCTGGGATTCTGTGGCTCTCAGATGAACACAGACAGGAGGTGCTGACCCCTCTCTCCCCTCGCAGGCGGGGAGGTGACAGAAGTGGCAGCTCCGTGTCCCCCTGGGCCCTGTGACCTGGCCGGGTTCGCGGTGGGAGCGGTGGAGCGCGGGCAGAGGCTGCTGGGGCTGCAGAGAGCTGAGGAGGGGGACGTGCTCCTCGGCCTGGGCTCTCCCGGCATCCCCGGCCGCGGCTTCGGCCTCGTGCGGAAGATCCTCCTCACGTCCTCCCTGCACTGCTCCTCGCCAGCCCCGGGCAGCTGCGGGGACAGGACTCTGGGTGAGGTGTCCTCCTTCCCAAGAGATTTGCAGGGCCAGGCGCTGCCCAGGGCTGTTCCCATCGGGCTGGGTTGATCAGGCTTTGGGGTCGGGCTGGTGCCCGCTGCTCCGCAAGATGGGCAGCGCTTCTGCCTCCTTCCTGAGCCCTGCTACAGGGACTGGGAGAGAACCTGTGCAGAGAAGCAGCCCCACAAAACACCCCACGACCTTTGAAACAAATTCGCTGAATTCAGCCTGCAGAAGGCAAGGCCCTGGGAGACCTCAGAGCCAGCTCCAGAGCCCAAAGGGTCTCCAAGAGAGCTGGAGAGGGACTGGGGATGAGGCATGGAGGGACAGGACAAGGGAGAATGAGTAGAAAATGGAAGAGAGGAAGTTTAGGCTGGATATTGGGAAGGAATTGTTCCCTGGGGAGGGTGCCCAGAGTAACTGTGGCTGCCCCTGGATCCCTGGCAGTGCCCAAGGCCAGGTTGGACACTGGGGCTTGGAGCAGCCTGGGACAGTGGGAGGAGTCCCTGCCATGGCAGGGGTGGCACTGGGTGGACTTTAAGGTCCCTCCCCACCCAGCCCATTCTCTGATTCCATAATTCTAAACCTCTCGAGAGGTTTTAAACAGAAGGACTGACCCTGACACTGCTGTTTGCAGGAGATGTTTTGCTGACCCCAGGGAAAACGTTCAGCCCAGCTCTGCTGCCCGTCCTTCGCTCGGGGCACGTGAAGGGTTTTGCCCCCACAGCCGAGGGGCTCCTGGGGGGCATCTCCAGGGTCCTGCCCGAGCATGTCAGCGCCGTCCTGGGTAGGTACCTGAGGTGTTCCTGTGTGACAAAACTCAGGCGCAGCACGGCCGTGACCTTTCAGCTGCAGCTGTGGAATCCCCAGAAAGGTCCCTGCAGAGCTGGAGACTGAATGGCCCCAAGTTCAGTGGGTGCTTTCCAAGGGGCTGACAAAACCATTCCTGTTCCAAGTCATGAGCAGCACGCTTTTGTTGGAGAAGGGACATTCCAGAGGAGTTTAAGGGCAGCACGTGTCTAGGACAAGAGGTGTTGGAGAAGACTGTGTGTTCCTCAGGACACCTCTCCATACAAAACATTTTGACCGAACCGTGAGGTTTGATGGGAGACTTAATTTGCACAATTTGCTCCACACACACACATTTAATGCACTTTTTTGGTAGCTTCCCCCCAACATCTGACATCTCTGAGTAAGGGAGAACTTTTTCTGATGAAGCCAAAATTGGGCAAAGAATTCAGAAGTTTGAAATAGTAAAGAAAACCATGTTCATGTGAGTCTAAAAATCCAGTGGGGATGGGGAGGGGGGAAGGAAGGTGTCTGTGTGTAGGGCTGCATTTCTCTAGAATGAAATTGGAAAGGAAAGAAAGAAATTTCCAGGCCAGGTTGGATGGGGCTTGGAGCAACCTGGGATAGTAGAAAGTGTCCCTGCCCAAGGCAGGGGGTGGATTGAGATGGGCTTTAAGGTCCCTTCCAACCCAAACCATTCAGGTTGGACGCCCGGAGCAATTTCCCCATGGAAAGGGTGCTCAGGCCTTGGCAGGGGCTGCCCAGGGAGGTTTGGAGTGCCCATCCCTGGAGGTGTCACCTGGGGGGGGCACTCAGAGCTCTGGGCTGGGGACAAGGTGGGCATCGGGCACATGTTTTTTCCATGGGCTGGGAGGGCTTTTCCAGCCTCAGGGATTCTGGGATTCTATAGCAGCAAGAATTGGTCTCTACCAGCTCTTGTGACACACCACTGTCATTACAGTAAATAATAACAAACGCTTGTGCTGCCCACACACAAATTTCAATCTTTTCCAGATGCTCTCAGCTGGAAGATCCCTGAAATCTTTTGCTGGCTCTACAAGGAGGGGAACCTCTCTGCAGAGGAAATGGCTCAGACCTTTCCTTGTGGGATCGGGGCCGTCTTGGTCGTGCAGGAGGACCTGGCCCAGCACGTTCTCCAGGACATCCAGAGGCAGCAGGAGGCCTGGCTGATTGGGAAGGTGGTTGCCCCTTGTCACACAGGTGAGCAGGTGTCCTCGTGGCACTGGGCAGACTCCCCGCTCCAAAGTTTGTGTAGCTCGCACCATCTCCCTGTTGCCTCACCAGGCTGGAGGCGACACCTCCACATCTACATTTCAGTATTAAACAAATGAGAAATGAGTTCTTGTTTCAGCGTGGCAGCACCGGGATTACCTCCCCCCCTCCCTGAGGCTTCAGGAAATCCCTGTGCGGACTGTCCCAAACATCAGGGGATATTTTACCACACTCATGGAAATCAGCTCCCCTCCTGTGCACGCCCTTCCCAGCTCACACAGATCCGTGTAAAGGTTGAGAACAGGCCACAGCTTTGCACAGTCCCGTGTGATGATGGGCAGCCTGAACCCTGCTGTGTCGTTGCTTGACACCCAGCAGGCCATAAACCAAAATCCCTCTGGAAACCCAGCAGTTTGGGCAGCCAAAATGTCACCTCAGCTCCGTCAGCATCGTTTTCAGTGTCCTTTTGCAACATGAGAGGTGTGAAAGATGGGACTAATCCTTGAGAAGGCCTTGCCTGGGCCTCTGTGAACAACTCTTAGAGGTCTTTTGACCTCTTTTGAGTGAGCAGGTAACACCAGAGACCGGCACAGCTCCTGGGATTTGGGTTGTTCAAGCACCAAATCCCTTTGGAGCTCCATCTCTGCCCGTAAATTCATTGCTGATACAATTTCTTGTCATTGAACCATTGTTAATGAACTACACAAAGTCAGTTTAGAAGGAAAGATAAAATCCAACACTTTCTGGTGTGTTTGGAGCAGGTTCTCACATTGAAGTGGAGAATCTTGCAGAGGCCCTGCAGCTGAGCAGCCCTCAGCAGCTGCTGAACACCGGCACTGCCGAGAGCCAGCCCCAGCCCAGGAGGAGAAAGGTGAAAGTGGCTGTTCTTGTCTCTGGAACAGGTGAGCTGTCCCTTGTCCTGGCACAGAGAATGTCCTTACACAGGAGAGGCCGGTCCAGGTGTGTCCACCTGGCCTTTCTTGCAGTGGAATCTACAGACCCCTGGAAGTCCAGGGCTGCCCTTTGACCGCAAGTCAAGGAGCTGCATTGCACTGCTTAAAAAATGAGCTTCACCGGTGCCCCTGCCCTCAGTCCCGTTTGTGAACAAGCAGATCTCTGTTAGAGCAGCAGCTGAGCCCCTCCCAGGGCTGTGGGTGCTCATCTGTCCCCCCAACCTTTGCTCTCTCCCCGCTGGAGGCACGGCCCTGTCTGCGCTCATCGGCTCTGCCAGGGAGCCGGGCAGCTGTGCCCAGCTGGTCCTGGTCATCTCCAACAAACCCGGAGTGGAGGAGCTGCGGAGCGCTGCCCGTGCTGGAATTCCCACCAGGGTAAGGACACATTCCCTTTTCGTTTTTATTCCCAGCTGCTGAGCCCCAGGGTGGTCAGGAAATGCTTGCTGAGCATTTCACTTCAGTGTGAAACTTCCCCTGTGGATCCGTGGATGGAGCACAGAGCTGGGAGTCCTCGCTGGGCTCTGGGAGCTTTTCCCAGCTCGGCAGTGAGTGCTACATCCCAGGGAAGGGATTTAAATGGATGATTTGGGTTTGAGATGGCAGCCCATGAGCCTCAAGCTTTGGCTGAAATCAGTCAAACTTCAGGTTCTGCAAAGCACAGAGATGTGTTTTCTCCTGGGTGAATCCCTCCTTAGAATCACAGATTCCTAGAAGGATTTGGGTTGGGAGGGACCTCAAATCCCCCCCAGTGCCACCCCTGCCATGGCAGGGACACCTCCCACTGGCCCAGGCTGCTCCAAGCCCCAGTGTCCAACCTGGCCTTGGGCACTGCCAGGGATCCAGGGGCAGCCACAGCTGCTCTGGGCACCCTGTGCCAGGGCCTGCCCACCCTCACCGGAGACAATTCCTGCCCAATATCCCATCCATCCCTGCCCTCTGGCACTGGGAAGCCATTCCCTGTGTCCTGTCCCTCCAGCCCTTGTCCCCAGTCCCTCTCCAGCTCTCTTGGAGTCCCTTTAGGGCCTGGCAGGGGCTCTGAGGTCTCCCTGGAGCCTTCTCTCCTCCAAGATGAAAACCTGTGTCTCCCATTGTGCCCAGTCCCTTTCAGTGGCACCACCCAAATCTTTTCTCCTGCCCGTGCTCCACAAAGCAGCTGTTTGAGACAGGAATTTGTTCTGGTTCGTTCCATAAAAACCCCTGGCAAGGACCATCAGCATTGTCTGAGAACACTCCATGACTTGGGATGTCAAAAGCAGGAACTCCCCATTCTGACATCAAGTGGGTTTGAGCCGTTGTTTTCACAGCTGTGCACAGATGGAAATGAACCCTGCCGGAGGCTGTCCCTGCAGGAAAGGGTTCTGCAGCTTCTTCAGCCCCTGGGCTGGATTCACGTGACGTTTTTCTGACTCATCTCAAAAAAAAAATAGTGATATCAAAATTCACTCACATTTTCACAGACAAGAGCATGAAGGTTTGTGAGCCCCTTGTTTGAAAGCCCTCGGGAGAGTCAGGAATCAGCATTCTCCTGTGGGGCTGAAAACAGGAGGTGGAGTAGGAGAGGAGGAGGAGCTCCTCCAGAGGGTCTGCCCAATTGACTCCACCACCTCCCTGGGCAACTCATTCCAGTGCCTGACCACTCTTAAAAGAGAGAAACTGTTTCTGATCTCAAATCTGAACCTCCCCTGGTGCAATTTAGGGCCATTTGCTCTCGCCCTTTCACTTGGGACATGGCAGAAAACACCAGCCCCACCTCACTGCACCCTCCTTCAAACCACGGAGTGTCCTGGAATGAATCCAGTGTGCTTCTCGTTGTTGCCCCAGTAGCTGCTCTCAGTCCCACCAGGTTGTTTCCTTGACGTGGCTTTTGTTGTGTTTCACTGCTCCAGGTGATTGATCACAAATTGTACGGGAGTCGCTCGGAATTCGACAGCACCATTGACCGAGTGCTGGAGGAATTCTCTGTGGAGCTGATCTGTCTGTCAGGATTCATGAGAGTTTTGTCCAGCCCTTTTATCCGAAAGTGGAAAGGTGAGAAATTAAATGTAAAAGGAAAACTAAAGCAGGGGTGGTTGGTCTCACCAGGATTCCGGTGTCACAGTTCTTTGTCCTTTGGTTAAATCGCTCAGCCCTGCTGGCACTGCTGACATTCCGGCACAGGGGCTGCCTTGTGCTTCCATTCCCTCTGGCACTGGGACTGTGTTGGGATTCTGCCTGAGGGTTGGCAGAGGAACCCCTTGTGCTGCTTTAGGAATGAGAGGGGGACGAGACAGGGGTGTGGGGTGGGTCTGTGCCTTGCCCAGGGAAGGGGCTTGATCCCGTCCTCTGCCACGAGCTGCGCTGGGGAGTCCTGCTGAACCTCACTCCCTGCAGCTCCCACCCAGAAAAACACGGGAGAGAGATGGATCTCTCCATTCCCCTCCCTGCTGTGGTGCCCTGCAAACCCTGACACAGCTCCGTGTGTGCCCCAGGTGAGCGAGGGGTGAGCAGTGAGTGCGTGCCCGCTCCCGAGGCCTTGCTCAGGAGTTACTCACTCACCAAGCAGCTTGGACAGGCTCCTTTGGGAATGTCGCTGCACCTGTGCGCCTGGAAGGGCAGAATTCCCTCAGATCAGAGCAGTGCTGCTCAGGGCTTGGACTGATGATCACATCTCATTTTATTTTTATGGAAATTCGGTTCAAACTATCTTTTTTTCTTCTTCTTCTTTTTTTTTTTTTCTTCTCTCACACTGATGCCCAGGGAAAATTTTGAATACTTCTCCATCACTTCTTCCACTCATCAAGGATGGAAGTGCCCATCAGGAGCCCCTGGAAAGTGGATTCAAAGTCGCAGACTGCACCGTGCATTTTGTCCTGGTGAGTGGCCTCAGAACTGGGAAGTTAGGAAAATTTGGACGTTAGGAATTTGCTTTTTTTCCTTTTCTTTCTGGAGGCAGAAATGGGCAGAGGTAACAGGAATGTGTGGGAATCTTGGGGCTGTTACCGGTGAAAAGCAGAAAGATTCTTCTTTGCATTTGGGGTTGCATTTGGGGTTGCTTGAAGTCCTGTCTTCTTCCCTTGCATTTTGGGGTGGTTCCTTTCGCCTTTCTCCTCCTCCCAGGACGTGCGGGCCCCCGCAGCCGTCCCTCATGAGGCGTCCCCTCCCTGGGCGCCCCTCGAGCCTCCCGCAGCCCCTGCTGTGCTCCGTGCACGGCACCCAGAAGCTGCCCCGGGGCTCAGCAGCCCCTGCTCAGCCCCAGCGTCCCTCTGCAGGAGGAGCCGAGCGCCGGGGCCGTGATCCGCCGGGAGCCGGTGCCGCTGCGGCCGGGGGACACGGAGGCCGCGCTGGCCGGGCGGCTGCAGGAGGCCGAGCTCCGGGCCTTGCCCCTGGCCCTGCAGCTCGTGGCCAGCGGGGCCGTGTGGCTCGGAGCCCATGGAAGAGCCTGCTGGAGGCGGGAGAGCCAAAGGCTGAGCCCACAGGAGGAGCAGGGACACGGAGCGTCCTCGTCCGGGGCTGCGGAGCCTCAGGAACGCGAGGGGCTCTGGGCAGGTCCTTGACGGGCTCGGGCTCTGCTGCTCTTCCTTGCTCGTCTCTGCTCTTCCCTGCTCTTCTCTCCTCTTCCCTGCTCGTCCCTGCTCTTCCCTGCTCTTCCCTCCTCTTCCCTGCTCTTCCCTCCTCGTCTCTCGTCCTCCGTGTGCTTCTCTTTGATGTTTCAGCATCCCAAGTTTCCATTCCCACCCTTTTCCCTGAGCTCACAGCTTTCGTTAAACACCCCCTTGGAAAATTCTTGGTGGGATGGGAGCCGGGCTGGCTTTTCGGATTTGGAATTCCTTTGTTCTGTTTTTAAACCTGTAAAGGAGAAAATGTGTTACAAGGAGGGGGCTCGAGCTGTAAAACTGCTCTGGTGCTTCTGAGGGAAATTCATTTGTCCGAGGGATCCATTTCTGTGGCAGAGCACCGGGAGCTTCCCAGAGCAACCCCAAACAGGATCTGCTCCTACAAGAGTGGGACAACAGAGTCATGGAGCTGCTGGAGAGAGTCCAGAGGAGGCCATGGAGATGCTCCAAGGCTGGAGCCCCTCTGGAGCCAGGCTGGGAGAGCTGGGGGTGCTCACCTGGAGAAGGGAAGGCTCCAGGGAGAGCTCAGCGCCCCTGCCAGGGCCTGAAGGGGCTCCAGGAGAGCTGGAGAGGGACTGGGGACAAGGCATGGAGGGACAGGACACAGGGAATGGCTTCCCACTGCCAGAGGGCAGGGATGGATGGGATATTGGGCAGGAATTGTTCCCTGGGAGGGTGGGCAGGCCCTGGCACAGGGTGCCCAGAGCAGCTGTGGCTGCCCCTGGATCCCTGGCAGTGCCCAAGGCCAGGTTGGACACTGGGGCTTGGAGCAGCCTGGGACAGTGGGAGGCGTCCCTGCCATGGCAGGGGTGGGATGGGATGAGTTTTAAGGTCTCTCTCAACCCAAACCTTGTGGGACTCTGTGAAATCCCATTTCACATCAGCCTCACATGGGAAAATATCAGAGTCTGGATCAAGCTGCCTGTGATGGAGATGGGTGTTGGATTTGGGACAGATCTCCCTCTGTTGGCANCTGCCTGTGATGGAGATGGGTGTTAGATCTCCCTCTATTGGTGTCTCTGGCAGTGATCCAACTGCTCTGATCAATAATGTGATATTGATTCCCTGCACAGGCAGTGATTTCACCCCTCCAAGTCTTTATTTCTCCTGCCCTCCCTGGCTGGAGCTCTGTGACCTCCCCCCTGACCCATGGGCCCCACACCCTGTACAGCCTCTTCCCTCCTCCCCCCTGCAGCCCTGGGAAAGCAATTCCAAGGAACTAGTTGTAGGTTGAATTTTTTTTAAAACTTTATTAGGCTTTATTTCAAATCCCAAAGGAGATTATGCCAACATGGAAGTACCATCAGGACATCAGAGCCCAGAATAAAATCAGCTTTCTCTGTGTCAAAGGGGAGCTCTGAACCACCTCATCTGCTTCGTGTGTGGGAAACCTGATCCTTTCAGCAAGAACATTGAAATGGTTTCATAACTATACTAAAATATTAAAAGAAAACCACAAGTGTTGAGCTGCACAAAAAGCCCAATTGTTTTCCTAATGTTCATAATTCCTGGGTGTCCCTCAGTGCTGTTCCAGGTGAAAACACTGTTCCAAGAATAAAGGCACTTCAGAATTCCCGAGGAATGTTTCACAAGCCACGGACATGTTTTGTGTCAGGTCCTTCTGCTCGTGTAAAAAAATAAAAACCCAAATCTGAGGGGAATTCATGGGAATTCACGTGGGACTGCTGAGGAAAAATGGGGCAGCAGACACCGAATGCTGCTGACATCTGATGGACAGCAGGTTCAGGGCTGGAAATGACAGGGTGATCCACGGGTCTCGGCCAGACAAGATCCACCAACATCAAACCAGGAAGCAAATAGAAAAAAAATCCAACAGTTGGTGTTTTGGGAGGCCAGTTTTTCCTGGTTTGATGAGGTTTTTAGAGTGCAGGTTCCTGCCTTTGTCTGTCTCTTCCATTGTGGTTTCCCTCAGCAACAGTTCCCAGCACAGGGAGGGTCCCCGTTCCAGGCCGAGGGTCTGTTAGGGAACAGTCCATCCCGGGGCTGCTCAGATCCTCTGGAAGCACCTGGCTGGATTTGGGTTGGTAGGAAAGAGATTGAGAACCGAAACGTTGGCCAGGGAAGCGATTAAAATTAGGAAGCACTTACAGGAGCCATTGCTGCGCCCTCTGGGAACGGCCCCGAAATTCCCGTTAGTGGCTTTCCTGGGATTTGAATCTTTAACCCCGTGGGGCAAGGGAAGGGACGAGCCCGTGCTGAGCCCGTGCTGAGCCCGTGGCCCCTGCAAGGCCAGCCCCGGCCCCCAGCCCTATTTCCAGTAGATCTTGCCCGCCTCGCCCACGCGCACGGCGCCGCTGGCCACGAGCTGCAGCGCGGCGGGGAAGGCCCTGTGCTCGGCCTCCTTCACGCGCTCCGCCAGCGAGGCCTCCGTGTCCCCCACCTTCACCGGCACGGCCTCCTGGAAGATGATGGCCCCGGCATCCATTTCCTCCTGCAACAGCAACAGCAACAGCCACGGTCGGGGCTGGCGGAGGAGGGAAGGGCCCTGGGAGCGCCCCGCTGCCAGGAACCGGGGTTTGGGCTGGTGGGATGGGGCAGAGCAGCTGCTGGGGCTCACTTTGGCCCGGGGAGGGTTCAGAGGAGAACGGGAGGGAGGCAGAACACCAGGGGACAACGGTCCTGCTCCAGAAAACCCTGTTAGCCAGGGACGGGAGGGGCTGGACGGGGCAGGACATTCAGTCCAGAGGGGGAAGGAGCCAAGGCCTGGCAGGGAGCCGGGACAGGGATCCCACAGATCTTCCCTGGCACACTGCTGGGGCAGATCCCTGCTGGGCAGGCCTTGTTTCTCAGGAGCTGCCACACAGAGAAACCCCGAGGCACGGCAGAGAGAGAAGAATTCACTTTTCCCTTCTATCTGGAAAAAGTGATTCCACTCTTTTTCCAAGAGAAAGCAAAAATCCTGAGACAGAGTCCAGCAGCAGAGAGAGAGGGGAGCCAGAGGAGAGACCTTTGAACCCTGAGAAGTGACCAAAAGGGAACCAATGATCCCTGGCCTGAAAAAACGTGGCTCTGAAGCTGAGAGATCTCTGCCCTTTCCGTGCTTAGGGCCTGACCAGCATGAATTGTCAAGTTTTTCTCTGTTCCCACAAACACTGGATCACTCCTTAACAAATCCTGTGCCATTTCCAGTGGTTTGGTGGTTTGTTTTTTGGGTTTTTTTTTGTTCATTTGTTTTTGTTGTTTGTTTGTTTGCTTGTTTCTATTTTTTCTTTTTCTTGAAAGCAAGAAACAAGGCAGGTTGTAGGATAAAACCCAGGAAGTTTGGGCCATGTTTAAGAAAGACTTTGGCTTAGCCAAGGCCTTACACGAACTATTCCCCCACTCCAACGGGTGGAAGGCAGCAGTGGGATGCTTAGGGAAGAAGTTCCCTTAGGGAAAGCTTAAACTCCTGGATAGATTATTCATTTCCATTCTCTCCAGAGTCAGCAAACTAAAGCACTGTATTGTCACAACAAAATCTCTGTCACCTCCAGATACAAAGCTCTGAATGCACAGAGGAGGGCAGGTGATCAGACACAAGGGTTTAGGGCGTTCCCAGCAGGCTCTGAGGTGAAACTGTTCAAACTGAAGGATTCAAACAGAGAGCCAGGGAGGTGCAAATGTTAAAGGGGAGGATTTCAGTGGCAGGAGGGGGCAGGAGGTACTCACAGCCACGAAGTGCACGGTGCAGCCCGTGACCCTGACTCCAGCCTGCAGCACCAGCTTGTGCGCGTTCGCTCCCTTGAAGGACGGCAGCAGGGACGGGTGGATGTTCAGGATTTTCCCTGGGAAAGCACAGGTGAGGTTATTGGCTTTTGGCGCTGCCCAGGCTGGTCAATGTCCCATAACCAAGAGAGGAACAAAATCATTTGTGAGTAAGATTTCTCACAGGTTTTGAAGACACCGGCAGCCAGCCCCAAGTGCTGCTGTGTGTGTCTCTGAAATACCAGAGACTGCAGCTACAATTAATGCCTAAAGCACAGCTCTCCAGGGATTAATAATGAATAATTGGCTGATGTAGCTGTTCCTTCCCTCAGCACCTTGTCCTTCTTCGATCACAGAATTACAGGATTAAGGCTGGAAAAGCCCTCCCAGCCCATGGAGTCCCAGCTGTGCCCGATGCCCACCTTGTCACCAGCCCAGAGCTCTGAGTGCCACCTCCAGGTGACACCTCCAGGGATGGGCACTCCAAAGCTCCCTGGGCAGCCCCTGCCAAGGCCTGAGCACCCTTTCCATGGGGAAATTCCTGCTGGTGTCCACCCTGAGCCTCCCCTGGCCCAGCCTGAGGCCGTTCCCTCTC
>VWPU01003536.1:0-14205 GCA_013398955.1 Callaeas wilsoni | reverse complement strand
TGCCCTGCCCCCTCCTGTCAGGGAATTGTGCAGAGCCACAAGGTCCCCCCTGAGCCTCCTTTTCTCCAGGGTTTCTATTACTATTATTTTATTTATTTATTTATTTATTTCTGCTATTTCCATTCTATTCTTTTCTGTTCCTGGCAGCACTCTGGAGACCCCCTGTCCTCCCCTGCAGGTGGAGAGCTGGGCGAGTTCCAGGAGGCAAATGTCCCACCCGATCTCCAGCAATGTCTCAGACACACTTTGTGTCTCAACAAAACCCTTTTTAAGCATCAGCATCTCCCTCCCTGCTGCTTGGGCCCCAAAGGTTTCAGGGACAGTGGGCTGGAAACACCACTCTGCTCTTCTGCCTGTTTGCCATCAGAACGGGATGGGGGTTCCTGTTGGCTTGGGTTTGTTTGGTTCTGTTTTCACCTGTCCTTTGTTAACATTCAGAATTCACACTTCAGGGCTGTTAAGCAAGAAAGAGTTTCACAACTCCCACTCTGTGTCCTTGTGACTGCGAGAGAAAGAAAAAGGAGCAGCTTTGACCAAAGCAGCAGCAGGAATTGATTCCTCCTGGATAATTTGGGGGGTCAGTGCCCAGGCATGGCCAGGGCAGGGTCCTGTGGCTGGCCCAGCTCCCTGAGCTGAGCTCGATGTCTGAGCTCACATCTTGTGGTCCCAGCTGAGGTTTTCAAGCTCAATCCAATTCTGGCCATTTACAAAATGAGTTTAACCCTCCTGTCATGAGAAAGTCTTCCCTTTTCTCTCACACCAGTCACGCAGGTAAAGCAAATCCTGCACTGTGCAGGGCAATGATCAGTGCTCTGTCCCTAAATCAGAAGGCACTAAAATCCTTCATTTGTACAAGATTCTGCACTAGAGAAAGTTCTTTTCCACCCTCTACGGAGACTCTCTGCTCCAAACACATCCCCTGGAGTGAGGGATTCTGTCTCCTCCTGACAGCTGCCCACAGCACAGGCATTTACACCTCTGGGCCCTGAATGCAGACAAACAAAACCAATTCACCTGACTGGCTTCACCTGACAGCTTCAAAACCACAGCAAGGCCTCTCAGGAGGGCCTGCTTCGCTCCACTGATTTTAAGGAGAGGTTTGAAAAGTAGTTCAGGTGTGAAGTGTCCCAGACACACCCAGGGAAACACAAAAGTCACCAAGTGAGCAGTGAAAGCCGCAAGGTACAGGCTGACCAGGCTGTGCCTGCTCTGGGCAGGTGTAGGTAACCCTGGCCCAAAGCAGAGCAAACAGCAGCTGCTCTGTGTGTTCAGCACTCCCTGGGAAACGCAGGAGGAGAGAAAAGTAACAGCTGGGGGAGGGAGAGCAGCCCCTGAAGGTGTCACCAGCCTCTCAAAGAGCTGGAAAACGAAAATGAGCAGAGTGGAGACACCGTGAACATTCTGGACAAGCACAGCCTGGATGTGCCTGTGGAACACCCCACCCACAGACTCAGGCAGCTCCTGATGTGTGGCCTGGGACTGAACAGGGCTTCTTACCCAAAAGTGCAGAATGCTGCCCAGTTTGGTGGTTTTACAAGGATCCAGAGCAGCTCCTCTGTCAGGGAAGGAATTCTCAGTGGCTGGCTGCTTCTCTCTCCCCGGCCAACACCTCCTGTCTGCAGAGGTCCAAAGTCTCCACAGCCTTATTTTAAATATTTTCTAAGAAATCAAAGACTACCAGACCTGTGTTTGCCCTTGGCTTCCTTCACCTCTGCACAAGTGATGGAGGGAAGGGGGAAACAGTGCCTTTCCCTCTCATCCTCTTCCTTACAAGATGGGAAGAGCCTCATTTCACAGAATCATGGGATGGGCTGGGTTGGAAGGGGACCTTGAAGGTCACCTCATTTCATCTGGTGCCCTCTCTCTTTTTCCTGAACCTCTGGAATGCCTTTGTGTACACACACACCCCCCAGCCCTGCTCACCTTCCCATTTCTTGACAAAAGGACCCGAGAGGATCCGCATGAACCCGGCCAGGCAGATCAGCTCCACGGAGAACTCCTCAAGGACTTTGTCCACGGCGCTGTCGAACTCCGTGCGGCTCTGGTACCTCGTGTGCTCAATCACCTGGGGCAGCCCAAAACACAAGGAATACGGATGTGGTGGGAATCCCAGCGGGAAGAACAGCTCCTAAAGGCACAGCTGACAGACAGAGGGGAGTCTGCGCTCCTCCTCACACACAGGGATCATTGGAATAAATGAGTTTGGCTTGATAAGCCCACAGCTCTCAGCCCTAGCACTTGGACACCATGGAACACGCTACAAATGCAGGGCTTTAAGCCATCCTAAAGTCTTCCAAAGATTTCACCCATTTCAAGGCCTCTGGCAGTTTTGGCAAAATTTATACCAGAAAACCTTGAAAAAAGGGCTGATCACAAACTCCTAAACCAGTGCCTTCTGCATAATCATGGAATCACAGAATCCCAGACTGGGTTGGGCTGGGAGGGACCTCAAAGCCCACCCAGTGCCACCCCTGCCATGGCAGGGACACCTCCCACTGTCCCAGGCTGCTCCAAGCCCCAGTGTCCAACCTGGCCTTGGGCACTGCCAGGGCTCCAGGGGCAGCCACAGCTGCTCTGGGCACCCTGTGCCAGGGCCTGCCCCCCCTCCCAGGGAACAATTCCTGCCTAATATCCCATCCATCCCTGCCCTCTGGCAGTGGGAAGCCATTCCCTGTGTCCTGTCCCTCCATGCCTTGTCCCCAGTCCCTCTCCAGCGCTCCTGGAGCCCCTTCAGGCCCTGGCAGGGCTCTGAGCTCTCCCTGGCGCCTTCTCCTCTCCAGGTGAGCACCCCCAGCTCTCCCAGCCGGAGTTAGGTGTTTTCCATCCAGGATCTATCCCCTAATTTAAGCAGGAAGAAGGCAGCACTACCTCACTTAGAGCACCCAGGCTTAAACAGAAGCAGCTGTTAATGCCCACCAGCGTCACGAGGTGGTTTGGGAAAAGCCAGGGCTGGTCAGGTGACAGGACAGCAGGCACTGGGAAGAGCCCAGCCCAGCCCTGAACTGAACCAACTCCTGCCCCTGTGCCTGTTCCACCTCTCCCTCCACAGCTTAACCCCCAGGACTTTCAGCTGTCCCACACCGTTTTTTTCCCGATAAAAACCTGGGGGTTGGATCTGGACGGGCTTTAAGGTCCCCTCCCACCCCAGCCAGTCTGTGCCTGCGATTCTCTGTTTGCTCTTCACAGCTCGGCCACGTTTCCCTTGTGCCCTTTGTGCCCTCCCAAGGAGGAGCTGCAGCACCAGGACAGACCCCAGCACGCCGAAAGGAGCAAAGCCCTGGGCCCCAATTTCCCTGTGTCCGTCCTCAGCAGGCAAAAGCAACTGTAAAAGGTCTCTAAGTGACAACAGGGTCATTTCAGATCTGCAATACAAAGGCAAGGGAGCACGGGATCCACGGAGACTCAGGGAGAACTTGGAAGGATTCCTGGAGAGCCTGAGTCAATATCCAGGGAGTCAGTGGAAGGTCCCGCTGAGTGTGACCTCTCTTTTCCACTCAAATGAACCACCAGGTCATTTTAAAAGTAAATTCAGATAAAATAGGTTGTTACTTCAGTGTCAATGCACTACAAGCAAATAACTGCCCAAGTTTAAGCTGTAACTGAAAGTTTTGTGCTGGTTTAATGTAACAAGTACTCCCAAAGCATCAGGACTGCTGGCAGAGAAGGAGAAAAGGAAGGATTTTGCTGTCAGGTTCTCTGCCCCTGGGCACAAGCTCACAACAGACCAAAAAAGAAAAGGCAAGGCTCCCTACCAGCCCATGTCTTAGCCCATAAAACTCATTAGCACCTTCCTGCTGGAGTCACAGCTAATGGTGGCTAATTACAAAAAGGAAATGCTCACCCTTGTAGGAATCCCAGCTCTCTCAGCTTTCTTCAGCCCCTCCACACCAGCTTTGTTGGAGATAACCAGAACTATCTGTGCAAAGCTGGTGTCTTTCTTCGTGCTGTTGATGAGGGCTTCCAGGTTTGTGCCTGGGGGAGTGAAAATAACTCATGGATACTGAGAATAAATACAGGGAACAGCTGGAAGAGGCTTTAAATAAAGCAGCAGTGTGGGGGAGACCAAACCAAACAGCTCTGACGTAACATTAATCCGTTTTTAATTGAACTTGCTGGGAGCTGATTCAGACAGCTGAAGGCCTTTCCTGGCAGCTGCACTTGGAAACTGTAATTTATAGGACTGGAATGATGGTCTTATTAATTGGGAATACTGGAAATAGCTGGAGAGCCTACATGGCAGGAAGAAATTCTGATCTATCTGTGATGCTGCTGTTCCTGCAGGGCACCAGAGTGGGAGCCTGAATCTGGACACGTGCAGAGGTTTGGAGATAAACCGAACGCAGATGCAATTCCCAGTTTGCAGCAGAGTTAAAAGAGGTTTGTGACTGACATCAATCCAAGAACAAAATCTCTCCTTGCTGCCAGAAGAACTGCAGGGATTTTAAATCCAAGCTGAAGTTCCCTTCTCCACAGTCTGGTTTCCACTGCAGCAAAGAACAGAACTCTCACCTGTTCCAGAGATCAGCACAGCGACCTTCACCTTGCCCATCTGGATCTTGCCCTGGAGATGGCTGTGCACACACAGGGACCTGTTTGCTTGCAGGGCCCGATGCAGATTGAGCACTTTAACGTTGTCAGAGCCTGAGCAGGCACAAGGGAAAACCCAAAAAACAGGAAAAACAAAGTGTCAGCAAAGGGAGAAACAGAGAGAGGAGAAAAGCACCCATGGAAGAGATGAACGAACTGAGCTGTTGGTTCAATACCCACATAAAGAAGTCAGAGAGGTGCCAGTGAAGAGATTTTCACCTCACAAAGACTCACCAGTGTGGGAATTTAACTTTGCTTTTTCTTTCTGATTTTTTTCCCCCAAGGAAAATCAAACTGCAATAACCTTTTTGTAGGGAGACCACTTTGCCAATGAGCCAGGCGGTCTCGTGTCCCTGGATGTCCCTGAGGACCTGCTGGGCCATCTCCTTCTGAACCACCAGCACTGCTCCAACCCCACAGTTGAAGGTCCGAGCCATCTCCTCCTCAGAGAGGTTCCCTTCCTTGTGGAGCCAGCAAAAGATTTCAGGGATCTTCCAGGTAAGAGCATCTGCAGAGAATTGTAAATACAAATCATGAGTGGAAATTGCTATCAGTGGACTACAATTACTGGGGTATTGAGAGGCAAAATCTGTCACAAAAATCCCCCACTCTCCCACTGCCTCAGTTCTGACCAGGTGAGGATGATTTACAGCAGCATAAAATGCTTCTGGACAAGGCACTTTTCCAGGAATTCCAAGGACAGGAAATTTCTTTCTTGTCATGTTCTCTTTTAAAATGGTTCTATCCCAATTTCTACAGATTCATGGAATCACAGAATTGGGTTTGGGTTGGGAGAGACCTCACAGCCCACCCAGTGCCACCCCTGCCATGGCAGGGACACCTCCCACTGTCCCAGGCTGCTCCAAGCCCCAGTGTCCAACCTGGCCTTGGGCACTGCCAGGGATCCAGGGGCAGCCACAGCTGCTCTGGGCACCCTGTGCCAGGGCCTGCCCCCCCTCCCAGGGAACAATTCCTGCCCAGTATCCCATTCATCCCTGCCCTCTGGCACTGGGAAGCCATTCCCTGTGTCCTGTCCCTCCATGCCTTGTCCCCAGTCCCTCTCCAGCTCTGCTGGAGCCCCTTCAGGCCCTGGCAGGGGCTCTGAGCTCTCCCTGGAGCCTTCTCTCCTCCAGGCAGGACATTCTCAGCTCTCCCAGCCTGGCTCCAGAGCAGAGGTGCACATAAACATAAATATTTATCAGTGGACAAGTGGAAAATTATTTATGTGCAGTTCTGGAGTTCAGAACTCACTATGAATTCCTTATTTTATTGTACAACCCCGTGAGCTCTCAAAACCTGTGTCAGCCATTTCCCTTTCCATACCTCACCTTCCCATCAGTGAAACCCCTTTCCAGCACACCTGAGGGGATGGTGCTGAGAATTAATGAAGTCGACTAGCAGGAGCTGTCCCTGAGCTCACAACCATCTCTGAATGCTAAATGAAAACGTCATGAGTATCATTTAATTAGCAATAATTTCATAGAGAGTTGCAAATGGTGACAGCTGACTTGGGATTGCTGGTAAGGTTGTTTTCTTTTTGCAAGTGTCCTAAGAAATCCAATCCCAAACACCACCAGGGGAGGGAATTCAATGGAGAGCAGTCTTTCCACCACAAAGTGTTTTGACTGGCTCTGGTTCAGGTACAAGGAAAAACTCAAACATTTCGAGACAGACAGGCCCAACTCCTGCAGCACAAATCAGCTGGTGTGGCCCCATGTCCACAGGCTTCCACAGCAACCCACACTAACACGAGAGTTTTTCCACAGCTTTCCTTCTCTCTCACCTAAAACGACACCAAAGGACTCTGGGAGAACTCTGGGAATGTTTTCCAGCAGGCCCCCTCCAGTGATGTGGGCGTAGGCTTTGACGTGGCCCGAGCGCAGCACAGGCAGCAGAGTCTTGCTGTAGAGTTTAGTTGGGGTCAACAGGAGTTCTCCTGTCCATGGGAGAGGGAAAAAGCACGGAGGAAAATGGGAATCAATACAAAACCCAAGGAAATCTCAAAATAGCAATTTGTTGGATAGTAATGAGCATTGTACTAGAGAGAAACACACAGTTCTACCTTATTTTAGCACACAATTAATTATTTATCCCCCTCCCTTCGTTTCTTCCCTGCACATGTGACTACCAGGAAAAGAAGAAGATGAAAACATGCTGAAGATGGAATGATTTTTTTTTTTTGGTGCCTGAGAAAGGTTCCAGAGGCCCAGCCAAAATGACCGTGTCAGCTGTCGGGAAGCTCAGGAGAAGGTGGTACCCAGTGTCTGATCGCCGGAGACGCCGACACGGGAGGAGAAATCCAGGGAGGACTTCTCCACGATCTTCCTCACGAGGCTGTAGCCGTTGCTGTGGACCCCCGAGGATGCCACCCCAATGACCACGTCCCCCTCAGTGATCCTGTCCAGCTGGGGCAGCATCTGCCCTCGCTCCACGGCCCCCACGGCGAAGCCAGCCAGGTCGTACTCCCCGGGGGGATACATCCCTGGCATCTCGGCCGTTTCTCCTCCTGGGGACCAAAAACACAGCAAACAGGTGTTGAAAAAGCCTTTTTTAAAACAAAGAATCCCAGAATGGTTTGGGTTGGGAGGGATTTTAAAGCTCATCCCATTCCACCCCGGCAGGGACACCTCCCACTGTCCCAGGCTGCTCCAAGCCCCAGTGTCCAGCGTGGCCTCGGACACTGCCAGGGATCCAGGGGCAGCCACAGCTGCTCTGGGCAAAATCCTGCCTCTTTCTTTTCTCTTCCCACTTTCCACTCCCTGCCCTGTGCTCCAGCTTCACCTGCTTTTTTCAGTGCTGGGGTTTCAGCTGTATTTAATAAGGGCTGGATGAAATGGAGGATGGAGAAGCCAAGAGACAAAATGGGCAGAAGTGCTTGGCCATCCAACACTTAAATCCACGGTTAATTGTGCAAAACCAGGCAGGGGACGAGCCCTCACCCCCTCACTGTCAGTGGGGTGATGAGTTCAATTTGTTGAGCTGAAGATTCAGCTTTTGCAGAAAGGCCTGTGGAGTTTGAAAGCCTTCAACTGGAAATAAAATCTCGAGAGTTTGGTGATTTCATCACAAGGTCTCACCCAGCACAGACTTTGCTGCAGCATGAATGGGGTGATTATATTTGATAAATGCAGAGAACACCTTAAAACAAACATAAAGCTGACCAACAGTTCATGCAGGAAAAAAATAAACCAGGGCATAAAGAGCCTCTTGTTCAAAGCTTGTAAATGGCCCTAAAACTGAGAAAGGAGTTCTGCTCCTAACTTCCCTAAAATACTGGAAAAAAGGACAGAACGTTTTCCCAATATCCAACCTAAACCTGTACCTAAATCTAATCTAAATTTAATCTAAATTTTTAAGGTACTGTCTCCTTCCACTGTGATTAAGTTCCCTGAAAGCAAAGACACAGAACACTTTGGTTTTTTTACTCCTTCCAGATTCTTCCATAGAGTAGGAAACCAACCACATTAAAACCAACTAAACGACCTTGCAGAAGACTTTCCATATTCCCCCAGGGAAGAGTTTTCCTACCCAAAAGAGCACATCCAGCTTTCCTGCAAGCATCAGCTATTCCTGCGATGACACCCTGAGCCACTTCCACGTCGAGTTTGCCGCAGGCAAAATAGTCCAGGAAGAAGAGGGGCTCAGCTCCCTGAGCCAGGAGGTCATTGACACACAGGGCCACCAGGTCCTGCCCGATGGTGTCGTGTTTCTGGCACTCCTGTGCGATCTGCAAGACACAGGGAGGACCTCGGGATCAGCTCGGGGACAGGAGCCAGCGGCTGGAAGGGACTGGAATCGCGAGCGGCGTCTGCGAGCAACGGACCAAATTCCCACAGTCCCTCCAGGTGTTCTTTGAGGAGCAGCTTTATCATCATCTCCTCATTCTCTTCAGGAGTTATTCCCAACTCCACTGGCAAATCCAAAAGGCACTGAGAAGGAAACTGTGCTGCAAAGGGTTTCCTCGCAGCCCAAACACAACAGCAAACCTGGGATTAAATGTTTTTCCCCATCAGTGATCTTTTTTGAGGGTGCAGATGGTGCCTTTGTCAGACAAAATTCCTGATTGCATTCTTAATATTTAAAACCCAGTTATTTCAGGCATCATATCAACTTCCGGCTATTTACAGGTATCTAATTCTTTTGCCTGAAGAAGGGCAATTTCAGTCTTCATCCCCTTTTTAGAAAGGCCAATAGGTATTTTCACAAGACAACTGCTACTTTCTGATAGAACATTTTCTCTTCTGTGCTGTTTTTCCTTCTTTGCCGTGGATTTCCACCTTACCTTGAGTTTCGTGCCGACGCCGTCGGTTCCAGACACCAGGATGGGATCTCTGTAACCAGCTGCTTTCAGGTCAAAGAGCCCAGCAAACCCTCCGAGCTCTGCATTGCAGCCTGTCAGCCAGGAAACAGGAGAAACAGCCCAGCTTTACTGCCAGGGCTTCTCCAGGACCTCCACCACAAATTCTCTCCAAGGTTTGCACCAACACGACTTTGCCTTGTCACCAGGAAACGTTTCTCTGGCATTTAGAGCCTCTTCACTGAGGAGCTCCTAATCTGCTTAGGTTGGCTTTGTCTTTTTAATTCATCATTAGCCTAAGCCTAAAAATCCCCAACTTTGTGACTGAACAGCCAGTAATTCCTGTGACTGACAGATTTCCCCCTTGCACTGAGTGTTTCTCTGAAAAACAGGAGGAATTGTGGTAAGACTGCTGTTCTGGTGTGAGAACATCTACATTTTTCCCTCTACGTATATCTGACTTCACTAGAAGGTTCTCAGTCAATTTGAAATAAAAGGGCTACTTCATAAATGAACATTTTAAATCTATGCAAAGAATTACAAGGGCTTGCTAGAGCAAGATGTGCCTGAACCCCCTAGTGAAGGATGAATCAAATGCTGATTTGACCAAGCAACACCTGTGTGTTCCACACCTATCTCAGGAATTCTACATCTCATAACCTTTCTAAACATTCATTCCCCAAATGACAGAGTTCACTGTGCAAGAAATAATATTTCATGGGATCAAAGTCAGTACTGAATGGTGGAATTTTTGCTTGCATTTATCCCTGTACAGTGCTGAACTGTGCTCTTAACGCTCCTGGCATTCGGGAGATGGAGTTTAGAGCCATTTGGGGATTAAAAGATGTGCATTTGGAATAAAATCACAGGCATTTGCTTACCACAGATTTCCTTGTGTCATCTAGAAGCAGGCAGGACACATAAATATGAGCTTTTTATCAAGATCAACGGACAAACCTCCTTGCCAAGAAGTGACCAAAACAGGAGCAGAAGGTTCTTGTCTTACCTGACCTCGATGTGGCTGCAGCCAAGGGCTTGATCTTCTGCACCAAAGTGTTCCCTGCTTCAATGTCCACCCCGCTGTTCTTGTAAGTCAGGCCTCTGGAAGAGCAGGGAAAAATGGGATGGCAGCTGATTACTGAATGTATTTTCAAATAATATTCACTTCTTTACATCCCTGAGGGGATTGACTGTGCAGAACCCCATCCTTCTGTCTGAGGAGGGGCTGCCAGGAGCAGTACGTGGATAATTCCAGGGTTTTGAAGATGATATCAGAGCACTGGGATCATACAGTCAAATCCCAAGATAAAACCAACAGCAAAACCCTTGACAACAAGGTAAAACAGGCAGCACAGATCTGATTTTGCAAAGTTTGAACCCCTGGTCCAGATACAGAATCCCAGAGTCCCTGAGGCTGGACAGACCCTTCCAGAGCATCGAGTCCAGCCTGTGGCTGATCCCCACCTTGTCACCAGCCCAGGCCACTGAGAGCCACACCCAGGCCTTGAGGTGTCCGTGGGAAAGCTCCAAACCAAAACCAAACCAAACCAAGCCCAAAAAGGCACAGCTGGGTCAGAGCAGGGCTGAGCTCAAGTCACTCCTCCACCCACAGCTCTCAGGTAGATCAGTAACCTCGAGGATACCTCCAGAGTTTTACAGCAGCAGCTTAAAGGTTGCCTCTCCTTATCACTGGAATGATCCCACCACAAAAGCAGCCACGCCTCTTTCTTACTTCGGTGGGCTAAGAAAGAATATATTTTCTATTTCCTGAAAATCACCCAGGTTCCTAAGGTGGGGTTCAGGAATCTATAAAGAGATGTCTGTAAGCTCTGGGTGGGGTTCATGTAAGATCAAAACGCTGGTACAAGCTGGTGTCACCTGTGTGTCCCCACAGCTCCCCGGGGACATGAAGCACCAGCACACATTTACAGAAGGACCTTTCCATTTTGGGACCAGGGACTTTTATGACTTTTCACTCCAGCAAACAGCTCGTGCCAGTGAAGCAGTTGTTATTCCCAGGCTGTCAATGACATGAACCAGGTGCATCCCTATTTTAGGTCCATCTCTGTGTTCTCTCTCCTATTGATGGGATTCAGTCTGAAGTTTAAATTCTAAGGGTGTTGATTAACAAGGACAAATACAACAAAACAACTGAAACCCATTTAAAATTGACTCAGCTGAACAAAAAAAATTCAGTTAATCCAAGAAACTCATCTTAGGAACCAGGTCAAGAACTCAGCAAATATTGGAAAAGTCAGAGACAGACACAAATGTCTATTATTACATTAAATGGAGTAAATATTTTTGTACTCTGCCTATTAAATCTTATTTTAAGATGTGGGCGGTTGGGGTTTTTTAGGATGAAAGGTATTTCTGTTGTAAAGATCATTGCTGGAATATCTGGAATTGATAAAACTTCAACTGCCAGAACAACTGGCCCAGGAGCAGCGCTACCAGGAAAATCCAAAGGTGTCTGCACTCACAGCATATCCCTGCCCAAAAACTGGCAAGAGGACAAGAATTACCACAGGCAGCTGTTCAGGCTGAGAATAAGACTCAAGGAAATGTTGGCCTGCAACAGCCAGAGATCAAAGTCAGCCCCTTTCACTCTGAATGATAAATGCTCACCAGATGTTCACCATGTTTTTAGGAGTATTTAAAATGTTATAATTTTTTTTTGCTATCTGCTTTGATCCTTTAAATGAATCTTTAATTCTTTAAATTTTCTGGAGTCCTTTTTATTAAGCATTCTGGCTATTTTCATGAGGTGCAGTGCCTCAGGACTGAATCCTGCCAGGCTGCCAAGAGGAGGTGAGTCCCAGCTTCCAGAGCCATCCCCCTTCCTTCGCTGAGTGCAAAGGGGACCAGGCTTGGAGCAGCCTGGGACAGTGGAAGGTGTCCCTGCTCATGGCAGGAACAGGATGAGCTTTAAGGTCCTTTCCAACCCAGCCCAGTCTGGGATCCTGGGGCTGAGGCATCCCGAGTGTTCTGCCCGTTCAGGAGCAGGGCTTGGGGCAGCCTCCACGGCAGTGCCCCAGGCACCGACCGCCAACAGCTCCCAGGAGCCTCCTTGTGAAGCCAGGGATCCTCCCGGGCAGGCATTCCAGGCAGGAACCCTGCTGGCTGTGGCCCAGGAACTCGCTGTGGGAGGGAACTGCTCAGCAAAGGGCCTCCTCCTGCCTCACCGACCTGATTTTTTTTTTCTACTACAAATCCCAATTCCACCTTTTTTCACATCAGTTCGTCAACAGATGCAGAGCACTTGGGAGAGAAAGAAGACTAAATACCAACATCCTTGTTCTTTTAGGAAGTTTATTGATCATAATTTTACAAAATACTAATCAGCATACACTGCCAGCAGCAACAGAACTGTCACTGATGTGCTTCCCAGCCTACAAAAGAACCCCTTGGGAAAAGGTATGTTAGGAGCTCATTGGAGCAGAGCAGTTTCTTATTAGGTAAAAATGAGTCTAAAAACCTGCAAGAAGCTTTCAGGAACATTAAAGAGACAACAGGACTCCCTGCTATAAAAGAAAACAACCCACACCCACATGATCTCCAGAGTCTTATAGTAAATACTGTGCCAACTAAAGGAAGGAGAATGGAGAGAAGTGATGAATCCTACCCTGCTGTTAGGCAGCTGTCCCAGAAAAATGTAAATCCCAACAAGCTAGGGGGTTCAAGGTAATTTTAACCATTTCTAAAAGCTAAAAAGAACCAATAAGCCAGCTTGAACTTTGCTCATATATAAAATCACAGAATCTCCTGAGCTGGAAGGGACCCACAGGAATCATCCAGTCCCAGCCCTGCCCTGCCCAGACCCCCCAACAATCCCAGCCTGGGCATCCCTGGGAGCACTGTCCAAACGCTCCTGGAGCTCTGGCAGGTTGGAGCTGTGACCACATTTCATGATATTAAACATTAGACTTCTGGACAAAATAAACCCAGAACAAAAGCTGTGATCCAAAGTCCAAGAAGCAAAAGTTCACCTTCCCTAAACCAGACCTAACCACTGCAGCAACACAGATCACTCCTGTGTGCTTGACACCGTAGTTTAACTCAAATTTAGCAGAGTAAGAACATGGATGAGGGATTCAAAATGCTCCTGCCTTGGCTGCTCTTGCTGAGGTTGAATACAAGGACGGGGTTAAAACTTGTCAAGAGTTACACAGAACAGCAACAGCGGTTATTAATATCAGCCAGGCATGTGCTTAGATCCTTTTCAGGCCAGTTATTCCCATTTCAGGGATTTGGGATATCTACCTGGATTGCCTGAGGAAGGCTATGGCCCGGTAGCCAATGTCCCTCCTGTAGATGGCCCCCTGGAAGTGGATGGCAGCCACGCCCAGGTTGGCCTCTCGCAGCGCCGCGGGCAGGTCCTCCTTGATGGCCGTGACCGTGAGCACTCTGCCGCCGCTGGTCACCACCCTGCCATCCTTCAGGGCTGTGCCTGCGTGGAACACCTCCAGCCCCAGCTGCTTGGCCTTAGCAAGCCCTGTGGGTATCGTCAAAAAGATCATCTGTTGGTTAGAATGTTCTCAGGGAAGAGATATCGAGCCCCTCGTGTCTGAAAACCACAAAGTCAGTGGGAACCTGCTGGGAAATGGGAATACATCCGTAAAAAATGCCTCTGGAGGAGAGACAAGTCTACCTGTGTGCTCAGGGATGTGGGAAGAGACATTTAGCTGACACACAACATCTAATTCCAGCTGGATTCTTATGCCTCAGTGACACCCAGAGCACAAAACATCAGCATGGGCGTGACCCAAGAACCCTGACCAGAACCACCTGACTGCAGCAGGCATCAAATATCAATGCCGTGCCAATATCAAATAACACCACAGCGTGGAGAACTGGAAACACGCCAAAATCAACTGAGACGTGTGAAAATTCAGCTGCTCTTGCTGACCCAGAACCAGGGTTTCTTTGAATCTCAGTTCTGGTGATTCACCTTCATGCAGCAGGAGAGGCCGGGGGGGATGAGCCTCCTGCAGCTTGTCCTGCTCTATTTACCTGTTATTTCCAAGCCCTTGGGATATGCCCCTGGATAACCCTGGCTAGCCATGACCACAGTCACAGCTGCACTGTCCTCCTTCCAAACTGGCATGGAGCTGGCCAACCTCCTGCTGATCACTGCCTGCATAACCTCGTACAGGTCACTCCTCAGCAGGGGCAGAATCACCTGCAGAGACACACAGCAGCAAATCAAACGAGGTATCCTTCCATTGTCTTCCCTGGCCTTCAAAAGACACTAATGCAGCTGTGAAACCAGCATTAAATATGTCCAGGTATGGTACTTGCTTATATTATATTATATTATA